>OW964823.1:79027112-79627112 GCA_943142095.1 Ophonus ardosiacus
TTACAGAAAAAAAGTCGTAGAAAACCTTTGGCAATTGAAATTTAACTTCATGTTACACTAGGGTTAGGATATATATTTTTTTCATTTTAAATTTTTGTATAATTTATTTATTTTGTCATACAGACTACATTTTGAGCACCAAGGTTTCAGCAAAAATTAAATCAACAAAAGCACGAAAAATATAAGGATGCAAGTTTGTAAATCTACAATAACCAAAATAATCCGCACCTGCGTGGAGAAGAACGAAAAGATCTTTCTCTAATACTACTTTGGAAACCACACACTAAAAATTGTTACAAATTGAGCACATTTCCTTACAGAATATTATTCTGTAACAGGCAGTCATTTATTATTTTTTTCAATTCACCTATTTGAAATAATGTTCAAATGTTTTTTATTTTTTTTAAAATTTTAATAAATTATAGATTCGCAAATATGTTATGAGTGCACAGGAATATAATGTAAAAGCTCGCCCCACAAAAGCGCTTTTACTATAAAAGTGTACTCGTAGTACGGGCCCTTTATTTTAAGCTTATTATTATGTTCATTTTTTGAAATGACATGTTTTCTTGTTTCCTAAACAAATTTGGTTCAATTGTAGTTTAAACTTGGTAAGGCAATTTTTGATTACCGTTCAAGATTTCTATTTGTTTCAACAAAAATTAGTAAGGTAAGTAAAAATTAATTCTACCTACCATAGCATGATGTAAATCGAGGTTTATAAAGTTTCCTGTAAACTAAATCCGGGGACATACTGTATATATATGCCTTAAGTAATTATTACATAGGAGGTCACTCCACTCAGCAGTTTACGTCAAGTAGAAACATTCAGTTGGGTACTGATTACAATCAAGTCACCTTATATTCGTCAACAACAAAGATGTTTTACTAAAGAAAAATAAGATGATCCACCCTGCATTCGTTCCGTTAAGAGCGCTATGTAATGTTTTCTCGCATTTAGGATCATTTAATTAGTGTTTTTATAAATGTTTTATAACATGTTTTAGTGTAACAGTATTATTTGTCACATATTGTTTATGGTGGATTTAATCGGGTATTTGAAAAAAAATATATATAATTTGATCAGAAACCATACAATCGCCTTTTTAGATAACGTCACGAGTAGGTTCAACACATGTGTAAATGAAGTGTCACAATCTTACTAGATAATCATGAAAGGACACATGTAGACCCCACAATATGTATATACACATAGCAGTTTGCAGGTATTGCTTGAAAAATTCATATATTATCTAAGGCAGCAATATCCAGGAAATTAGGGATTTAAAGTAATATTACAAAAGAAAAAGAAATATATTTGGTTTCAGTCTCTATGCAGTTCATATACCTACGAGTATAATAATTATAATGAGGTATTCCACCATCATAAAAAAATAAAAAGAAATTCAATTTAACTTAAAGTATGGCTCAATAAATAATAGTTAAAACAATGAAAACATTTTTTAAATAATTACTTTACGAGATATTTCACATTTGCTGAAAGGGGAAATTGTCGTCATACAATTGTTATCTTTCTCTCGTAGCGTACTCAGTGCAGTGTGTGTGAGAAAGACAAGTATGGGGGGATGTGACGTTACACTGATTTCTCGAAAATAAAATACTGTTAAACTAGGAACAATTAAGATTTTTTAATACTATGAATTGCTCCAAAACTAAATGAAGTTTTATATAAAATAATAAAAAAAATTGAGTGGAATTACATGCTGATACGAAATATTGCATTCTAAGTGACTAATAAATGACCGCAGTGACCATGCTTTTTATGTAACTATATTTTTTGGACTTCTGATCTCTAACAAAAATGTCTGTATTGCTAAGTACGTAGTCAGAATAAATATTTAATTTATAGATATATTAACATAGTCAATACCAGAGACCACTACTCACTACATATTTCAAAATAAGATCAATAAGATTGATAGGTATATGGTGTACACAATGAACATACATTATTTATAGTTTTTAAACATACAAATTTTATTAATGTCGTCAACTTCTGAATTCATACGAAATGCAAAATACACAATGTCAATAACACAGTACTTACTTACAAATAGCTATTTCAAATTGAGAAAACAATTGCACATAGTTCGTTTTTAGTAGCAGCCGCAGTTAGTTCAAAGAAGAGCCACATGCAGCATTTGCCCACCGTTGGTATATATAGTGGAAAATAGATAATAGAACTAATATTTATTAATTAATGAAGCTACTATTATCTAATATTTATTGTAAAAGTGGTCCTAAGAAAAAACTAAACTGTGAAGATATCCTAAAAACTACTAACTAAAACTAAATACGTATTTCGAGAATTAAGTTCTTATCATCAGTAGTACCTACACATAAAAGGGTTGTTTCAAGATCTGTAAAAATGTATAAAATTTTTAATATATTCTCACAGAACTTAAAAATTGTTTTAAGTTGTAATGAGTTATGAAAATTATTTTCAGTTATTTTCGACAGTTCATTCGTAGTTTCAAATTAGGTTGAAAAATTTTAATTAATATTTTGCAATTTTCATGTGCTGTAATTTAATAGAACAAAAACAATTGCTCTAGTCAACATGTTAATTTCAGCAGTTATATAATTTTAATTTCAAATATAAAATATACCTACTTCCTATGAAAATCATAAAAGCTTTATAAATAGGTACCAATTTGAATTTTAAATTAATTTTCCATATAACAAACTGTCATTATTCAAATATGAATTAATGGAATGAAAATCAAAATTTGATAATAACAATTTTTGAATGTATACAAGAAATTTTTTAGACTTTATTAAGGGAAGGAAGAAATCTGTGCGGCTCGTGCAGAGTGCTACAATTTAATTATTATTGATAAATTCCAACGACTAGTTTTTAACCAATCAAGATGCAAAACACTTGGAAATTCAACCAATGGGAACAGTATTATACTGATAAAACCCCGTTATCCCGATAATTTTCCGCTACCAAGTAAATAAACAGTTGTTATTGTTTATAACTGTCAGTGTGACAATTAATGTGTCAAGTTTCATTTTGCGTTGTCTTTGGAATTTATCTCACCAAATACCACACGACCTCTCAGATTTTCTCAGATAAACTTTTATTTTTAAACACTCATTTTTTTTTGCTTTTATTAAGCAAAATCACTCAAGCAAACTTTGGTAAAACCCCTCCTCCTTCGGAGTCAGGATTTACCATGCAGTTTGCTTTCGTGTTTGTTGCTAAGTAAAACAAAATTCGCACAAAATAAAAATATATCGATAAAATCAGTAGGTCTTGTGATATTACTTCTGAAAAAAAAACTTGCACCTGAGATTTTAAATATAACGATTAATTTGCTTTAAAGAAGAATTGTAGAATCTACTTGATTTATAAAAAATAAAGTCATTAGGCCGAATTCAGCACTATTCACTAATGTAGTGATCGTTTCTAGTAACAGTTTTTTAAAGAATTGTGAGTAGCAGATACCCACTTGTATTTTTCACGAACCACGTCTGACAGAAGCTAATACGAGTACATTGTAGATATCAATGTCATGGATAAATCAAATTTAAGATAAATAAAACAAAAGAAAAAATAAAATACATATTTGCTTTTAGTATCTATGCACTTCATATACAAGTACTCGTATTATTGTAATTAGGTACATGCTGATATGAAATATTGTATATAGACCTTCGAGCATATAGTAGTAATTCCCTGTGACTACGCATAGCATGTTTTGATCGGATGATATGTCACTACTTGTCATTTTACTGTAACCTAATCTATTTTTGCGTGTAGTTTGTGAGTGTATCTCGAAGTATAAAGCGGGTGTCTACTTGAAATCTGTAATATAGGGAATACAGTGTTATTTATTTCATTTTGCTACAGTTACTGACCCATTAGATTTAGAGAAGTTGTAAATAAAAAAGTTGTTCAGAATTAAAAACTACACAATATGGGACTAAAATAAATGATAATTTCAATTTCATTTTATTTTACAAAAAAAAAACTCAAATTAAAATTCGCAATTTACAGCAAAGTTCAGAGTGCCATTGAATTACTGACGTTTATTTTTTTTATTTGATAGATCTCATAATTCTACTCTTGTCAATAAATAATTTTAAATATTTATTAAAATTTTGGAAGATTTAATAAGCCGAATTGGAGTAATTGGAATGGAAAGTAAAACTTCCTTTAGTTGGATTATTGGATTTATTGTATGACGTTTTTCTTTATTTTCGGCCAAGATACTGGCCATGATCAAGTTGACAATTTTAATACAAAGTTAATAACTTTTTACAACAAATAAAAATATAAAATTCTTATCATGTGTGCAATAGTACAAAAATATATAAGAATTTTTAATTTGGTTGACTATAAAAATGTAACCGTAAAGTGGCCTCTAGTCAGTATATGCTCGAAGTTACAAACTGACAAATGGCCAGTGGCCATGCCTTTTTATAATCAAATCTGTATTTTCGGCATTAGATCTATAAAAAAAATTCCCTGTAATAGCAAGTAGTCAGAATAAATATTTGGTTGACATATTTACATATATCAAAGACTACATCTCCAAATGCCATCAATAAGATTAATAGGTACGGTATACATAATGAACATGCATTATTTATTGTACCTAAACATACAAATTTTATTAATGCAACCAACTTTTGAATTCATACGAAATACAAAATACACAATGTCAATAAACCATTATGTAAAAATAGCTTATTTCAAATTGACTGACAAAAAATCGTGTATTGTATAATTCGTTTTTGAGGCATAAACTCAAAAATTTATTCTTTGACTAATGTAAATCCATCTCTATCTGGATGTTTAGCCAATATATTTTTAAAAATAAAGTGATTTACATTTACTTACATAAATTTTAATTCTGCGATATTTCAGAACTCAATAAATAGTTTTAAAAAGTCATTGTGTGATATCGTTTTATTGAAAATAAATGTAATAATGGGCATAGGAACCATGATCGATATATTGCTATTTGAGATAACTACCCCTATTCTGTAACTCAATCGATAATAGTTATCAATCAATAATAATTTTTGACAAATAGAAATAAATGTATCATCTGCCAATTTCGTTTTTTTATTCAGTGTCTACTAAAATTATTGGCTACAATTTATTATCGATTGAATTACAGAATAGGAGTGAATAATGTGAAAATATAGACCTTAGTATGACCATTAATGATTTTTATTCCTAAATATTATTTTGTTCTCGAATTATACCGCAAATTACATGATAATTTCAGGAAAAAAGTAAAGTAGATACGGTGAGTACTGTGTGTCTACAAGAGGAACCAGATTATCTAATTTTTCGCACCATCTAATTGACATTGGCAGCCCATTAATGTATAGTATGCCGCCTATATTACTCAAACCGCATGTAGCAAATTAAAACGTCAAACTGTATTTAACATTGATATCGATTAGACACATTATTTGAAGTTAAGGTACAGGGTACGATAATAAGTAATTATATTTGAAGTTGAATGTAAAACCGATAAAAAATGTTTGTTGATGTTTCAGGTTATGTTTGCAAATCCATGTCATTTGAAATTCAAATCTTTTGATGTTATCAATATCAAAAATCCCTAGTATTTCATATGTATTTGGACAATAAATAAAATTTATTTAATAAATTTAGGGAAAAGTCGGCATAAAAAATCTTGTATATCCACGTCTAGAAACTACTTTGCGAGTAATTGTATTTAAAGGCCTCGCCTCAAAATATACTCACATTCGCAAAAGTGCACTTTGTAGGCAATAGTTATTTGTAT
Source organism: Ophonus ardosiacus (assembly GCA_943142095.1). Taxonomy (NCBI): domain Eukaryota; kingdom Metazoa; phylum Arthropoda; class Insecta; order Coleoptera; family Carabidae; genus Ophonus; species Ophonus ardosiacus. The sequence continues at coordinate 79,032,905 of OW964823.1, forward strand.
CACTAGGCCAGAAACTGAACATTTGCGAGAGCGAGTCTATTTTGCAAATTACGAGATCTCGCAAAACAGTTTCTGGGTGTGTGATACACAAGATTTTTTTTATGCCGACTTCTCCATAAATTCTTCGTATATTTCTTTGCACTATTCCATTTTTCATAACCTAAAAAAATTAACTTGTATTTTTATCGGTTTTGCATTGCAAGTTTAATTATAATTACTCATATTTGAGCTTAAAATCCGTAATTATTTTATATTTATTGAAAATATAACATATAAACATTAGTTATGTATATTTTATATACTTTCGCAAATTTTCAATGACGCATGGCGGAAACTCACGTGAAGTTAGTTGTAGTTTGTAGTTACAAAATAAACTAGATAAATTTTGAACTTATAATTAATTTATACGAGATGACAGCATATAATTTTTATGAAAAAAATTAGTTATGTAAGTTACAATAATTAAATATTTAGCCCTAAAATTTGTAAACATTTTGCTAATTCTTGTGTTGAAAACAATCTTAAATTGACATATCACCACCAACTCTTTTTGCTGGCCTAGGTCAGCAACAGCGCATTTCTGGACGATTTTAAGTCAGGGTTGGAAAAAATCATGATTTATTTAAAAAAATCAAAAATCATTGATTTTTTTTAAAAAATCAAATAAATCATGGTTTTTTGGTTTTTTTTTTTAATTTTTAAAGGTCTAGTGGTGTTATTGTACTTTTTAAATTGTTCTAAAAGCAATATAAATATTTTATTTTATAAACTAAAACGAAATCTGTAATAAACCCCAAAAGATGCATTTGAATTTTTGCATAAATTTAGTATATAACGTACCCACGCGCGCACTTCTTTTTAAACAATACCTAAATAAAATAGGTCAAAATATGTAATCAGTAATCTGTTAGAATTCGAATACAGTCCATATTTTTGTTGTTATTTATACTTTTGTAGTAAATAAATTCATTTTTATTACAATTTGAATCTTTTTTTCATCTGTGATAAAAATCAGTGATTTTTTTTAAAAAATCAGTTGATTTAAATCGTGATTTAAATTAAATAATTTAAACCAGGCCAACCCTGTTTTAAGTTCTGTAATACTAGTCAAATTGGACGGAGGTACGAAAATAATTAATATATCGTGATTCAAAAGATAATCCGTTGCCGTGCCGTTGCTAAGGTACCGACTCAATAGAATTAACAATTTTTTCATATTTCCTGTTTCAAACTTAAATTGTATTTGTCCCATTTCATTAATTCTGCCGCTTTTCAACATATTGTGGGTAGCATATAATTAACAAAGATATTTGAATACCTATCCTTTGTTAAATCTATGAAAATTGTTTCGACCTTTATAAAATACATTTGACCAAATTGTTAGGGTGGGTTACATTAGATTATATGAAGTTAGTATAAGTTTTATAAAAATAAAACACAATATTATATTTTGTACGAATTGTCTCATATCAAAATTATACTTATTGTAAATTTAATTTAATTTTTCACACTGATCGATTATTTAAATATTTAATATTAAACAGTATAGTGAAATGACAACTAAACATTCACTCTAAACCTTGGTATTTAATTTCTATTTCACGATAAAAGTAAAAGCCATAAAATATTTACGCTTACTTTAATTGAACCATATTGTTAGCTTCTTTTGACCCACATTGTCCGTTTCACTTAAGATTTAAGTACTACCGCTTGTTTGATGATAAATGATCTCAAACCTTGTTTTTGCACACACACACTCTTGCATCTATACTGGCGTAATGTAAATTAAATTGATTCTCAATTTCCCACTTATCTTCGTTAGTACAATACACCACTTCAGTATGAGAATAAAAGATTAAATATTTAAAGTTTTTGAATTTTGACATGATTTGATATGAGAAGGAAAAGATAAGACATGCGATTGATAAGAATATTTGAATATAAGATAATGAGAAAGTACCCTTACTTTCTTTGGAAAGTTTCGAAGAATTTTACTTGTTTCAATAATACTCGTATCTATTTTCTTTCTAGGATCGATAAAAAAGTATTTTCGTTTTTATAAGTGTGATGATATAATTAGATAATAATTATTATTTTTTTATTGATTAAATTTAAATATCGATTAATCTTTCTGATTGCAGAAAAAATGTTCTGTATACATGGGGTCCCGTGCTCGCGTGCCAGAGAGTCTGCTAACGAACCTAGGTAACCGGGTTCGATCCCGACCGACGCCAAATATTTCGAATTTTAAATGGCACAAAAGTGACCCCTGTGGTGCACTCTCCACGCCAGCAATGAGTTGCAAGAATACCGATATCTGCGATAAAGCAGATTGTGGCACACTCAGAAATGGGTAATATGCCGTGATGATATATTTATTTATTTATTTATTTATTTATTTATGTTCTGTATACCCCTGTTGGAAAGTATCTCGCTCAGTCTACAAAGAGCTTCTGTCAACCCTTACAAATAAATATTTTGTTCACAATTGGTTCGTATTAAGACGATTTCCGACTTTTAAAAAATTGGGAAATTAGTTATTGTTAACCTCATTTTCCAAAATGTCGGAAAGTATAGTGTAAGTACAGCTGAGGTTGAAAAAATCATTTCAACCTGTCACATCCCAACTTCGGGGTTATTTTTCATTCTCACCCTGAGAGATCAGTGACTTGTAAACAATGCTTCGTTACATTTCATTTGTAAAGAGACGAATGAAACTGTAATGCCCGGTTTCTCCAGAGCAACTTACGACTTAAGTCGTTGCTTATTCCTAAGTTCCACCTTAAACTGTTGCACCACGCAAGAAATGTCAAAATGTGAGACGTAAGTAGCACTTAAATGTAAGTCGAAAAAAATCGGTGACTTATGTGGTTATGTGTCATATGTCAGTTGACATATCGGTAAGTCGCAGTAAATTTGTTTCGTTTTGGTCTATTACGGCGTGAAAATTAAATGATATAAAGAAGAAACGATTAAATTATAGCAAAGAGGAAGAAAATTGGTCTGTGAGATTGTAGAAACAAAGATTTAAAGAGAATATTGAAAATAAAAAAATCATGCGGTGTCCATGTCCAATATACAAAAAGATTACACCTGGAAATTAATTGCCGCAGCACTGGCATTAAAATGTATGCAAATACGTAGACTGTCGTAAGGAAGACGACATCGAAGAAAAAGGCTTCAGTTTATAGGACTGGCGGTGGTCCACATAAAAATATTAAAAATAAATAATATATTTGGCACAAATCAATTCTGTTACTTATTTGTCGCGGAGTCCTACCATTTTCGACAATATCGACTTCCATCAAGCTATCCACGACGTTAACTTCGTCAAAATTAGGAAAATCCTGTAAATCCATATCGAATATTGTTGACTGAATACAAATATAAACCCTGTTAAACACATTGACAGCTTTGACGTTTGACAGCCGGTATTTTATTTTGAATCGCTAAATTTCAAATTGACCAATCATAGAACAACTTTACGCTGTTGCCAATGTAATTTGTGACATAAGTTAAGTTCGCATGTGAATTTGCTGGTGCAACGCAATTGGGATATAAGGCCTACTTACAATTAAGTAGCACTTTAATAATCAACAACTTAAGTTGCTGTGGAGAAACCGGGCATAACTAATGTAAATAAGTGTAGATATATGAGAAAACAAAATTTAAGGTTAGATATCAAAATGAACTGACAGTTCATGTAATGTGGCAAATGAACATGCTCAGACCATTCGTTTATTTATGTTAGGTTATTATTATTTTAATATCAATTACTCATTATTAATTTCCTATTGTGAATAAAATAGTATATAAACCTCTGGGAAAAGTTTCAATATGTATCGGGCAATAACAACCTTCGCGCCTTGGTTAGCTATCTTCGCCCTCGACAACAATGAAATACTTTCCACTATTGCCGATTAGATTTTGTCAGTTATTAGGCAATAAAATTTTACTGCCTCGGCAGAGAACGTATGATTTTACTGGCTAGAAAAAATTATAGAAAAGAAAAAAGATAAATCTGTATATCTGTTTCTTTGACTCTAGTTGCTTATATGTAGTTCTCGTCACCAAAAATCGAGGGACGGTCATAAACAGCTTAACCGTCCATCAGTTCACAAAGAAACCTGAAACTTCTGCCCATCATAAATAGTAAGACTGAATACTATTGTTTTGCACACAAAACTAAAGCAATTTGAAGTGTACCGTACTAAACTATTCCATTCTAGTTTTATAGTAAAGGGGTGGTTTAGCTGTTTATGACTCTCCCTCGATTTTTGGTGACGAGAACAAAAACTTCGCAGCCCTGACGTTACAGAGATTTTATCTTTTAATATTTAATAAGTTTTAAAAATTTGGGTAATCAGATTCCAATGCGACCGATGCCAAAAAATTATTTCGAATTTTAAATGGCATAAAAGTGAAATAAACATTACCGAAATCTGCGTATAAAGCACATTGACACACCCAGTATTGTTAACAGTGTTAACACGCTGCAATGATATATTTATTTATTTAATTAAGTAGATGGAGTACAAAAAAAAATATGGTCACGCGTCAATGGTCAACAGAAATTCAACATTTTTCACTGAAAATATCATTTTTTGCGATCTTATGTTAACTATGAAGCATCGAATATTATCTTTAAAACCATTAAAATGCTCATTCTGAATTATGTTAATGGACAATGGTCTGTATTACGAACCCACTCTAATAGAGCGCTTTTATTAAAAGTGACGTTTAACTTCATAAGAATATAATGTAAAAATTCGTTTTATGCTATTATTATAACAATATGCTCATAATACGGGCAAATGACATTGATTCATCGTTATGAAAATAATGAGGATGATTAATATAATTAAAAATGAGAAATAAACAATGATAAACAAATAACAATCTTTGTTTAGTATTTTCATTTATTTCTTAGTCAGTCATTATTTACCGTCTATTAAATACATAATGAACTGTTGTTTAAAACAAAAGTCCAAAAACTAATCGTAAGTCTATGGCCAACAAAAAATATTTTTCTTTCAGTGACGGCTATATAAATGTAATAACTTTGACCTCATAACTCCAAATCTCACGGCAATAAAAAATTTAAGCATCGCTATACACAAAAGAAAATAAAAAAGTGCCCCAAGGAAGTACTCATCAAATTTCATTATTGTTTCATATTTTGAAGTCTGCAACAATCAATATCTTCAAAACATAGATTTTTGCATTTTGTTTATAGTTCTTTTTTAAATTGAAACGAGTAATTTAAGAATTCTATAGTGCGATCTGTGTTTCTCCGTGATTGGTGCTCAAGTAGATTAACTGCACAGGAATCAATCAGATATGAAATATATTTTTAAATAGCTTTGTGACAGTCTCTTAATAGTTATTTCCGTATAGAGGGCCGCAAGAAAAGGTTTACGCTTGTGGAGCCTTCTATTGTTTGTTTACAAACAATAATTTAGTGTCAGATGATGAAAATGGATGATAAACTAAACAAGAAAGTAAGTATTCCAAAGAAATTTTGGACGAATTTCACGCTGCACAAAGTAAGTTAGTACCAGAAAAGTCAAAAGATAACATATGAGAAGGAGTACGAAAAATTCTGTGAGTGGCGACGTTAGGAAATGTACAATTATACCTGTTTATAGTCAATTAACAATGTTCATTTTGTTTAGTCAAAGATTTATAAGGCTATAAGGTTTGGTGTATCTACTCTAAGCTGAAAAAAATGATTAAGGTAAAGGAAGGAATTGATATGGCACGGTTTCTTTTGGTTACCGAGTTTATGAAAAATAGTTCTGTGGGTGATGTATCTAAGAAATCACTAGTATTGCGAAGAGATCATATTCAAGAATTTATGTTAAAAGCACCAGTAATGTTGAGAACATTTCTGGTGAAGCATCTTCTTCGAGCGTCACATCTAACGCATCGATCAATTTTGGAGTTGGTACATACGGCAGTAGAATCACGTTAACAAATCTTACTAACTGTACTATCCAATTCAATAAAATGTAAATTCAAATAATTTCTTCAATTAATCTTCTAAAAACATGTTCATGAATAATTAAATGCTAAATCAAAATTGCGATTTATCGAAATTATTGTTTGACATTTATTCATAAACCACGATTTTGATTTGTTTGAATAGCTGTTGCTTGGGAACTTTATAGGTCCTCGGGCAATAAAAGCCAAATTACGCCCGCTTTTAAGGGTAAAAAAACAAGTTTATGAGTCCAAAATAAAATAAAAAATATTTTTCATCATTATTACAACTGTGTGTATTTCACACATTAATCATCGATGTTTGTTAACGTTTGTTACAAATATTTCATTATTTTTCTGACTTGATTTAACCCTGAATAGGATCATAGTTATGATCGAAACATTGGTTTGAAATCAATAAAATCTTACAGACTGCAGTTCCGAATAAATTTCTTTTTTATTTACTTATTGTTCGGTGCATGGATTTATGTAGGTCTTTAAGAATTATAACTCGTCAAGGACAATTCTACTGCACATTATAATCATGTGTATTAGTCATATGTTTCCGTTTAGATATCATAATTATGTTTACTTGCACATTATTATAAATAGCCAGCACATAAACTACTATTCAAATATTTTATGTGGCGTGTCGAACTTTAAACTTATTTTTGGCACTGACACTTCTATTGTACAATGTTTTATACTTTAACTGTAAATATATGTGATTCCGGACTAATGTAAACAACTACATTTTGTTGAGGAAGATATTTTGAGTCAAAAATGTCGTATAAACAAAGACTCGATCTTGTTTTCTACAAGATACCAATCTATTGAAGAAGACCGTAGAGGTGTAATACGTCTTGATTGGTTATTGAAGATAAGATGGTAGAGGAAAAATGATTGAAACTTATTCTTATGGATTAATATTTGTATTTGCACTACTTATTTTCAAGTAGTGCAAATACAAATTATAAAGAAAAAAATGTCTATTATTTACATTCGATAAATTAAATTTAAACAATTTTTTTAATACCTTATACCAACTATTTTGAAATTAGAAATACGTAACTAAGATTTTATTGGCCATAAATAATACCTATATACAAGCTAAACATAAATAATGTAAACAAACTTCAGAAATATAATTTATTGAAAAAAACTATAAATTATCATTTATCAAGAGAGCCATTATTGTTTCACACAGTGCTCCAAGCTAAAGAAATGAATTTTATGACTATTTAGAACAACATTGTGAATTTTTTTTAAGAAATAGTGGACGAAACTAAAACTAATAAAAAATAAACACAAATATGTATGATCGATTTTATTCGTTCTCTGATTTACTATTGATAATTTTGACAAGAAATTTTGTTGGCTGTGTGTGATTTGCAAACAAAATATTATAAAGATGACCAAATAAAAATTTAGATAGAAATAAAAATATACATACGGGGATATTTCTAAAATACTACCAGCTTCAACAAATAAATTGTTGATTTTGTATCACCGAAACTGTGATGAAACTAAAAACAATGCTAACAAATTGTGGCCAGACGTCCAAAGAAGGATTAATTTGAGTGACAAAGCATTACTTCGCCCAGTAACAATTTTAAAAGACTTTTGTTAAACTTGTAGTGCAGTAAATGCATCATCGCACCTGCTCGAGGGTTAAACAATCACTAATATGTGACCGAAAAAAATGTTTAATTTCAATTATATATTTCTAAATCGGTACATTTTGTCGGTTGTGAATAAGAATACATTTTTATCATTAAAAATGAGAGGCCTTTCAAATGAAATAAAAATAAATCATAAAACCCTCAATAATTTTAAGTAGTGATGCGAAAAATCTGAATAATTTACGGAATAATGATGCAGCAAACATATTTCTTAATTCTTTATATATCCGTTTTTAAATTAGATATCAAAATATGTATCGATAGAAGGGTCATTATCAAGAGGTTGATAAATTGGTACTCTTGTAGGAAACGAAATCGGGCCAATGTTTATCTCACAATTTTCATTCAAAATGACCTTCCCAACAAATTATTAATCTTTTTTAGCAATAATTCTGAATGTTTTAGACGTATTGAAAAAATGGAATTTAAGGCGTGTATCTTGAACTGTGATTATGATTTTCTGAATAATGATTTGTTCAATAATGATTCCTTCGAATCATGATTAAATTTACTTCCAAAGAAACAACAAGAATTAACTCGATCGACGCGAAACCTACACAACTTCGAACGAACTAGCGACAAACGTCAAATGATAAATCAGCTGTTTTGATTGAAGTAATAACACTCAAATCAAAAATATTAAACATGGATTATGCTGAAGCAGAAATAATATTTTTGGTATGGAATGTGAAGTAAAATATGAAAACAAGTTACTTTAACTTTTTTTTGTACCTGCAGGGTCTAATATTTGAAAAATCGAAACCAATAATGAATGTTACATCTACTAACTCAAGTTCAAGTAGTTCGGATGATTCTGATGTAGATATAAATTTGCACATTCCAATATTTCATTGCTTGCTTTTTCCGCCATTTTCAAATCTTTTGTTATTTCAATCATAGTGATCATGCGAAAAGACTGAGTGAGGATAATGTATAACAAACGAAGAAACAATTTTCTTTTTGATCATGTTCACTTTGTTCAATTTTATCACGAATCACTGGCCGAAGAAACACGCCTATAAATGATCAGTACATTGACTAATCTAATGTATCCATCACATCATCTCCCGTCAATTTTTTGTTTAATGAACGATATAATGACAAATACATAACAACTATAATGTTGCTTATTTGTTTATGGTATGAGTAATCTAACTTGTGTTTTTGTACCTGAGTGTATGACCGACCTTGAGTTAAGCTAACTCTTTGTAAGAACGATGAACTAAGTGAATTTTTTATCTAGAATGTATTCTCAAGGACCACTATAAAATGCAAAAAGTATAGACAAAAAAAATCATCGATAATGTGGTCTCTTTGCGAGAATTTAAGGACACACACGTTACACGTATAGTACCTATCGGAAAATAAAAGTAGGAATTTAGTACTAAAATAACAAAGGAAAGACTGACATAGTACTTATATAATTGACATTTTAAAAAGTATTGTGAAAAAGAAATACAAGTATCATTGTAATCTGTAATATATTTATCAGAATCAAGATCAGAAAATGTATATATTGTCTTATTGTCAAGTGAAATAAAATGAACTCTTATTAAAAATTTAAACCATAATTAGTTTTAAGAAATTTGTCTGGTATTCTTTGTTTGTAACTGAATGTCATTGTCCGCAAATAAAACGAAACATAAATACATGTATCATGCATGTAATTTTAAACATCCAAAGGTATTTTTGACCCACATTTCGACTAACATTAAACACAACTAATGCTAATCTATGCTAGAGATAAGAATAAGTAGGTATAATTATCGGAAATTGTAAAAGTCTGTAATTTAAAAAATTATATTTTATCATTTGCTGTAGTAATTCAAATCCATTAAAATTATAATTAAAACAGCGTTTTTGATGAATTTGATGAATAACGAACCTTGGAAGGCCTGAAGAACAGTTCAAGATGGGCATAGTTCTTGTCACCAAAAATCGAGCACACATTAACCGCCCCTATATTATAAAATTAGAATGGAATAATTTAGTACGGTATACCGCAAATTGGTTTAATTTTGTATACAAGTCACTGACAGTATTCGGTCTTATTTTTTATGATGAGCAGAAGTTTCAGGTTTCTTTGTGACCGTTCCTCGATCAATGGTTCCTCGATATTTGGTGACGAGAACTACGAGTATAATAGTGCTAGTTCAGCGTTCAGCGAATGGTAGCATCTGCGCTCGATAGCAAGTTGGAAGTATTCACTATTCAAGATGTTATTGAAAGAATTCTAAAACCATCGTAAATAGAGATTGGAATAGTTTGTTTCAAGATACATATAGTAGATTGCCCATCAGGGTAGAATTAATAGAAATTTATAAATAATTTTCTAATTATGTAGCAAAAAGACTGTGTGGTTAGATTGCCAAACTTTTAATTATCTTTCGACGTCAAAACCACTACCACTTATTTCGTATAGTAATTTCAAAAGAAAAAGACAAATACTAAAATAAATATTATTCGATAATAATACATTACGGGTATAATAATTACAATAAATAGGACTTCAGTCTTGATAAAGATTAATTTATTTTTTTGTCAACGTTTCGGAAACCTTTTATTCCTTCGCCAGGACAACTAAAATATATGAAATACAATAATCAATTATATAAATGAAACTTAAAATACAAAAAATAATACAAAAAACGGAAAAATAAGATGATGGTCAAAAAGGATTGTTTAAATTTTTACCAAGACTAAAGTCCTATTTATTTTAATTATTATATAGTTTATACAGTCGTTTATATAAGTCTTATTATATCCATTACGAATACCTACTGTTTTTTTAACTTTTATAATATCTAATAAATGAAAGTCAGATAAATTCAGTCATTGATAAAAAATACAAATTAAACGTTATTAACAATAATTACATTCGGACGTTTCGAGGGCTCAAAACCCTCATTTTCATCGGAAATCTATGGAGCGCATTGCGATGTTAATTTTGTTTGCATGTCCCTGTTGTTGTTGTTTAGCATCTGTTTGCATATAAAGTTATTTTAAAACGGTTTATTTTGACGTAAATTTGTCTTCACCTCCATGCTGCTTTTATGAGGAAGTAAAACTTACGTGACCTTTTTTAAAAGGTTCGTTTTTGATAAAGTGAATTACATTTTAAGATTAATAGATATTTACACATCACGTGGTTTGTACAATATTTTATTCAATTTTGACGAAATAATAATAAATACCATTATAATATTAAATTTTGACAAAATAAAAAACTGATCAGTTAGTAGGCTGAGCATGACAATCGTCGTGATAGCTGATAGACGTAAAGTCATCTATTTAAAATACTTATTTGTGCCGTGAAAAATAATGAAAATGGCTGATAATGTCTGATAAATATTATGGTGAGTGTTAATTTTGTACCTGATGTTATTAAATGCATTATTTTGTTGCAGAGTGAGTTAAAATTCACTTGTGAATAAAGTGTTACTTATAGTTGTTGCTATGGAGTTAATAATGACAGTTTAAAACGTCAAATTGAATAAAAATTATTACGGATTTTTATAGATTAGGCAGAAAGATAATGAGGGACTATCTTGGAAACTGTAAAGAGCACCACAGGGGTTATTTTAGTTCTGTTTGAAGTTTAAAAATAATTTAAGTTTGATGTTGGTTTTAGGTTACAGTAGTAATTGGCCTAAATTAACAGAGCAAATAAATAGAAGATTAATGTTTGTAAACATATTTGTTTAGTGTTAATTAAATATTTTGTAACCATAAGAAGGTAACATTTAATTTTATTCAGACAAAGTGTAAATAAATATGTTTTTATTTCAAAGTGTTTAAAACGTTACATAGGTTATATATGTAAATGTAATTTAAATTTTCTACAAATTAGAATCCCAAAGACCATTCATGCAACAATCTTTTTTAATTAAATATTTCCAATCCAACAAAAAAAATTCGTCTATACAGTGTGTCCCATTTAGAAGTGCCACCATTGGGATCTCGAGAACTATAAGAGATACGATGTCGATTAAATGGAACTTTTTGTGCGCCTTTGAGAGGCCATCTCAGATGTGCTTTTGTTTTTCCAAAAATTCTCATAGGGCACTAGATAATGACGAAAAACTGATTATTGTTGATTTTTTCTTTTTCAAATAACTTCTAAACTATTGGTAATTGAGAAAAACGTTTCCAATATAAAAGATAGATATTTTTATTAACTAGCCAGTGGCGTACGAAACAAATTTTTATATCCGTAAATTTTCGAGATATAACACAAACTTATATTTTTTTAGTCTCAAAAAAATAATTATTTTTTTCTCTTTTCAATGTTGTAAGGGTTATTATGTTTTATATTTGTTTTGTCTTCAAAGTTATTATTTTTTCCTTATTTTGTATTAAATTTACAGTTATTTTAAAAATATTGGTAGATTTCTATTTAGAAATACTTCTTGTATTTAAATAATTTTTTTTGTTAGAAAAATTTGCTCAAAACTCGTATCAAATAAATTTTTATAATATTTTGCATCAGGTCGCCCTTGGCATATTATAGTGTAATTTGTAATTATAAGTCTAGAATAAAAATATTAGGTAATAAAGGCATAAAATAAATTATATCGATCAAATATAATATAATTAATAAAAATAATAATTTTTTTTGAGAAAAACAAAAATAAAGAAAAAAATTAAATTTTCGGAGCAAAACAAATATAAAAAATTTACGGATATAAAAATTTATTTCGTACGTCACTGGTTAGTTAATAAAAATATCTATCTTTTATATTTGAAATGTTTTTCTCAATTACTAATAGTTTAGAAGTTATTTGAAAAAGAAAAAATCAACAATAATCAGTTTTTCGTCATTATCTAGTGCCCTATGAGAAGTTTTGGAAAAACAAAAGCGCATCTGAGATGGCCTTCCAAAGGCGTACAAAAAGTTTCATTTAACCGTCATTGTATCTCTTATAGTTCTCGAGATCCCAATGGTGGCACCTCTAAATGGGACACACTGTATCTGCGCATTCATACATTCATCTTTTCACATTGCAAATAAATGAAAATCTTCAAGGTATACTCCATGGAATTATGTGTCCATAAATAACTTATTCTATTACTATTCTATTTCTGTTTCAAGAAATAAACTAATTTCCATAACCCCGTTGACGTATTTGAAGCTATTAACAAACTATTAATCCTTGCTGAATCCGACTTTCGTGCTGCATGAAACCTCGTTTAATATACAGTCTATTCCACGTTCTAATTTTACCTAAAGTGTTTATGCTAATCGTAAACCGAAACGTCCGTTTTGTAAATTACTTCTTTTTCGTGACCTTGACCCAGTCATGGCAAGACTTGACTATTTTTTAGAGAAGTTAAAATAATATGATATTAATATTGATGGTAGATTCTAGATTGCGTAAGTTATCGCTTATATGTGACGCGAATTTATAACGCGTGCGATAATTCATTGACGATACTCGATTTTTTTTTTGAAGGTATTAAGAAATTATTCATATGCATACGAGTAGATCCTTGTTAGTAATCAAGGTTATGTTTGTTTTCAAATTTAGTATAAACAGTTTAATATATAAATATATTCCGTGACATAACATATACATTTCTTACAAAATAATTTGGCATACATAAATCCGTTCATTCTCGGCAAACTTACGTACATATGCACTAGGACAAAAGGACATTGAATTGGCTAGCTAATAAATTTTATTTTTAGCTATCAAATGTAAGCCGCCCGAAAAAGTTGCAGAGACAACTTTATGTATAATGGGGTCATTTCACATTTTCTGATTTATTTTTTTCTTGAAAAAATAGGTCAAATTAAACATGTATATGTATGTTTTACATCTTACAAGTTTTTAGAATCAGAGATATGATTTTTTAAAAGTTTCGTTTAATTTCAAATATTTCAACGGCTGACGACACAGATTCACGGATACGACAGTCGAGCTCTACCGGTTTAATTTAGAACTATGATTATTTGGTTTGGTATTTATTTAAATAAATGGTTTATTTACATACCTTATACTGCACTAGTACCTACTTTTAAAGAAATAGAAAGTAATAATAATCTTCTCTCTCGTATATTTTGCTGTCAGCTGTCACACTTTTAGGTTAGGTTACTGTTTCATGTTGTGAAGCGTGTGTGTGTGAGAGAAAATTGTCTTTGTGTGAGTATGAATTTGTGTCGTCACAAATTTAGTCCGTGTTTATAAGCGCGAAAGTTTATTAGCAAATTTATGAATGAAAAGTTGCATATTTCAAATTATTTTCTATTACTATATTTATTAAATGAGATGGATTTCATGATTTTATAAAAAAAATCGACAATTATTTTTTTTTAAATGACCCCATCACCTCCGCTGCTGATAGTAGCATATTCTTAAGGTAAGAAAGGTATTGTCTTTCGTCAAAAAATTCGGTGGTGAGTTTTTAATGAATAAGTACGTTTTAGGATTCTTATAATACGATTTTACTAGTTTTACGATGATGTCTGTATGTGTCTCTCATCACGCCATAGTATTAGTAGATAACGAATTAACTGACTCAGTAGAGCGCAATTCTCATGTTCTCTACAAAATGCTGTCTCTGCAATGTTCATTGTTAGCCTATCTTTGCATATAGTGCAAAAATGGTTAGCAATGGTTCGATGCATTTTCACATAAATGCAACTCTTCTTAAGATTTCTTAATTGCTGAAAACTTTTTTGAATGTTGCACATGGTGCAAAAATGTATAGCAACGGTTCGATGCATTTTCACATAAATACAACTCTTGTTAAGATTTCTTAATTACTGAAAACTTTTTTGAAATTCTTTGTTAATTAAAGTACACGTGTACTTAAAATTAAAATATGAGCATTTGAGTTAAAATCTTAATTAAAGTAATATTCTGCATTATATGGTTAATCAGCAACCAGAGAACCAGACGTAGGCAGTTTAAATAGAAGTATATTTAATAATAATTGATTAAAATCAATTATTTTTAATTCGTCACATAGTACAGCGAACCTGAGTTCAAGGCTTTTATTTTCATGATTTTCTTCCCACAAGTTAAATGCCGAGCTTTGTAAATTATCGTGATATAAATCTATCGTGCAGTTCTTATATAATAACTTAATTCTGCATTTGATGTCTATTGATTACTGAAAGAAACTGGAAAAAGGAAAGGAAAATAAGAAAATATTCCGACAGATAACAGTCACCACGGCAAAGATGGAAAATGTTTGAACTATTTTTAGATCTACATGTAAAAGAAGTTCCAGGATAAAAATACTTCCTTGTGTAATGATTTTTCTCCTTGTACTCAACTCTTTCGACCACAGAGAAAGAAAATGCGTGGAATGAACTAAAAATCCTATAATATATGAAGCACTTGAATTAAAAGAGATATGGGTTTCATTTTTACCTTCCGTCATTTCTAGGTAAGAAAGGTATTGTCATTTATAAAAAAATCGGTTGACAAATTCCAAAGCTAAGGCACTAAGCCTTAGCTTGTGCGATTAGTGTACTCTATAAATTATAGTGTCTTTATCTCTAAATCTATGCAAGATATAATAAAATTTTTAAGTGTATTAGATGGAGAATTTTATGTTCTTCAATATTTAACAAAAAAAAACCCCAAAAAATTATATTTAGAAGAATTTTTCTAAGAAACTACTACTTCCGGTTGTTCAATTGTTACCAAAACCTTTTCAGCTCTTCCCAGGAATGTCAGATTGAGGAAACTGCAGTTAAATATTTTTTAAGTCTTATAGTTTTTGAGGAATCGTGTCTACAACATCCAGACATACATACACACATCCACACACACACACACAGACATCATTTTAAAAATGTTAAAATCGGATTCTAGGGACCTTAAATCATGCTTATTCAATAAAATCTGGATATGCGAATTTTAGCATGAATCCAATACCTCTCTTAGCGAGAGGTAAAAATATAATTGATAAAAAATTGGAGGACCCCATTCTATATGGGCATAAGTTACACCTATTTTGAAGAATCTAGAGTTTCATACTGTATGCAGACGTAGTGGTATTTTTAGTTTAATATTTTGAGACCCTGAAACGTGAAAATCTCCTATACCATTTTGCATAACGCAATATCTTACATATTCCTAGCTAAAAGTGTCAATAAAATTTATTGACCCTTGGCAAATATAAATGTTGATTTATGTACCTATCTATTTTCAATTTTGTTTGAATTACAAATACACTCTTCTATTCAACACGATTCTTATCTAAATAAAACATAATGCATTGTCATTAGCATGTTTCCGGTTTTTAATGTTATTATTGTATACACGAGTATGTTTAGCAATATGTGAAGCTAATTACAGAAAAAATTAATTATAATAATCAGAGAAAAGCATGATAAAATGTAACTTTTAACCTACGTTATCATAATAATCCAGATTAGGTTAATTAAATAATTGAGCAGGTATTGTTTTGCAACATTGTAAGTCTAAATATGTAGTAATATGTTACATTTTGTAATAGTGAATATTTATCGTAATATTTTATAAATTTATCAGGACACATGTGAGACAAATACAAAAGTGATTTTTTTCAATAAGTACATTGTTCCATAGTTCAAATCTATATGCCGGCAAGTGAATCATTCATAAAAATGATAATACTAGCCCCTCGTAATCGTAATAGTAGTAGTTCGTTCTAAGAGCAAAAATCAATTGTCATATTTGAGTTATATCTTATATGTATAGGATGGAATAAATTCGAGCTCCTTATATGAAAAATTTTCTTATTATTCACGTAACAGAAAATTGATATAGGCCAACTTTTTGAGACAACTTAATAGGCACCCCTGGAATTTTCGATCGTCTTTTGTTTTTTAGCTACAGGCTGATTTATAATTTATTTTATCATTTGTTTCTTAACGAATATCTTTTTTTTTTCACCCAAAAAAATTAATATTTTAAGTTTTATTCATGTTTAAAACAAAAGAATGTAGACTTGTTGAAAAGCTTATAAAATAAGTAAAAATATACTATTTTCAGATTTATTAACTTTTGAAAAAATGTAATTACACCACGTTATTCTACGTAAAAAACAGTATAGAAATTATCTAAACAGTTTTTCTTTATCTTTTATAGTAAGTGAGATATAAAGCATTTTCCAAATAAGCGAAAATCAAGTTTTTGCCTGTAGCTCAAAAACAAAAGACGATCAAAAATTCCTGTGGTGCCTATTAAAGTTATCTCAAAAAGTTGGCCTACACCAATTTTCGGTAGCGTGCATAATACGAAAGTTTCTCATATAAAAAACTCTAATTTGTTCCATCCTGTACACAGTTAAAAATTAAATTTTGTTTGAGTGTTGATAAATGTAAAAAGGAATAATCTCTTTACTATATTCAATATAGATTTTGTCGTAGGTACACAAAAAGTTATCGAATTCAAAATATTTTTCACTTTTTGATATTTTCCTGTCTAAAATTTTACTATTTAAATGGGGTATGTGACTAAATTTTGATTTTTACATATATGATAGTAGACAAAAAAATAAAATACCCGTATTTTTTTTAAATTGATTAATTATTCGTAGTTTACGAGAAAATAATTATTAAAACTTTGGAGAAGGGATCTGTGACGTCAGTAGGGTAGAATGATAGAAGAAGACAGTTAGAGTGAGGTAGATATATTGTGGTAGGCGAAAGTGACAGTAGCTGTCACGTTCGCCATTCCGTAACCTATCACAACATATCTATCTCAGTCTAACTGTCTTCTTCTACCATTCTACCTTACTGACGTCACAGATCCCTTCTCCAAAACATTAAATTGCTAATAACAATATTATTACAAACTAATATTTAGTTTTTATTATTATAATGAGAAGCTGTAGAGGTTTGTTTTTATTATTATGACATATATTGAAATTCGATTATGGTCACATACCCCATTGTTGTCTCTTATGTCTTAATCAGTAAAGTACAAAGCACGTTGTTGTTTCTGTTGTGTATTACATTTTCGACGTCACCTTGATTATGATCTTCATTAGAAAAAAGATTAAAAATTGTCGTATAAATTAAGACTGGCTTCATCAGGACAAATCGGTCACAGGTCGAAAAAACAATAACAAGTTACAATAAAATATTTATATTACAGCCAATGTAGATAGTGGGATAATGTACACGTTGTCGGTAAATGTAGAAACTTGCCCAAAACTACTTTGGAATTAAAGAAAAATAGTAACTTTTTTCTTTAATTTACAACTTCATATAGTAGGAAAATATAATAAAAAGTGTTTAATAAAAAGTTTTAATTCATTATTTAATGTTAAAAATTGGATTTTTTATAAATCTAGAAACGTCCTTGAACGAAATAATACTAGTTTAAATTTATGATGCCATGACAGATTACAAGCGTTGGTATGAAAGTAAAAGATATGTTGAATGACATAGGCTACCAGTGGTAATCAAATCTTGGACTATAATATATACGTAGGATTTTTATTAATTATGACATCAAATTACTTATTATCCACCCATATTTCCAATTATTGACCACAGGGGTTATTTTAACATATTTATGACTTCAATTATTAGCGAAATCCACTGTTTGAGAACAAAATCATCTCTATATCTACTTCACAGTATATTAAAAGAAATATTACGGCTTAACGAATAACAATAAAGACTTTCTAAAATTACATATCACTTTCAGTTTAGATGAAGTTTTGCAAAAAAATATAGTGGAGGACCCTATTCAGGCAAAAAGAAGTTGTGTATCGTCTCCATATAGCGCTCCGAGTTCACGGGAACAGCAGTCCCATTATTAATGATAACGAACACCACATGCAAGATGTTGTTTTCCACACTTGATTTCGTCAAATCTGTCAATAATTTTTTTCTTAAGCAAAAAGTATTAATTTTGTGACGTTTTAAAAAACGTTCGTCCTTTCTGCCCAATCCTGTATTTAGTTTAGTTGCAAGCGAAAACAAATTAAATAGTATTTGTCGGGCAATCATCCCACTATCTACAATTACTGTAACATTCACTTTGTTCCAATCTTTCTAAGGTAAAGTTCAACTTATTATATACAGGGTGTCTCTTAAATAGAGGGACATGGCTTAACCACAGATTCCTGAGGCTAAAATAAGACGATTTAACCAAACTTGCTTCTACCGGAAAGTGTACCATTTAGCCAGAATTCTGCTTCAAAGTTCTTCGAAAAAAAATTAATTTTGCTTATAATAATCGGACGCTTTATTCGATTTGGATGAAATTTGGTATGACAGTTTATATGGTTATAGGTCATCTTTTAAGGTGATACTTGTTATTAATAGTGAACTACTAGTGTATGAAACTTAGGTCTCCCAACATTAATTAGACCATAACTTTTTAATGGCAATGCCGAAAACGTGAAATTATTTTTCTTCAGAAAGATACATTCAATAGTAAACTTTTCTTTCTCTGTGTAATTTGTGATATCTGTTACGGTTCACACAGAAAAAAATAAAATCTGAGTGTCTGCACTGCTAAATTTTTGAAATAAATTTAATCTAGCAGTCTACCCAAATGTCAAACAAGTAATTTTTAATGACTAACAATTTTTTTATGGGTTGTCAAAAATTTTCTTCGTAATATTCTAAATTTAGTAACATCCGCTTGTTCGGCCTAATAATATTTTACTACCATTATTATAAATAAGACGATTACATATCTCAGCTTACTCCTAAACAAGTTGAGAAGATTGACAACTCGTTACTGTCATTAAAAATTACTTGTTTGACTTTTGGATAGACTGCTAGATTAAATTTATTTTTAAAAAATTCACGATGCAGTCACTCAAGTATTATTTTTTTCTGTCTGAACCGTAACAGATATCAAAAATTAAACAGAGAGAGAAAAGTTTACTATTGAATGTAACTTTCCGTAGAAAAATAATTTCACGTTTTCGGCATTGTCATTAAAAAGTTACGGTCTAATTAATGTTGGGAGACCTAAGTTTCATACACTAGTGGTTCACCAATAATAACAAGTATCACCTTAAAAGATGACTTATAACCATATAAACTGTCATACCAAATTTCATCCAAATCGAATAAAGCGTCGGATTATTATAAGCAAAATTAATTTTTTTCCCAAGAACTTTGAAGCAGAATTCTGGCTAAATGGTGCGCTTTCCGGTAGAAGCAAGTTTGGTTAAATCGTCTTATTTTAGCCTCAGGAATCTGTGGTTAAGCCATGTCCACCTATTTAAGAGACACCCTGTATTTAGCTTAAATTATTCTTGTAGTGCACTTACCACCACATCTTGGCGTGCCTTTTAGACGATGTCTGGTTAATGTTTTCTATGGTACAAAAATACTGTTATTAGCTAAAAGTCAAAATATGTTTAAAAAATTGATACACCTAGCAAGGCATTGCAAACTATAATTATTATACTTACAAGCTAATGGAAAAATAGAGACAAATGATTATTTTTTTATTGTTAATTATGAACCTTTAGTTTATAATATATTACGAAATTTTGGGGACGTACTTAATGGGGTCAATTCACATTTTCGGATTTATTTTTTTCTTGAAAAAATAGGTCAAAGTAAATATGTAGGTATATGTTTTACACCTTACAAGTCTTTAAAATCAGAGATATGATTTTTTAAAGTTTCGTTCAATTTCAAATATTTCAACGGCTGATGACACAGTTTTACGGATACGACAGTCGAGCTCTACCGATTTAATTTACAACTATGATTGTTTGGTTTGGTATTTATTAAAATAAATGGTTTATTTACGTACCTTATACTGTACTAGTCATTTTATAGAAATAGAAGGTAATTAATAAACTTCTCTCTGGTATAATTTACTGTCAGCTGTCACAATTTTAAGTTAGTTACTGTTTCATGTTGTGAAGCGTAAATGTGTATGTGTGTGTGAGAGAATTGTCTTTGTGTGACTATGAAACTGTGTCGTCACAAATTTATTCCTTGTTGAAAAGTGCGAAAGTTTATTAGCAATTTTATGAATGAGAAGTAGCATATTTCAAATTATTTTCTATTTCTATTACTATGTTTATTAAATGAGATAGATTTCATGATTTTGTAAAAAAAATCGACAAATTTTTTTTAAATGATCGCATTGTCACTTGATACTTCCGCTGTGAAAAGATTCTGAATTTTTTAATTGTGCTTTTTTATCTAGTTTAAATTTAGGAACTTAGTTTGGAATTAAACCTAATCTATCTGAATCGAATTCACACTGTATGTGAAAATTTTTTGTTTGTAACTTTATGTTGTGGAATTTTGTCTTATTATTATAACTTTAACTTTATATTTATCCGTAAAATCAATGTTCAATTGCATATCAATGTAAATAATCTTCATGACAATGACTTGAAAGTCAAGAGCAAATGATAATAATCAGTCGTTCAACTATTAAATAGTCAATCAATTTTTATTTATTCAAGGTATAATGAGCCTCTTTCGCATTTTTAAAACGTATTTTAAATAAAAGTTTATGCAATATTTTCATAGCTAATAATAAAAATAATAATAATAAGTTATTGTTATTTTCGTAAATAATTAAATAAAAAGATTCGCGCAAGAAATAGTCATGAAAAACAACCCCGCACTGTTGTGACTTCGGAGTACATACAGTACGTTATTCCTAGCCAATAGAAAACAGATTCCGTTATTTATAGAAATAAAAGTAGGAGATGGTTTGTCACATGTTCAATTTATGCTATCTGACGTCACAATCTGTTTCAGATCACTTGACTTTTTCAAAATATTTCAACAATTAATTGTATAATATCTAATGGATATTTCGTGATATTTTCAAATTTAAGGCTCTTTATAGAACAATATCTTTTAAAATTTATTACTTAGAAGTCGTATAAAAATTCAACAGCCCTATTTAACCTATATAAGCTTGCCAATATTTTACAAAAAAATCGCATATACACCGATTTTTCACACTTGACCGTTACGTCATAGTTTGATGTACTTATATTAGATATACGTATCGAAGACAGAATGTAGGAAACCATAAGTAAGACAGAGATAAACATACGATACGTATATCTAATATACGAACATAAAACTATGACGTATATATTATACATATTATGTATCTATAATTTTAAATATTTAATTAATAATAAAATAATAAATATTTAGTGTACTTCCCAGAAAAAGCCTTCAGAAATATCTATATTTTTCAACTGGTTTCTATGGAGTTCTTTGGTCTGTGAGATTCATTACAACAGAATATTTTATATATATTTATATTTCTTTATCTATAAATCTATAGAAGAAATAATAAAAAAAAAGTATGAATCAGATAGAGAATTTTATACTCTTTAATATTTGTAATTAATAACATAAATTTTAAAAATAATATTAAGAAGAATTTACTTAAGGAACTACTACTTCCGGTTGTCCAATTGTTACCAAAAACTAATCAGTTCTTCCCATAAATGTCAGATTGAGGAATCCGTAGTTAAACAGGTTTTAGGTCTTATAGAATTTGAGAAATCGTTTATACAACATAAAAATGTAAAAATCGGATTGTAGGTGCCTTAAAACGTGCTTATTCATTAAAATCTGGATATGCGATTTTTATCATGAATCCAATACCTATCTTTCTTATGCCGCTTTCACTGTCGTTATGATACTCTGTCGTAATGATAGCTGTCTGTTCACACTAGAAGCTATTGCCATCTACCTGGCCATCTATTACAGTTGTAATGAATTACATTTATTTAACAGTTGGTAATCTTGAATTTTTCAAATTCATTGTATTTACCGCCAAGTTATTTCCGCGAAACATTTACCAGCTGTCATTCAACAAGTGGGGTAGTGATTCGAACATCTGATTAATCATAAATCATTTTAATATTATACTTTGTCAGATTTATCTGTTGCATAATAATCTTTATACGCCGTCTACGACTTGTTGTCACATTTTTATATATTTGATACAATCCAAATATTTGTAAAAAATAATTGTAAATATTATCAAACTCCATATTTATAATTTTCTTAACCTTGCGTTGACAGATGACAGTTTATAAACTTTTCTGTTGGTACTGATACGTCACAAGTGTCACGTGATCCGATAGTAATGACAGAGATTTCCGTCATTACTACAGGCGATCGTGATGTGCGATTTCGTGCGTTCACACTAGGACATTACGACAGGGTAACATTACGATCCTATCATTATCATCTAGTGTGAAAGCGGCATTAGCGAGAGGTAAAGATGGTAAAAACTCGGTTACTTAATTTTTAAGGTGTACGCGATTTTTTTGCAAGACAGTGTACAAGCTCATACTCGTTCAATATTGAAAAGTGCAACCTATCTTGTAATTATGTTTATGTTTGTTGAGGCTCGAATGGCAAACATATTACCTGTCTGTTACTACCCGATAAAAAACAACCTCTGATATATCAGATATTTTTAATCTGTTGATAAAAAATCTTTTATCGGTATTAAATCAAGACATTCCAGGGTTTATCAAACAATGAGGAAATTAAAATGATTTCAAAGTTCTTGATGTCACTCTGATTTATTGCGCAAAGCAGTGATTCTTAATTTTTATATAATAGGGCCCTCAAACATGCCAAAATTTGTATGGCACGATACCCAAATACCAGAAATATGTTTACATTACAAACATAATGTATTTTTTTCAATTGTATGGTATACTGCCAATAATCTTTTGTTTTAAACATGAATTACCTATTATTACTTTGGGGTGAAAAAATGAAAATTAGAATTTTTCATTTGTTTCTTAATAATTTTCATTTTTTTTCACCCCAAAATAATAATTCATGTTTTACCCATATTTAAAGCAAAAAATCTGATGTGGCCAACACAAAACCTCCCGCTATTTAATTTTTATTAATTTAAATACATACCTACGTATTTATTAACGCTGCAAATTATTCCATTGCATAAAACTATTGCTTTATTTACTATTTTCTTTTTAAAATGTCACTATTATTAATTTGAAGTGATTAGTTTTTTGACAGTGACAGTTACTGTCAGTTACATTCATTTGAAATATGAACTGTGTAACAAAGGAATTGTTTTTCTTAGGCTTCGGGACTTGTAAAAAAAAATTATTTTTATATTTATCTGTAAAGTATATAGAAAAAGTATTAATGTATTCCTGTAGAAAATTCAATAATCTTTAATTTTCATAACGACAAAATCCAAAAAATGGCATTTAATGGTATTTTTTGAAGTGCCATTTCCGGTTATCCCATTTACACCAAAATCTAATGGTTCTTTTATATTAGAATAGGGTATAAATACAAGGTTTCAGAATTTTCTGAATGATAGTATTTGAGTTAGAGCGAAGACAAAATCCCTACACATACACACATACATACATACACACACACATACATACACACACACATACAGACATCATCGTGAAAATGTTAAATTTGGATTCTAGGGACCTTAAAACGTGGTCACTTACTAAAATCTCGATAAGTGATTTTTAGCACGATCCCTATACCTCCCTTACCAAGGGTAGCGGGAGGTAAAAAAAGTTAGATTTTCATAGATCATTGAAAAGCTTATAAAATAAGCAAAAAGATGAGATTATTTCCAACATAGGTTTCCATTTCCATTTAAAAAAGCATAAGTTTGTTTTATATTTCAAGAGTTCTTAAGTTTTCAAAAAATCGTATTACGCCATTTATTCTACAAAAAAAAAAAAAACGGTACAAAATTTTTTCTCTAGCATAATAATTAAATATGAGATATTTCCAAAATTAGCGAAAAACGAGTTTTTGCCTGTAGCTCAGAAACAAAAGAAGATTGAAAATTCTTGAGATACCGATCAAACTTTTTTCGAAAAGTTGACCTTGGATGTACAAACGATTTTGCTCTATCTTTAATATTACCCGAGATACCTTAAAAAAAAAAACATCGAAAATGACACACCTGTAGAGTTCACCATCATTTCTTTGACTTTTTAATCCATACATTAGTTTAACAATAAAGAAAATCAAAAATGGAAAACTTAAGCAAAAGAAAATAGTCATTATCTACAAAATGTTTTAGTTCATAATAGCTTACGTTTTCAGATAAGAACCGTACATATTTAATTTGGAATTACAATGCACTCAATAATATCAGCTTAAAATCAACACTTCATCCATTTTTACTCAATTTGTTGAACTTTTTAACTAGGGAAAAATTCACTATCTTGTAGCTATCTCGTAAGTATGTATCAATATTTACACTTACAGAATTATATTGTTGATTATGAGAGTATACAGAGATGTGTATATTTTTTTTACGAATTTTTATTTATGAACCTTCAATAACCCTAATGAAGGTAGGTACAAATCTGTACTGAAACGTCGATTTTATATAAAATTGTATGAATGAAATTTTGAGTAATTGTTAACACCTAATGGGTAGGATTCTGTAACTCGTCCGATAGTACTCGTAATCGGTACCAATAACACTATAGAAAATTATATTTTATTTGACACTTATGACGTCAATATACTAATCATCTTCAAGTAACAGTTATAGTTTTTTCCAATAAAATAATCCATAAACACTGCACATTTATTCCTCCTAGTTAAAAGTAGTTTAAAAACCCTGTATTTCTATAAAAAAAAGAACAACCAAAGTAACTGCAAAGGAACCTATAGGAATCGACTTCCTTTAAACCTACGTCATGCAAAACTAGGAAATATTTATTGTAACAATAACCAATGTAAATTCTAAAAAGGGCTTTATTACTATAAGTAGATTGTTTAAACTTTAAATCACAAAATTAGTCACATTTGTAACATTAATAGTGCAGAATGTCAAGAATTACAAAAGGTACTCTCAGTAGCACCGAATGTTTCTTGTTGATTTTGAATTACTTAATTAAAAAATCTGATGTGGCCAACACAAAACCTCCCGCTATTTAATTTTTATTAATTTAAATACATACCTACCTACGTATTTACTAACGCTGCAAACAGTTCCATTGCAGAAAACTATTGCTTTATTTACTATTTTCTTATTAAAATGTCACTATTATTAATTTGAATTGATAAGTTTTCTGACAGTGACATTTACTGTCAGTTACATTCATTTGAAAAATGAACTGTGTAACAATGGAATAGTTGTTATCTTAGGCTTCGCGACTAATAAAAAAAATTATTTTTAAATTTATCTGTAAAATATATAGAAAAAGTATTAATGTATTCCTATAGAAAATACAATAATCTTTAATTTTCATAAGACATAAAATTCGAAAAAATGGCATTTAATGGTATTTTTTGAAGAAAAACCATTATGAGTTTCAGGTAAAGTGCCATTTCCGGTTATCCGATTTACACCAAAATCTAATGGCTTCTTTTCATACTAGAATTCGATAGAAATACAAGGTATCAGAATTTTCTGAATGATAGTATTTGAGTTAGAGCGAAGACAAAATCGCTACACATACACGCACACACACACATACACACACACACACACTCACACACACACACACACACACACACACATACAGACATCATCGTGAAAATGTTATAATTGGATTCTAGGGACCTTAAAACGTGGTCATTTACTAAAATCTCGATATGTGATTTTTAGCACGATCCCTATACCTCCCCTTACCAATGGTAGCGGGAGGTAAAAATTGACATAAGTATAAGTAACTACAACAGATTCTAATATAAAACGCATTAAAAGCCGCCAAATCGCTTTTATATTATTATTGATTTATGAATTATATCTCTACAGCACAAGCGGTCTGCTTTGTTGAAAAGTTCTGCATTAAGAATTCATGGAAGAAATGTAAGCAACTGTTTAAATATTAAAAGTTCGTGAGTCTATGTCATTCCTAACGTTGTAATTTTTATCACTCGTCAGATTTTTGCGAATATTTAGGTCACAGATATATGATTTATAAATAGTTGCTTTCATGGAAAAGACGATAAACCCTTACCTTTCCAAAAATAGAAAGCATAATTAAATTCTTTCCTGAAAGGTTATTTGTGGATAGAATTGATTGACTACATTAACTGTATTACATTTTTTACTTCCTACGTTTTTTATTACGCACATTTTACAAAAGAAATCCATTACACAAGATTTATCGATAATGATTTACTTTTTTTTTCGAACAATAAAATTAATGTACAAACAAGTACGGTATTTATTTTCATAGTTTGCGATTAATATCACCGTATAGACAGTCATCAATAATGTGTATCAATAGCGAAGCGAAAAACAAATAACAAATTTATTTGTTTTGTGTAATATTTTATTTTTAATGGCAACTCATCGAAAATGATGAAATAAAATAACAATACGAAATAATATAAATAAATTGAAACATACTAATAAAAAACAAAATATTGGATTCAGTTTTTGAACACATGTTCAATGCGGAGAAAAAAAAAATCGTGTTTAGACTAGTTCGAAAACAAAAGCTGCATATTTTTTGTCAAATTATAAAATGTGATTAATTTTAAACGATTTTATATGAAAGTTTTATTAAAATTTAAACTTTTTATTTGCATTATTTTAAGAAAAAATCTATTCGAGCTACAATTGCATGACGTCACAACTCAAAGTGATTATAAGCGAGAAGAATGGATGGCACAGCTGTTTTACTCACTAAAAAGCGAACTTTGTAAAGGTCTGACGTCACATAATTAAAAAAATATATATTTCAATAACCATAAATATTTGGAAAGTAATCGCTAAAATTCATCATTCAATAAAACGAAAAATGGTTACCAGACCCTATTAGGTATAGTATATTTTAATTGGACCTGATATTATAATTATATTTTAAAGCACCCAAATAAGACGTATGACGTTTATCTAGTTAGCTGTTTTTATGAATTTTTAACATTGTAATTTGACTTCCATGTCAAAATGACATCAAATAATGTCACACAAGCAGTGGCGTTTCATTATGAAATCCATAAAACTGATTTTATTTACTTAATTTTTATTTTACTACTTAAATAATTTAATTAAAACAGAGAAAGATAAACGTATATTACTTTTACTTATATGAAAAATAAAATATAATGAAAAACGGTGAACACAAAATTATAAACCAAAAAATTAAAAACAAAGAATTATTATGTTATGGGAGTCCATTTATTTCTATCATAGCTCTTGTCTTTTCGTTTTCAAATTATTTTCATTTAATGTGACATTGACATTTATGTAAATAATTACAGAAAATTTAAGACGCCTATGTGTGAATATCCTGACAAAGACTGAATTACAAAAATAAAAAATCTGATGTGGCCAACACAAAACCTCCCGCTATTTAATTTTTATTAATTTAAATACATACCTACCTACTTATTGACTAACGCTGCAAACTGTTCCATTGCAGAAAACTATTGCTTTATTTACTATTTTCTTTTTAAAATGTCACTATTATTAATTTGAAGTGATAAGTTATCTGACAGTGATATTTACTGTCAGTTACATGCATTTAAAAAATGAACTGTGTAACAAAGAAATAGTTTTTATCTTAGGCTTCGCGACTAATAAAAAAAATTATTTTTAAATTTATCTGTAAAATATATAGAAAAAGTATTAATCTATTCCTGTAGAAAATTCAATAATCTTTAATTTTCATAAGACATAAAATTCGAAAAAATTACATTTATGGTATTTTTTGAAGAAAAACCATTATGAGCTTCAAGTAAAGTACGATTTCCGTTTATCCGATTTACACCAAAATCTAATGGCTTCTATTCCTATTAGAATAGGGTAAAAATACAAGGTTTCAGAATTTTCTGAATGATAGTATTTGAGTTAGAGTGCAAACAAAATTCTTACACATACACACATACACACATACACACATACACACACACACACACACACACACACACACACACACACACACACACACATACACACATACAGACATCATCGTGAAAATGTTAAAAATGGATTCTAAGGATCTTAAAACGTGGTCATTTACTAAAATCTCGATATAAGATTTTTAGCACGATCCCTATACCTCCCTTACCAAGGGTAGCGGGAGGTAAAAATAGGTGTTTCCATTTTTTTGGCCGCATAAGTACATTAAAAAAAACATCGATGAAATGAGATGCCATGTATATACATACATACATACATACATATATGGCGTCATATACCAGAAACATCAATAAAGAAATTGACTTATTTAAAATTTAATCTTATTTTTTGTAAATTGTATTAAATACATCTAAGTATATAATTATCCACGAATATATAAAAAAATATTGTTAAAATATGAAATATGTTCTATTTCATCCATCTCAAAATGCTGTGAAATATGTTATACGATGCAAATTTACTTAATTAAATTTGTAATGCAAATTTGGGTCAAAATATTACGTAAAGTAAATTCCCACTTAAATATTATTGATTATACTTTGTGTTCTTTCATGGTTTTCATTGAAAACCAACCCTATTCAACTGTATTACCCTCTTTGATTAAACGCAAAACTTGGATATTTGCCAAAGGGTGAGTTACTAACGGAAGATTTCATTTTAAATGGATTTGAAACTGTCGACATGCGGAAGTAACGGAAAATAAAATGAAAGTTTTCTGTTCCTTCATAACTCTATAACTTTGAATACATCGGTTAATGAACACAAACTTTGAAATGACTCACTCACTGATGTGTAACTGGACTAGCTATTTATACATACAAAGGAATTAAAGCGAGCCTTGACAATGAAAAATAAAAAAGGATGGTGGGATGTTTAAAGGTAATTATTGTGAGACAAAATTTTTACAAAAATATAGATATGGAGACATGCAAAAAGATCACGCTATTTTCTACAAAATTAAATATAGAATTATTCACATAAAAATATTCTAGGTCAGACATTCTTATCCAACTATAATACTTTCGCTTTCCTCTTTCATTCATATATTCCTTGTAATAAACTTTCTCTTTTGAATCACGACACACTGTTAAGATAAAACATCTATGTACATAAATATAGGGCAACAATACACACCCTTATTCTTATCTATACGCGTATTTTCGAACATAATAAAAATCTGTTGTGACCAGCACAATACCTCTCGCCATTTCCATTTTATGTTACACAGAGAATTTATTTTAAAATGCAACATTATGGTTCATCACTTCCATGGTTACTCACTATTGTCAAAAAATGACAGCAATGTAATATTTATCCATTCTAAAATGCAACATCATAAATAGTATTGCAGCACAGGAAATACCTCCAAAACACATCTCAAATGGTGTCATTTCTTATTACGACCGATTAGAATATTGCCAGAGTGTGAATGGGGAAATTTTTTTAGCATTTATTACATGAAAGTTATGAATTTTTGTAAGCTGAAGTTTGTTAAGATGTGCAACATTCATGTTTTGATTTTTTGTTAATCGTATGTAGGCTAATTTATTGGAAATTAGTTTTGATAATACAAAACTACAAATTTTGCATGTTGCATTTTAAAATGGACAAATATTACATTGCTGTCATTTTTTGACAAAGGTGAGTAGCCATGGAAGTGATTGATCATATGTTGCATGTTAAAATAAATTCCCTGTATACGTATTATATTGCACTTCGCTATCGTTTTATAACAAAAAAATCTGATGTGGCCAGCCCAAAACCTCCCGCATAACAATCTTTATTTTGCATTTAACAAATACATCATACACAAAATAAATTTCACATATATTGACAAAACTAATAAAAAAACTTTAAAAAAAAATTAAAATAGTACTCGCATCTTTACACAAAATCTGCCGAAGCCGAAGACAACGAAGCAAATCAATAGTACTTCTAGTTCTAATATTTATGTATGATTGAAAATATATTATTTTTACAAACCTTAATTTTATTAGATTCAAATACATATATTATTAATTATTACTAAATTCTCTTTAATACGGTTTCATTATGAATTTTAATGTCATTGCTTCCTGACAGTGACATTTGTTTAAATATGTCAAAATTGTTATTAATAGATATTTACACACCAAGTGAGCTAAGGTAATGTTTATCCATGAGAAGAAAGTTTAGTGAGTTAATTTCTTTGAGTGAATAAACATTCTTAGTTCACGTGGTTTGTACAATATTTTATTCAATTTTGACGAAATAATAATAGAAACCGTTATAATATTTAATTTTGACAAAATAAAAAACTGATCAGTTAGTAGGCTGAGCAAAACAATCGTCGCTGATAGACGTCAAATCATCTATTTAAAATGCTTTATTGTCTGTTATTTGTGCCGTGAAAAATAATGAAAATGGCTGATAAATACTATGATGAGTATTATTTTCGTGCCTGATGTTATTTTAAATACATTATTTGTTGCAGAGTGAGTTAAAATTTGTTGTTACTTATAGTTGTTGCTATAGAGTTAATAATGACAGTTTAAAACGTCAAAATTGAATAAAATATTATGTTTATGTTTGACGCATAGGCAAGGTGATATATGAAAATAAATCTACCAATCAAATCACTACCAATCCAACGGATCCATCGGCTCTCAAGTACGATTGAACCGATGAAAGTCTGATGATTCTAAAACGCTGAAATTGCAAACGGTGCAATAGATTCCATCTACTTTTAAGCGCTAAATTAAAAAACGGATTGATGAAATTAGTAGTAAGCACATTATACATGGATGAATAAAAAAAGCTTGCCCTAAATTTCTAATTTCGATAGACTGGTGGTCCGGGAGAAATCATATGTTTTCTTATGAATGTTGTTTATATTCAGTTATGTTGCCATTTGAAATTGTAATTATTACGTATTATTGGAATTTAATAATATTAAAGGTACAATATGGAATTTTCTGTTGAAGTGGATGATATGTATATTGTATTTATATGTATGGTTTTTTTTTATGATTTTTGCAATGCAAACAATTCTATATCAACGTAGGTTGAATTTCATTTTCGCCATCTAAGAAGGAAGAATCTGAAAAGTTTAAAATTTCCGGAATAGGTATTAACAAACTAGCTTCCATATTTAAATTAAGCAGTTTTTCATCGGAACCGTTTCTATAACCCATATTTTACCGGTTCTATCGAACATTCATCAGTGACATCATTAAGCGCTGAAATTTAGAGCCAAATTTTTCGATAAATAAAAAACTTAGCTTGTCATGAATTTCTGAAACAGTAAAATCATTTTTGGGAAAAGAAACGTCATTTTCATTGAAAGTAAATTCAATTTAAATTTCTATTTCTTTACAAAAAAAATATTAAAGGTATTTATGATGTCTGTTACTTGTAATGCAAAAAAAAAATACTTTTTCGTCGATTGACATTAAAAGTATGATTTTGACAGATGCTAGACAACTAGGCAATAAAGCTTTACTTTCTCTGTCAGCAACAGTGAAAGTTGCATTCACTGTGGCCGTCAGAAATAACATTGGAAATAATTATAAAATTAGTAATAGTAATTCTAATCTTTTGGCGAAAAATTTTATGTTCAACACGACAAAAATGCAGATTTACTGCCTCGTTCATGAAACGCTGCGGTGGCAATGAATCTGCTATATTTTTGTTTTGTTAAACAAATAACTATTTTATGAAATTAATATTTCTTTTTTCCGAAACACAGTTCACATTTACTGCTCCTATCCCTGTATTTCTGTATTTATTGTTCTATTTTTAACATTGTTTTTAACATTTTGTTTACCAAATGGCGTAATTGTTATTTGTGACTGGCGAGAAGCCTACAGTTTTGTACAAGAAGTTTCCATCTCAACTTTTAGACCTGATAAAAATTCTAATTACCATTTTAATCTTTCAAGTTTAAAATTGTGCTATTTAAAATAAATTTATCAGATACTGAGTTTGACGTTTCTATTTGTTAAAAATAAACACTCCGGGAAATGTGTCCAGGCAAAACTTGCCGGCCCCGGTACTGTAATGTGCTATTTCCAGTCCAGGAATCAAAAAAAGTAGTTCAGTATGATATAAAGTATATTTAAAATTATTTTTCTGTTTTATTCCTTGGAAAATGTCTGAACATTAACATACTGCAACCAACAATTTTTATTTTTTATTTCGCTATCAAAGTTTAGAAAAAATAAGTGTTGAAAAGTAACAAATTGAAGTCATGATAATTTTTATGTTATCAATTCTCATTAAAAAATGACATCATATATGATATTGACTTCATAACACTAAAACACTAAAATTGCACATAAACACGTGGTATTCTAAAGTCAAATGTACTTTGTTACTTTGTAGGTACGTCAGAAACGCTGGGAAAATATTGTTTATGTACTGAATTTAATACTACATTATTAATATTATGTTCAAATTAATTTAGAGCTATATATAAATACGTTATTATTTGAATTACTAAATATACATTATAATCTTTTCCTTTGTGTGTAAATTCTATGTACATTTTTTAATAGCGCATGGGATAAAAGTTTTTTTAATGCCTGTGTAACATTTTACTGACATTTCAGTGTCCTTAATTTGAAATTTTAAAATACTGTTGCACTGGTTTGTAACGAGTATGAAAGGATTGTTGATATTTCCTCATGTTAAGTGTCATTAGTTATAACCGTAAAAAAAAAAAAATATAAAAATTTAATATATGTATCTAATAGTCATGCATATATTATATTAAAATTAATAGAAACGTATTGAAGAAAATAAATACAAAATAGAATCTCTGTTACTTCCCGCTACCGTAGGTATAGGAAATAAGTAAAGGGTTTTGTGCTAAAAATTTTATATCGAAATTTTAGCGAATAATCACATTTTAAAGTCCTACTTAGAATTCGATTTTAACATTTTCACAAATTCAGGACTATTTCATAAATACTGTACAATTAAGACGTATGAAATTTCGTATTTCAAATATTAGTAGTTTACTCGACTGTAATAATTATCGGCCAATTGCACTTTCATCTGTTTTTTCTAAAATATACGAGTATGCTTTCTTAAATAGGTTAGATTCTTTTCTGTCAAAGTATAAAATTATTTCTTCAAATCAATTTGGATTTAGGGAAAAATGCTCTACTTTGAATGCAGTACAGTTTTCGCTCGAATATATTTTGGAAAAACTTGAAAATAAAGAAAAACCACTAGGAATATTTTGTGACCTAACTAAGGCCTTTGACTGTGTGAACCATGGCATTCTGCTTTCTAAACTTAGTAATTATGGAATAAGAGGGACACCACTGAAATGGATATCTTCTTTTTTGGAAAATAGAACACAATTTGTTACATTACCATATAAAGAAAACAATATTACACGTGAAGTAAATTCAGATTCCACAACTATGAATGTTGGGGTTCCACAAGGTGGTGTCCTATCTCCAACTCTGTTCTTATTATACATTAATGATCTTTGTACGATATTTGAAAATGATTGCTGTTTGACTATGTACGCAGACGACGCCTCAATTATAATATCGGACGCATCAGAAAACTCACTGAAAAATAAATGTCAAGATTGTCTAAATAAATTATCAAATTGGTTTTGTGCGAATGATTTATTTTTTAATAAATCTAAAACGCATTATATGCGCTTCCATAATCGTCAATTTAACAATAACCTTAATTTAGATATTGTTATAGATAATAACAAAATATCTAGGATTTATGAATCTAAATTTCTAGGTATGATTATTAACGAAAATTTAATTTGGAATTCTCAAGGAGTATATATAGAAACAAAACTTAATTCGGTATGTTTTCAATTCAGGCATTTAAATCAAATTCTCACTGAAGAACAGTTAATTTTATTTTACCATGCGAAAGTAGAATCTGTGATACGATATGGTATCTGTTTTTGGGGTGCTTCGGCTGCGATGCATGGGGTTTTCATCTCTCAAAAAAGAATTCTCCGGGTTATGGCAAAAGTAGCGCGAGATTTTTCTTGTAGATCACTTTTCAAAAAGTATAAAATATTAACCGTCACTTGTTTGTACATTTATGAAGTGTGCAAGTTTATTTATTGCAATAAAACCAGTTTTGAATTAAATTCCGACCTGCATCATTTTAACACTCGTCAAAAAAATAAATTCCATATACCAAATACTAAATATAAAATTACTGAAACCGCTCCCCATATTAAAGGTCTGAAAGTATTTAATAAACTACCATGTGAAATTAAGTCATGTACTAATTTAAAAATCTTTTTAAAAAAAATAAAATCATATTTGGTAAACCATTGTTTTTATGACTTAAATGAATTTTTTGAATGTATCTCATAATTTATGATTGATCTCTAACGGGATGTAGATACCGCCTCTCTGTTTATATTCATATTTTTTTTATATTATTCTTATTCTTGACGATTTCGATACATGTATATATGTCTATGAAATAAAGTATTATTATTATTATTATTTACATAAGAAGAAGTCATTAATTTTTTATAATAATGTAACCACGCTTAATAGTCGGTTCCAAATTATTGTTAAGGTTAAGGGGTTTTTTCTTTAGTTATGTACATATATATTTTACTTTATACGAAATGTTTTATGCAAATAAATTGGCAGAAGGTAGGTAACATTTTTTCAAAAAAAAAAAAAAAACGGCGGTAACACCATTTTATCCCTGTGTACTTTAAAAGTAAATATAAATATTTAGGAATTATGTATGCTTTCATTAATTTTATTGTAAGATAAAAGAAATAAATAGTGTACGGAAGTGGTTTGCATTCAAAATTTGTTCGTGTCATTCGTAATCTCATTAAATGTAGTCGTAATAAAATGTTTTGACTATATTTAAATATGAACTAAATTTGAAAAGTTTGCGGTTTTTTCGTTATCATTATCTGCATGTACCTACTGTTATCAAATAAATATGTAGTAGTTACTATGTAAACGAAACCGCAACTATCTATAGAAAATTAAATGATACTTAATTGGAGTACATTTTCACATGATGATGTGTTTTGATGAGCATAAAATGACATGGATAGATAGAATCTTTGTTCTACGAATTCGTAGTTTTTGTAATTAACCGGTTTTTATTGCTCATGGGTAAAACGCTGAATCAGGTAAGAATAATTATTCGCATATGTGTTTCCTAGCTCAACAACAAGTTTGCATGTAAGTTTTAAATAATGGCAATGATTTTGAATTCTAAGTATAGTTTTAAATTTTTAATTAGTAATTCCATTAAGTGGTGAATAATGTTTTTTTCGTGGATATGACTTTTACTAAACATTACGTAACGTAAATTATAATTATCTTTTGTATTCCCTTTTAAAATTAAAAATCTGTTGTAGCCAGCAGAAGGCCTCTCGCCATTTCCATATTAGGCTATATAAGTATTGTACATGTTTGACATTTCTGATACACACAAAAACACATATCTTCTTTACATATTTTTATATTTTTTACTTCATTCTATTCACTCTTATTCTTCTAATGTTCGAGATTCTTCCAATTCATTGATGAGAGTGGCGGTATTTCTGAAGGGTATGTATCTACAATTATAAATATTTAATTAATAATAAAATAAGATATATTAAATGTACTTCCCAGGAAAAGTTTTCAATAATATCTCTGGCTTTTCGACACTCATATTTATCTGTCGTTTACAAACATTTTAATTTTTCCACTTGTTTTCCATGGGTTGCGAGATTAATTTACAATTTATTATTTTCTATATTTATATGTGTCTATCTTTAACTCCATAGAAGATATAATACAAATTTTAAATGTACCGGATAGAGATTTTTATATTCTTTAATATTAGTAATAACAGAAATTTTCAAAAAATAATATTTAGAAGATTTTTTTAAAGAAACTATTACTTCCGGTTGTCCAATTGTTACCAAAATCGAATCAGCTCTTCCCAGGAATGTCAGATTGAGTTAAACTGCAGTTAAATATTTTTTAAGTCATAGTATTTGAGAAACCGTGGTTCCAACATTTACACACACACGGATATTATCGTTAAAATGTTATAATCGGATTATAGGGACCTTAAAACGTGCTTTAGCATAATTCCAATACCAGTCTTAGCGAGAGGTAAAAAATGGTTCATATTTTTTAGAATTTTATTTTAAATAAATTTGTTCGAAGTAGTTCTCTTCAACAGTAATACACATCACCATTCTTTACTTCCACTTCTTAAAAGCTCCCAACCAATCTTTTTGGAATGCTTTCAAAATAATCATGAATTGCACTATTGCATTATCAATCTGTTCAAACGAAAACCTTTTACCCTGAAATTTGTTTTTCAGCCTAAAATAGACAATAGTCGCAAATTGTTACATTGAGTTTGGTGGGGTTTTATTAGATTTTCTTTTTTCACCAAAAGCTGATTGGTTAATTTCATATTTTCAATCATAACTATACTTCAAAAATTGGTTTACTTAGTTCTGAATAACTGTCGTAACCTAATCTCATTGGCAGATGAATAAATGTTTAAAATGCAAATTTTGTTTTCCACGGCCTACCTGATTTTCTTATTCTACATAATTCTAGCGTGACCCTCGTATTTGTTCGAGTTATCGCGCCCTGTATGGGCTAAAAACATAGACTATTACTTATTAAATAAAATAACGGTTAAATCCGGCGGTAACCAATATTAATTGATTTGTTTTCAATCATGAACGAAAAAATATTCTTACGTTTTGTTTTGATAAAAAATTCAGTTTATTTCGTTTTTGTCCCAGATACGAGGTCAGTTAAATTAGAGAAATGTTGCCCCATTATTATACCATTTTACATTTTAGTGATCAAGAAGTACCGGTGGTTACTTTTAAAGAGAAAAATACCGGGACATTCAATTTATTAAATGACAAATCAAGCGTATTTTTAAAAGATTGTTCAGTAATTTCTGTACATTTTCTGTTTGATACTGGACGAATTTCCTGAAATAATCGGCCGGATCTTTAACAATGTTAATCTACTAATAATTTTGTTAAATAATATGACAATATCGATTTAGTTTTTGTATATAGGTTTTCAGTAAAACATTGTTAAAACTATTAAATGAATACAATGGCAGAAAAATGGTTAGATATATTTACATAATATTTATTTACCTATTCATTTATTATATACACAAGTACGTAAAGGGATTAAGAAAGGTCGGCCACTACTCATACTGAGACTGATCGAAATCAAGTTACCCATTCCGGATGTCAGCGAAAATAACCAATGATCTAGCAACCGGAATTCCGGAAATCCTACAAATTCTCCACCGGAATTCCGGGATTCGTGAAACTGGTCTATCGGAAATCCGCTCCATCACTGTTATTGGTCATATGTTTGTTTTTCAAAAAAAAAAATCTGTTGTGGCCAGCACAAGACCTCTCGCCATTTCCATATTAGGCTATATAAGTATTTATTGTACTTCCCTTTCAAACCGTCGTTTTATAACAAAAAAATACAGGACTTTATCCAAATATTGTTTTTTATTGTATTTAACATGTCTTCTGCACACATATAATTCTAATTATATCTATTTTTCATTGTATGAGGAAGTTTCGAAATGTCAGAGATTCTTCCATTTCTTTAACCAGATTGGCGGTATTTCTGATAGATATATATATGCAATTGAACCTATAATTTCAAATATTTAATTAATAAAACAATAAGAAAGATACTTCCCAGAAAAAGCTGTCAGAATGTCATTAAAACTGTTGATATTTGACACTGACGTGTGTCATTTAGAAACTATGTTATAAACATTGGAATTTGTCAACTGGTTTCCTTAGTGCCTTGGCCTCTGCGATTAAATTACTCTATATATTATAGTGTCTTTATCTCTAAATCTATACAAGATATAATAAAAATTTTAAATGTATTAGATGGAGAATTTTATGTTCTTCAATATTTAATAACAAAACTTTCCAAAAAATTATATTAAGAAGAATTTTTCTGAGAAACTACTACTTCCGGTTGTTCAATTGTTACCAAAACCTTTTCAGCTCTTCCCAGGAATGTCTGATTGAGGAATACATAGTTAAACAATTCCTAAGTCTTATGGTTTTTGAGGAATCGTGTCTACAACATCCGGATATACACACATACACACACACACATCCACACACACACACACACACACACACACACACACAGACATCATTTTAAAAATGTTATAATCGGATTCTAGGGACCTTGAAACGTGCTTATTCATTAAAATCTGGATATGTGATTTTTAGCATTAGCACGATTCCAATACCTCTCTTAGCGAGAGGTAAAAATCATAGACTATTACTTGAACATGTCATTGCAAATAACTTCTAAATAAATATATTATTAATTTTCAAATAAACCAATGTAGAGCTTTGAGAATAATATCAAACTTTCCCGTTTACATTACGTTCTGTGTCACGTGACATTAGAAACCAATAGAAAAACTCCCTGCTTAGGAATGCGCAATGTGCATGCGCATCATGCGTATCAGTTGTCAGCAGTATTGTTATTATTGTTACAAGAGTACTCAATTTGTAAATATAACCCTGCGTTTAAAAAGAGCTTCTTCTTATATACGAATAACATGTTCAAATATTACTATGCAAGACGAGTTTTATTTAAAATTTTGTGAAACCCACCGATTGTTTAATTTTTTTCTTATAATTAAATAAAATTAAACATAACTAAATCCTAAAGATGCCGATGCATCCCTAGACCAAAACTAAAACTATAAATGCCGCTTGGACATGAAAGACCAACACAGACTCTATGTCTTTCCAATATGAATATCTAAACTAGATCTAAGAGGTGCAGGGTGAAAGGTTTATCATAGAACATCCATAGCTAAATATCAACCCTACACGTACAATAATAACTTACAGACTTAATTGTCAATACACTAAATGTCTAAGCGGCTGACATCCAGACTAAGATGAGAGAGATATGAGAAAAATGATAATTTCTAAACAGAATTTTGACTTCCAAAGATAACAAAGTTGAAATATTGATATTGAAACTATACTTCAGAAGAGTTTATAATAAAGTTATTTACTTATTTTTCTACCCTCACCTTGTCACACAGATTCACTGATCTGATACAAGTGTAGATCTAGCTTACGATATTTATTTATTTATTTATTTATACATACATGGAGAATCAACAGCTCTTGGAGCCAATAACAGATTCTCAGCAAATTGAACAAACATCAACAGTGAAATGAAAGAAGTACAAGGAAAACACATGAAAATTATTATTTTAAATTAATTATTATTTGATTTTTAAATGAATTAAGGGAAAGGTTGAACATATCAATATGATTAAATTTAGAGTTATAGGTGGACATTATTCTATTTATGGGTGAGTTCTTATTGTTATTTGTGCGAGAAAATGGTAAATAAAATAGGTTATTATTGCGTGTAATGTTGTTAGTGACGTGAAAACGAAAATTATTTATAAAATTATTTGTATAAAGCATATTGTTAAATGTCTTGTAAAGAAACATCATATTTGAAACAGTTCTTCTACTCTCTAAATTTGTCATATGGAAATGTTCACATTGGGAAATATAATTCTTATTAGGATATCCAAATTTATAACTTAAGAAATTAAGAAATCGTTTTTGAATATGTTCGATTAAACTAATGTTAACATTATATAGAGGGTTCCAAATAAGTGACATGTATTCCAACTTTGAACGAACCAGAGAGTTAAAAACACAAATAATGGATTTTGGCTTGTTAAAATGTTTACATGACCTTATTATGAATCCCAGAATTTTATACGATTCTTTGACAATGGTTTCGATATGACAATTAAATAATAATTTATTATCGAAGTTTATCCCAAGATCCCTTATGATGGTTTGATTTGATAGTGAAGTATTGTTAATTTTATAGTTAAATTGAATTATATTTTGATTATAATTCAATTATATTATAATTCAATATAGATAACTTATCGTCATAATCGACATCGGCAAATACATAGGAGATTGGCACATCTTGATAAATATGAGAAAGGAATAATAAGTAATCTAATACAGAAATTTGATATTTTTATATTTTCTGGAAGTTAAAATTTTTATATGACTATTATACGAAATATCGAGTTATAACTTTTATGTGGACGCCACGGAAGACGTGACAGCAATGATAAGAGATTTTTGCTTTCATTGATGTGTAATTTATCTACAAGAATGTTCTTTTGTACTAAACCGCAAAAGTACATCAATATTAAAAGGTTTTTCAAGAAAACTTGAACATTAACTTATCGATTTTAACTGAATAGTACAGCAGAAATTAAATTATACAGTTCTATTTTTGAACGTGACTTAGATAATAATTATAGGTACAAATATATATGCGTGCTTTTAATTATTATCCATTATTAGAACATCAGTATATTTATTCAATTATTGGTTAAAAAATGTTACCTACTAGGAGACCAGGAGAGGAGTAGGTTGACGTTCTTATTTTAAAAAGTGAAGATTTTCCCAGATATTTTTTATTCACAATCGATTAGTAATATGTGCATGCGTTTCTAATCTTCAAAAGAGTGTTGGAGCATTTCCCGGCTCAGTATGTGATACTATTTTAGTTTAATATATCTTTGTGTATATAAAGATATACGAATATAATGCTTGTAAAATAACCAAATATTTGTACATTGGAATATACAGGATTGAACAAATTCGAGTTCCGTATATGAAAAACTTTTTTATTAAATAAGCTGCAGAAAATTGATGTAGGTCTTTATGGGTCAACTTTAATAGGCATCTCATATCTCGCTTATTATAAAAGATAAGGAAAAAATGTTTCGATATGTTTATGTTATATCTTGAGAATTATTAATATTAAAAAAATCTAATTACACCACATTATTCAATGTAAAAAACAGTATAAAAGTTCTTTTATAATAAGCGACATATGAATTATTTTCAAAATCAAGTTTTAGCCTATAGCGCAAAAACAAAAGACGATCGAAAATTCCTGTGGTGCCTATTAAAGTTTTTTTTTTTTAATTGGCCCAAAGGAACTCGAATTTGTTCCATCCTGTCTCAAGGTAAAAATACCATTTTTTTTTAAATTAAGAACTATAATAATTATTGAATTTGCGAACTAAATTTATAGAATAAATAATATATACATACATACATAATGAGCCTGTTTCACATTTTTCAAAAACTATTTTAAATGAAAGTTTATGGAATCATTTTCTTAGTAATAATTTTAATTTTAATAATTTGTTGTTATTTGTGGAAATAATTAAATTAAAAGATTGGCGTCCTGAAAAACTACCCCCCATTCCTGTGACGTAGAAGCACATACATTACATCATTAATAGCCAATAGGAAAATAGTTTTTCCATCACCTACGTTTATTCATATTATTTATATAAATAAACGTAGGCTAAAGTTTGTCACATGTTA
Organism: Ophonus ardosiacus; assembly: GCA_943142095.1. Taxonomy (NCBI): domain Eukaryota; kingdom Metazoa; phylum Arthropoda; class Insecta; order Coleoptera; family Carabidae; genus Ophonus; species Ophonus ardosiacus. Next base: position 79,074,838 of record OW964823.1, read on the forward strand.
ATAACAAAATCTTTTAATTTGACATTTGACGCTGACATTGCTCATTTGTAAATGAATAATAAAGTAATAATGGCTAATTCAAATTACACTCAAGCTAAGTCGGACAATTTACCGAAGGTCGATAGCTGGATGATGGCTGAATTTATATCAGAACGATTGTTTTACTGCTACCGAAATAAGGGGTGTTAAAGAGTTGAGGTAAAATTAAATATAAAAACTGAATTTACTATATAAATTGATAATATATTTTACTTTAAAGTTCTGTAAAGATTGCCCTGAACATAAAGTGAAGCTACAAAAATACCCTGTTATCGTGAAGGTAGATGAAAGTTGAAATGATCTTCACAAACATGAAGACTTGATTTTTCTGACAAATTATCAGCTCTTCGGCCTACTGCTTCTAGCCACAATTTTCTTTTCTTTGCATCTTTTGTAAAATTTATAAACTCTATAGTAGGTTTGTTCCTAACAGTATTTTTGTAAGAAGGTAAAATACAATATCGTAAATTACTCATTTTATTTTGAACTATTTATTACCTACATATTATACAACTTGAACCAATCTAAAAATTTGACACTTGTTTGACAACTTTGACAATACACTTGACACCTCAGAACCGCTGAAGATGTATGAACTCTGACGTCACATTCTGTTTCAGATCACGTGACTTATTCAAAATTTTATCCAAATTTCAAAAATTAATTGTAAAATATCTAAAGGATATTTCGTGATATTTTCAAATTTGAGGCTCTTTAAAGAACAATATCTTTTAAAATTGAATACTTAGAAGTCATATAAAAATTCTTGCAACAGCCCTATTATAGGTACATTTTAGCATGAATACAGGGTGTTAATGAATACGTGTTAGAAATGTGTTGGGTATGTAGGGGATGCAAAATTGACTAATTGTTACTATTAAACTCATATTCGAAAACTCGCCGTTTACGAGCTACAGGCTCTTAAAAGAGTAATAAATATCTACCTTAATTTTAGTTGACTGTGACCTATCACTTCAGTTATTATTTTGTTTATTTTAACTTTTCGCATTAAATTGCATACGCATTATGAATAAACATATTGTTCGCGATTACGCTAACATGGGACTAATGTACTATCGAGTGTACAAATGTATCAAAATATTCTCCGAAAGTGCAATGTTTACATTGAAGTTGATGGTCGTCATTTTGAGCAATTAGGTATTGTAAAAAACGAATATTATTAAAAAAATTGCTAAAAGTTAAAATAAGCAAAGTGGTAGGTCATAGACAACTAAAATTAAGGTAAATTATTACTCTTTTAAGAGCCTGTAGCTCGAAAACGGTGCGTTTCCGGATATGAGTTTATTAATAAAAGTTAGTCTATTTTGCATCCCTTACATACCCTATAAATTTTCGTATTCATTAACACCATGTATAATTGATGAAATTTAAATGTACATTTTCGTAACTATATCAAATATAACAAAATATGAAACATGTTATTAAAGTTTAACGTTTTTAATATTTTGAAATATGCTTTCAGAACTCATTATAAATAAAATTAAACAATATTTGGGTTTAGTTCTGTAGATATTTTATTAAATTAACAACGTTTCGACAGCAAGGTACTGTCTTCTTCAGGTTTTAATAATAATAACATAAATAAATAAATATGTAGTCAAGACTACAAGTATATAAAATCAAAGGTACATTGATAAATGGTAAATATAAAACGTACAAATGAAAGAGAAAATTATAAACGAATAACAGGGTACCATGATTTATTTAGTTCATAGCCTGTGTTAAGATTGATATTATTAGGAGACTTCTGAATTTCCATAGCTTCTCTTATCAATCTTCTAATCCAGTGATTTTCCTTTGCTATAATTTTCGTATTTTCAAAATCAACTCCGTGTAGTTCTTCTATGGCATGTTCAGCTACCGCTGATTTATCAGGCTGATTAAGTGTAAAGCTTTAAAGCTTGTACTATTAAAACATTATATCAGAGAGCAGCTACTTTATGCCATCCAAGTAAACTTTAAGAAGAAATTAATTTTTTGGATGATGTGTTCCTAAAAAATGGTTACAGTAAAGCTCAAATTAAAAAGCATTAAAGACCAAGAATAAACCACTACAACAAGCTATTACTGAAAAGAAATTATATGCCATCTTACCATTTGTTGCCAATGTTACAGACAAAATTGGCAGGATTTTAAAGAAATATAATATTCAAACATCTTTTAAATCAAGTATTAAAATCCGAGATCTTTTTGGAAGTGTTAAAGATAAAGTTCCTCTACAATGTTCTGGCATATATAAGATTCCTTGCCATTGTGGAAAAGTGTACATTGGACAAACTGGCCGAACTATAGCTACTAGAATAAAAGAACACCAACGCCATATAAGACTTAATCAGCCTGATAAATCAGCGGTAGCTGAACATGCCATAGAAGAACTACACGGAGTTGATTTTGAAAATACGAAAATTATAGCAAAGGAAAATCACTGGATTAGAAGATTGATAAGAGAAGCTATAGAAATTCAGAAGTCTCCTAATAATATCAATCTTAACACAGGCTATGAACTAAATAAATCATGGTACCCTGTTATTCGTTTATAATTTTCTCTTTCATTTGTATGTTTTATATTTACCATTTATCAATGTACCTTTGATTTTATATACTTGTAGTCTTGACTACATATTTATTTATTTATGTTATTATTATTAAAACCTGAAGAAGACAGTACCTTGCTGTCGAAACGTTGTTAATTTAATAAAATATCTACAGAACTAAACCCAAATATTGTTTAATTTTATTTAACGTTTTTGTTCTGTAACGTTGCAATGTAATATATGGCTAATTTACTATGCTGCACTAACTTTCGCAACTGTTAGTTTGTTAGGAAATGCAAAAGTATGACGACGTTGTTACCTTGCAGTCTTGTCTTGCGTTCCTTTATAACCAATCATACCGCACATACAACTACTTTTATAAAAATATTTAACCTTCTACCGATAGGAAATATAAACATTATTTTCTAATCATAATTTCAGACATTTTTACGGTAATGTGAATATAATAATACATATTATATTTTTTATTGTTCATACTGCCTTTTAGTCTTTTAGAATAATTGAAGGTTACCCTCAAAAATTAAATAAGTACATTTATTGAAGTTTTCGGGTTATGGTACGTCACATCGTGAGCAACAAGGTTTAAGGTTTATTTAAAAACCCAGCAACCACGAAAAATATAATAGTGTATATGTATTCGTAATTTTAATTTTTCAACTGATTTCCATGAGCTATTTGATTCATTATACAATGGATTATTTTATATATTTATATAATAAAAATATTCAATGTAGCAGATAGAAAATTTTATGTTCTTTAATATTTGTAATAACATAAATTTCAAAAAAAATAATATTTAGAATTTTTATTAAGAAACTACTACTTCCGGTTGTCCAATTGCTCCAAAACCTTTTCAGCTCTTCCCATTAATGTTAGATTAAGGAATACGTAGTTAAATTGGTCTCCAGTCATATAAAATTTGAGAAACCGTCTCTACACATACACAAACGCGCGTACACACACACACACACACACACACACACACACACACACACACACAGAGAGAGAGAGAGAGAGAGAGAGAGAGAGAGAGAGAGAGAGAGAGAGAGATAGACATCATTGTAGAAATGTTAAAATCGGATTCTAATGACCTTAACACTTTCACTGCCGATCATCTGCCCTGTTATTGCCTGTTATGCCGGGTCTTAGTTGTGGAAACTATATCACAATTATTTTTACTATGCCATTTGACAGAACACTTGTGTCATTACATTTTTGGTAATGGGACTCTAAAAATTAGTGATGTGAGATGTATTATGAGTTTTTTATACCAGCTCATGGTTTTCCTTTCTCTGGCATGTCAGCATTTAGACCTGGCAATTTACTCCCGACATATACTGATTATATTATCGCTTTTGGTTTTCTAATACTTCTCCAAATTTTTTGTTCTGTAATTCTGCATTTGATATAAGCTTTTTGTCACGACAAGAACGTACTTTCTTTTGCACCGATGGTCCCGGCAATTAATTGTCCATTGTAGAACTCAGAGTACCCAAAACCAGAAGAATGTATATAATGATGGCACAGACGTTGTGTCATCGGCATAGCACGCAAAATACCAGATGACACAACGTATGTGTCATAGGCAGTGAACGTGTTAAAACGTGCTTATTCACTTATTGTCTAGATTTGCGATTTTTAGCAGGAATCCAATACCTCTCAGCGAGAGGTAAAAATACTTTTTGGGTGGTTATGTTACAGACATTGACGTTACACCGGAAACTGTAATGATATTGATATGTCCGGTGTCAAATAATATTAATTTCATATTGTCATAAGTAATGATTTCTATATTAACAAGTTTAATGAACTAGTATATTTTAAATTTATCAATCAATATTTATCTGCAGAGGTTTGTAAAAGTATCAATAATACAATGTAGTTATTCAAAAAAAATCTTACAGTGGTATATAAATTATTATTATTATTATATCTATGGATAGGCGCAAAATTTATGTATAACAGTTGTAGATTAATATCATTTTCTACAAAAACCAAACAGGTCTAGATGTTTTTTTATGTTTTAATAAATGAAGGATCAATAAAATAAAATTCAAAAAGCAACCCCTTATATTTATGTTTATTATATGTATGAGGGTTGTTCTGTTTCTTGGAAATTTGAATTTTGAGACCCGTTCGGTTATTGTAAAAGAAACTCAATTACATAAATAAATTAGCGAAATTTTAAAACAATCAACAATATTTATATTGGGTAAATATTTAAATGCTTATAATTTTCAATGTTATGTTTGCAATACAAAGTATATAGCGCGTAAATTTTATTTATAAATAGATTGTAGAGAAGAAAATATGAAGTACGTATTATAAAACTGAAAGAATTTAAAGTTATACCTAATGCAGGAATATGTCATGACCTTTGGCAAGCTTGCTTACAGACCATTGCTCTAAAAATATTTTACTTTTATTTTAAATTCACTTTTAGAGTTTTATTTCATTGTACAACAGAAACAAATTTATTTTGATTATTTAATTTAATATATTGTTGCACAAGTTCAATAGTAACTATTACTGTTTAAAAATAATAGTTTTATTTGGAATTATTTTATGAAACTGAAACCAATTCATGTCAATTGTTTAATTCACTATATTGTAGCTTAATATATTCCATTACATTTAAATTTGTAATATGTACTCGTTGTAGCAGGACTAGGTACATAACCTCTACATGTCAGGTGAAGTCTAAGAACTGCGAACGACTGCGACTGCGAATGTTGGTTAGGTTACCAAGTAAAGTAAGTACAAAAACAGGTACAAACAAGTTTGTTCTTGCCAAATTATATAACTTATAGACTATAACTTACTTTTAGGGGTATAAAATCCAATCAGGCACACTTTCAGGCAGTCACTTCACTGTAGTCCTGTAACCTGTCACTTGTATTTATTCCTGCACTATTCCTGCTGTTCTATCACATTTGACAGCAATGAGTAAGCGAAGCCTTCTATCAGCTGAGCAACGTTTGACTGAGGCTATGTTGGTCTGCGTTGATCCACACATCATATATAACAATAGATCCGCGGCACCATTCGGTTCAAAGTCGCCTGGGCGGTCAAACGAAAAGCGTCCTTAGGGCGTCCGGCCAGTTCGCGTGCACTGAGTGACGCTCCCTCTCTGCTGCCCGTCTATCGACCCCTCGCATTCGGTGCAAGTGCACCCAGAGAGAGGAAGATGGCGAGAGAACGGAGAAGAGTTGAATAGGTTAGTTTGTAGAGATGCACTGCGAGAGTAAAGATGCGAGAGTAAAAATTTTAATCAGAAATGCAGGAGTACTAGATATGTTTCTCGGCAGTATTAAAAGATTCTTTTTACTTCCTTGTACGTAGTAAAAGAAATATTGTAATGGCGAAAAATTTCGGTTTTCAGATTTCAGCGGAATAACCCCTAAACTTATTTTGACTAATTTCGTCATACGTACGTACGTATCTCGCATAACTTCAAAAAGGGAGCCCTAGCCGTAGACTTGAAATTTTGTATTTAGGACTGTTATAACTTTGTTTTGCATCTCCCTTTTTGGTCTTTACATAACTTCCGGAAGTGGTACTTTACTTGAAGCCTATAATAGCTTTTAATGAAAAACTATATTAAAATATAATCCAATACGTTTCAAATTTGGTATATAAGACATTTATATCAACGGGAATAACATAATACATTTTGGTTAAAATGGGCTAACCGGAAGTCGTACATTACCGGAAGCCGTTAATAGTTTTTCTTGAAAAAAAAGTTTTATTTTGATTCTAATAATAAATGCTTCAACTAAATGTTTAATGGCCGTTTGCAGCAACGTAACTTAAATATTAAACTCGGCTTAAATTGACAATATTGCGTCGAAATGAAATGTCAAATGAATTTTAATATATTGCTTTCAAAATTTCGATTTGCAGTTTTTTGTTTAAGCCTAGCTTAAAATTTAAGCCTTGTTGGTGCAAATGGGCATTAGAGACTTAAATTTTGCGTCTAGCACATCAAGTATTATTAAAATAGCCCTTTGTATAAGTGAGATATGTAAATTTGAAAATTATGTCCATTTTGTAATGGATTAGGACAAAAAAATAAAAAAATAATGTCAATGTCAAATTACGTCAAATACGTGCAATTGTGGCCTCGTGCCTGAGTGTCTGGTCGCGAACGTGGAGGTCCCGGGTTCGATCCTGACCGACGCCAAATATTTCCAATTTTAAATGGCACAAAAGTGACCCCTGTGGTGCACTCTCCACGCCAGCAATGAGTGCCCGTGAGGTGACGCCTGGTAAGCGCCCGCACGGTACAAATATGTCATCATCATTACCGATATCTGCGATAAAGCAGATTGGCACACCCAGAAATGGGTAATATGCCGTGATGATATATTTATTTATATTTATTTACGTGCAATTGTATCCCGTTTTGAAGTTAAAATTAATATTTTATAATTTAATCATTACAAAAACAAAAATATGTATAGTTTAATAGGCGTAAGTACAAGGAAGTCATGTGAGGTCCACATCAGATTTTTTATTTAAAATTCAGTGCAGTATAAAATCTTCTGATTTCGTAGCACTGAAATTAATTTAGTTGTTTTTCATATCCACCCTAGAGTGGATATGACTTTCATATCAGCACTGTTCAGCGCGCGAGTATAGCATCATATGCAGTGGGAGTAGAAAAAACTATTTTTGCAATAATATTTTTCATTGCAATATTTACAAAAACAATATTTGGTTATTAACTTTTTCACTTTACAGCATGATAAAGTTCATTCCCGTGTGGACCAATTTACGTCAAATACTTTGTTTACTATCATGCGGGAAATTAGTTCTCAAACTCAAAATGAGTGCAGGAAATAGCCAATTCGCGCACTAGTGCGGAAAATAAAATAATACTTTTGTTTATTGTCATAACCGCTTAAAATTACCATACACATCCGCTCAAGTATAGTAGATGATAAGTAAAAATTTTGGAATACATTTCGTACTTTTTTTATTTTTGAACGAATGTAGAAAAATACTGTTTGCCATACATGTGGAAAAAGTGATTCTGTATCTTCATGACAATTGTAAAACTAACTGCGCTAGTTCGGGAAACTTGAATTCATTTCGAAATCACTTATTTCCTAAATTAGTTACAAAAATTACTAAGTATTTCCGCACAATCACAATCACATTATTAGGAAGTTGTTTTGTAGATAGTTAATTTCTAATATTGCTTATCAACAACCTATACACCAATACATCTTCCTATACGACACAGTATTGTTGTCATCGTCTTATAGCTTGAAGCATACTCCTGATTTTTAATTTAATTTATTTTGTATTTTTCAGGAAATCTTGACATCGTAATAATGAAAAACGATTTGAACAAAATGTTTTTATTGAAATATTAACATCAAATAAATAATTATTAGGTGATTTGTCCCATTTTTTGCATTTACTGCGTCCCAAATTATTTTAAAGTCAAAACAGTCGTAAAATGACGAAAACCATTTGCGAAAATTATTATTATTAAATTATAAATTTGAAAAAAAATTGTTATGTAATATTATTACAATTCGGAAAAAATGGCATTAAGAAAGGTCTACCTATCGCTTTCCTTTTCGTGAAGTTACAGACACCGCCGGTCACTCGAATTCTACTAATATTTAACACATTTGTCATTTTTACCTCTCGCTAAGAGAGGTGTTGGATTCATGATGTGCGCGCGTGTGTGTGTGTGTGTGTGTGTGTGTGTGTGTGTGTGTGTGTGTGTTCGAACCACGGTTTCTCAAATACTATAAGACTTAAAAAATATTTAACTGCAGTTTCCTCAATCTGACGATCCTGGGAAGAGCTGATTAGATTTTGGTAGCAATTGAACAACCGGAAGTAAGAGTTTCTTTAAAAAAAATTTTTAAATATTATTTTCTGAAAGATTTTTCTGGGAAGTACATTTAATCTTTCTTATTGTTTTATTAATTAAATATTTAAAATTGTAGGTAAAATGCATATATCCATAAGAAATACCGCCAATATTGCTAATGAATTGGAAGAATCTATGACATTTAGGAACTTCCTCATACAATGAAAAATAGATATAATTAGAATTGTATGTGTGCAAAAGACATGTTAAATACAATAAAAACTATATTTCGGTAAAGTTCTGTAATGTTTTTGTTATAAAACGATGGTTCGATAGCGAAGTGCAATACAATACTTATACATATAACATAAAATGGAAATGGCGAGAAGTATTGTGCTGGCCACAACAGATTTTTTTTTCTTTTGAAAGAAAGAACATACCCTTAATAGCAATAAAAAAAATCTGATGTGGCCAACACAAAACCTCCCGCTATTTAATTTTTATTAATTTAAATACATACCTACGGATTTACTAACGATGCAAACTGTTCCATTGCATAAAACTATTGCTTTATTTACTATTTTCTTTTTAAAATGTCACTATTATTAATTTGAAGTGATTAGTTTTTTGACAGTGACATTTACTGTCACATTAATTTGAAATATGAACTGTGTAACAAAGGAATTGTGTTTTTCTAGGCTTCGGGACTTGTAAAAAAAATATTTTTAAATTTATCTGTAAAATATATGGAAAAAGTATTAATGTATTCCTGTAGAAAATTCAATAATCTTTAATTTAATTTCATGACAAAATGCGAAATAATGGCATTTAATGGTATTTTTTGAAGAAAAAGCATTATGAGCTTCAGGTAAAGTGCCGTTTTTTATTTTTGCTAAAATTAATTGTCAATGTTGTAAAAATCCCTTAGTAACGAATGTAAATAAGGTAATAACTTCTTTGTTTTTTATCATCGCTGTGATAGACATGTAACTAGGGAAATTCTGAATGTTGATTGGCGGAAAACATGTCACGTGACTAATGAATTATATTCTCACCCAAATATTATTTATTGATTTGCCCCTAATTTACTACGTTAATATGCTTATCATCGATTTATTTTTTCTGACTTTAAAATTTAATAAAAGATAATATTAGCCTCCTTTTCCTTTTCCCGATATTACAATGCTATTATTTTGCTTATAAGGAGCTACTCGACCGGTTATTCGCCTTAAATATATGTGGTGGTGGTTACGTAGGTGTATCCCTGTTACCTCACAGGTAAAATACATAATATTAAAATATTGTTAATTTCTTACAATATTTTGATAAAAATTAATGTTCTGAAAGATGAAGGTTAAGCTATATTGGACGGTAGAGTAGATTGTCATTTAAAACATAGTCCTTGTTATGGTTTTTATTGTTCGGAGAAACAGTTGAACATGAAACTTTGTGTTTCCAAATCGCAATCAATAGCAGATTACAGTACCCGGAAATTTACATATCTGTTATCTGCTACTACGACTTTCATTATTTGAGATTTGAATTTATCTAAATAAAAGTCTAGCCTATAAATACTATTTGAAAATAAGTTATGAAATACATTGTGTATTTACTCATAATTGATATACTTATCTAATTGTTAAAAATGGTTGATAAGAAGATGTGCTAAAAAAATGTGTATAAGATTTTTTTTTAACAGTTTTTGTTTACTATACACATACTATGTTCTATCTAAGTGTAAAAAAAAATCCAAATGTGTTTGACATATAAAGCTAAAAATCTGTTGTGGCCAGCACAAGACCTCTCGCCATTTCCGTATTAGGCTATATAAGTATTGTATTGCATTTCGCTATCGAACGGTCGTTTTATAATAAAAAATTACAGAACTTTACATAAATATTGTTTTTTTTTTGTATTTAACATGTCTGCTGCACACATATAATTCTAATTATATCTATTTTTCATTGTATGAAGCATTTTCTAAATGTCAGAGATTCTTCCAATTCATTAACCAGATTGGCGGTATTTCTGATGGATATATGCATTTTACCTACAATTTTTAATATTTAATTAATAAAACAATAAAAAGATGAAATATACTTCCCAGAAAAAGCTATCAAAATGTCACTAAAACTGTTAATTTTTGACACTGATATCTGTACATTTACAAACTATGTTATAAACATTTGAATTTGTCAAGTGGTTTCCTTAGTGCCTTAGCCTCTGCGATTAGATTATTCTATATATTATGTCTTTATCTCTAAATTTGTACAAGATATAATAAAATTTTTAAGTGTATTAGATGGAGAATTTTGTTCTTCAAATTTGTAATAACAAAAATTTCCAAAAAATTATATTTAGAAGAATTTTTTTAAGAAACTACTACTTCCGGTTGTCCAATTTTAACCAAAACCTTTTCAGCTCTTCCCAGGAAAGTCAGATTGAGGAATTCATAGTTAAACAGGTCTTAAGTCTTATAGTTTTTGAGGAATTGTCCCTCCAACATCCAGACATACATACATACACACACACGCACACATATCCACACACACACACACACACACACAGAGACATCATTTTAAAAATGTTATAATGGGGTTCTGGGTCCTTAAAATGTGATTATCCACTAAAATCTGGATATGCAGATTTTAGCATGATTCCAATATCTCTCTTAGCGAGAGGTAAAAATGGGACAATTCTTGCCTACAATGCATAATGTAGGGAAAAGTACCTTATGTACCTAATAAAATATTTTGGCTGACACGTTCATACATTGATGAGACACGTTATTTGTATTCAAAATCTTCTTATAAAATGGCACTTAATAATGTAATAGTTTAATGATGACGAAGGGTAAAACTTTCTTTAATTATAACCATTAGTGTCTTAGGGCCCAATTCTCCATTTTCACCATTGTAATATGATATGAAATGATAAATATATATCATATCACTTGTCAGTGCCATGATATTATTTGTCAAATGTCAACAAACACATGCACCAAATTCGTGTTTTCTTGTTATGCGCAACTAATATTGTCAAAACTAAAGAAAAAACCCCTTAACCTTAACAATAAATTTAAAAACTATATACGTATTTTGAGAACTAAGTTCTCATCATCAGTAGAAACTACAAAGTAAAAACAGAGAAGTTAAGATTACTCAGCATGTAAACCATGCCAGAGGTCAAAACAGCTCTGAGGAATAAGGGAGAGAACACAGGTTATATAGGGACAGGTGTCATATGTGAATGGATACCTAATTGACTAACTAAGATTAAACAGAGTAACTGTCTTATATTAACTCATATAATTTAGAATTTGGGATGGGACCTAGGTCCGCGTTCATCAATTTATCTTTAAATTTATGTATTATCAAACTCTCATGTGCGTCTAAATATCTATTATTATCAACTTGTTTCAATAATTTTATATTAGAATTGTCAATTTTATGATTATTAATAAACACATGTTGTGCTACGCTAGATTTATCAGGATTACCGCTTTTTAAATGATAGAAATGTTCTTTAAACCGAGTATCAATTTGTCTTTTAGTTTGCCCGATATAAACTTTATTACAATCTTTACAGTCAATTTTATAAACACCGGATTTTTTATTATTATCTATTTTATCTTTAGGGTTACCTAATAATGATTTAATGGTGTTATTTGATTTATAAGTTACCGTTAAATTTTGATTTTTAAAAATTTTGTTTAAACCTTTGGTGACATTATCAAATGGTAATGTTATATATTTATTATTTTTATTATTAGTTGGCGTTAAAGTTGTGAAATCTAATACGGACTCATTTCAAAATCAAAATTAGGAATGCCGAATATTCTTAATTTCGAGCTTTGGCCCGGCCCGGCATTGTATATAATTTGTTACTGAGTTATAAAACATGATCTCAGATTTCTCTGTAGTCTCATCGATGGCGGAATCATCGTGCATCGTCGACAAGAGAAGCACAGCTTTGATTTTATTAGGCTGGAAGTCTGCACGCTTGGTTCTTCTTCAGTGTTTCAACCACTATGATTTTTTCCCACAAAAGGGCCAGAGCAAGTAGAATACATGTATACCAATTGTCACGCAAATTTTCATTTACAATATACCGTGTGTCTATCTTAAAGGTGTACATAGGAGATTAACATGGTAAATCAGTTTTTTGCAATTCCTTGCTCGTCTAATTATTTTAAGTAAAAACGCTTCAAATAAAAGTTTTAGGGCATAAAATTCTGCTTCTAATTCAATAAATAGAATTACTCTTACATGGTTTGTAACGACAGAAATTAAATATGAAAATGTCGAAAATTACGTTGAAAATCTTAACAGCCATGGAAATTGAACAAAAAATAAATAAATGAGTGGCGTTTTATCTGTCACAACGTAAGTTAAATTATTTGACATTTCTAACAATTTGATTTGGACAAATATCGTTAAGTATGACAATAATAGAAATATTAGATTAATAAATAAAGATAAAAAATACTGTTTTCTTTAAATAATATGAATTTATTAAAAATTCACTATTTCGTAACAAAATATGCTCAAACAAGAAACGTTTTATAAATAGTAAACGAATAACAAAACAATTATAATTTAAAGATAATGGTAGGTATTCTATTGTCAATGTTAAAACTTAAAGGTTACTGTTAGGGCTGTTTAGACTCGTAATCAGGTATTTTTCAGCTCTAAACAGTGCTAACAGTAACCTTTAAGTTTTAACATTGACAATAGAATACCACTCAATGTAGTTACAATAAATACTCAAATGCAGCACCATTTTGGACAAGACAATAAGCAAACCTATTGTAAAAAGATCTTCGTACATTAAATAGTTGCTGCTGTTATACGATGACATTCATTAAATATGGCATCTCTTAGGTCATTTAGGTTTTCGTGTCTTTGTTTATAAATTTGAGTTTTTAAGTGACCCCATAAAAAAAGTCACAAGGAGCAAGGTCTGGAGATCTAGCGGGCCAGTTAATAATACCCCCTCGTTCAATCCAGCGACCAGGAAATGCCAGGTCCAAATACTCCCTAACGTTTCTACCATAGTGTGCAGGACATCCATCGTGTTGGAACCAGACCTCTCGATCTGGACGCACAACATCGTCTATTGCAGGACCAATATCGTTTTGTAGCATCTCTAAATAATTATCTGCATTTAGATTGCCACGTATTTCAATAGGACCAATTATGTGGTGACCTAAAATTCCGGCCCAAATATTAACTTTTTGAGCATATTGTGTCCTTGTTGAAATATTAATTCTAGGGTTTTCTTTAGCCCAACAACGTGTATTTTGTATATTGGGTTCATTATTTAAAGTGAAAGTGCATTCGTCGGTAAAACAAATGGATGATAAAAAATTTTGATCATTATTAGCCCGGTTCTGCATATCTGCACAAAACACTCTTCTACTTTCTTCATCGTATGGGAAAAGTTCTTGGTGACACTGCATTTTATAAGAATAATACGAATTTTCAATACATCTAGTACTACAGAAGGGGTCTACATTTATCACTCCTAACACTTTCTTCCAGCAAGGCACGTTCTTCTGCTCGTCCTTCATTCTGATTACGCGGCTCACGTGCATTTTTTGAAGACACATTAGCAGTCTTTTCAAATTTTGTAACCAATTTAGCAATTGTAGTTGCACTGGGAATCGGCCGATCCATAAACTTAACGGAAAATAAATCACGCACTTTGCGGTAACTGTTACCTCCATAAAAACATTTTATTATAAAAACACGCTCTTCATTAGTATAAATATTCATTTTTTAATAATATCAGACAACAAAACCAGAGACAAAAAATGAAATTATCAGAAAACGACAAATAATTTATTTGACAGATAAAACGCCAGTCATTTATTTATTTTTTGTTCAATTTCCATGGCTGTTAAGATTTTCAACGTAATTTTCGACATTTTCATATTTAATTTCTCTCGTTAGAAAGCATGTAAAAGTAATTCTATTTATTGAATTAGATGTAGAACTTTATGCCCTAAAACTTTTATTTGAAGCGTTTTTACTTAAAATAATTAGGCGAGCAAGGAATTGCAAAAAACTGATTTACCATGTTAATCTCCTATGTACACCTTTAAGATAGACACACGGTATAGTTATTATAACTATAGCCTAAATTTTACTTTGGTGAAAAAAGAACTGAAAGTCTTCAAAACAGGGAATTTCAATTTTACTTACCGAAGTGGTCGCGCCATAGCACTCCGTGAACCACTCGAACTTTCTGCTGAAGGCACGTCCATATCTTCGAGAAGAGTGGTGCAAACTGAAAATGCCGTCGACAGTGCACGGTAGAAATAACAGTCACAGTCAGTATTTTCCAACCTGTGACGCGCGAAATTTTCCAAGGGGGCGCGAAAGGAAATTAATTATTTATTTCAGATTCAAAAACTATTGGAGGGGGGAGTTTAGTTTAGAAAACAATGGGTTACATGTTACATGGAGGGGCAATTACAAGAAAATGAAAAAAAGTTACCGAGCTTGTAATATGAACGAAGCACTCAGTGCATCCATGCGATTAGTTAAGGATTCACAAGTAGTGATACCGCGAGACGAGAAACGACGAGATACAATCCACTCTCGTCTTGTCTCGTCATATTTTTTCTTGCCTTCTCTCGATCTCGACTCGAGAGTTTCGAATATCTCGAATTTATAATTAGCAATTGTAAATAAATTAACATTACAAGCAATAAGCAATGGATATCATAAACGAGTACCACTGATTGAAATATTATTTTACTAAGTATACAGTGTGTCCCATTTAGAGGTGCCACCATTGGGATCTCGAGAACTATAAGAGATACAATGTCGGTTAAATGGAACTTTTTATGCGCGTTTGGGAGGCCATCTCAGATGTGCTTTCATTTTTTCAAAAATTCTTATATGGGCACTAGATAATGACGAAAAACTGAATATTGTTGATTTTTTCTTTTTCAAATAACTTCTAAACTATTAATAATTGAGAAAAAAGTTTCAAATATAAAAGATAGATATTTTTATTATCTAACCAGTGGCGTACAGAATAAATTTTTATATCCGTAAATTTTTGAGATATAACACAAACTTATATTTTTTTAAATGAAACCCATATCTGATTTTAGTCTCTAAAAAATAAATATTTTTTTCTCTTTTCAACGATGTAAGGGTTATTATGTTTTATATTTGTTTTGCCTTCAAAATTATTATTTTTTCCTTATTTTGTATTAAATTTACAATTATTTTGAAAATATTGGTAGATTTCTATTTAGAAATACTCCTTGTATTTAAATAATTTATTTCGTTAGAAAATTTTGCTCAAAATTCATATCAAATTAATTTTTATAATATTTTGTATCAGGTCACCCTTGGCACATTATAGTGTAATTTGTAATTATGAGTCTAGAATGAAAATATGAAGTAATAAAGGCATAAAATAAATTATTTTGATCAAATACAATATAATTAATAAAAATAATAATATTTTTTTTGGGAAATAATAAGAAAATTCAGGAAAATAAAGAGAAAAATTAAATTTTAGTAGCAAAACAAATATAAAACATAATAACCCTTACATCATTGAAAAGAGAAAAAAATATTGATTTTTTTGAGACTAAAATCAGATATGGGTTCCATTTAAAAAAATATAAGTTTGTGTTATATCTCTAAAATTTACGGATATAAAAATTTATTTTGTGCGCCACTGGTTAGTTAATAAAAATATCTATCTTTTATATTTGAAACGTTTTTCTCAATTACTAATAGTTTAGAAGTTATTTGAGAAAGAAAAAATCAACAATATTCAGTTTTTTGTCATTATCTCGTGCCCTATGAGAATTTTTGGAAAAACAAAAGCACATCTGAGATGGCCTTTCAAAGGCGCACAAAAAGTTCCATTTAACCGACATTGTATCTCTTATAGTTCTCGGGATCCCAATGGTGGCACTTCTAAATGGGACACACTGTATACATATATACAATCGGTTTATAACGTTCTACGACGTCTTTGTGTCTGGTGTTTAAATGGGGGTAAAAAAATACTCAATAATAAATATCATGTCTTATTAGCTGTTAGCTGTTGCGACAATCTGCTCTGTTCCCAACATTGGTATAATAATGATTATACGAGTATCGAGTATATTCGTATAGAGCGTGCACTTGGAGCTGGCATGGAGAGTATACCACAGGACTCACTTTTGTGCATTTTCTATTACTAAAACCCAATAAATCTAAAATGAATAAATAAATAAATAAATGAGTGCCCGTGAGGTGACGCCTGGTAAGCGCCCACACGGTAAAATATATCGTCATCATTACCGATGTCTACATGTGTTGTAGATACTGGCACACCCAGTAATGGGTAATATGCCGTGATGATATATTTATTCATTTATTTATTTAATAAATAAATAAATAAATATGAATGTTAATGAAGAGTCAATTAAAATATTTATTTATACCGATTAATATTTTATATATTTTTATTAGATATATTTGTATAATATAAATAAATCGTACAATCGAGATCTCGAATTTCCTCTCTCATCTCGAGCAAATCTCGAGGGCAATACTCTTGTCTCTCGTCTAGAAAATTCGAGAAATTCGAGACGAGATCTCGCGGCATCACTATTCACAAGGCAAAAAAGGAGCTGATTTACTGCTGTGGCAGCGCTTCATAGACGAGGAGAATCCGTGTCTTTGAATTTAACTTAGGGAGTCAATCTACATTTTTGCCATGTTGAACAAATAATTGTTTAAAAGTAATATTAATTTTGTAATTATGTTATTTCCATCGTTATTGTTATCATTTTGCATAGAGGTGCCGCCGGCAGAGAAAGTAGAACTTTAGTTCCCAAGCACTTGTCAGTAAACTCATAATTATAATGCCAATTACTTTGTTTATTTTGTTTTTATAGTAAACATTATTATTTATTTATATACCTAAATTTATTTATTTATTTTTTCTTTTTATTCGGTGGGCACCGGATATTAGGTCATTTACTGGTATTCGGCCGAATAGTACTCTTAATATGGAAATTCATTTTGTGAATAAAATTATGTCTACCCACTTGAACCATAAATAAATATAAAACATAAAAATGGTACTTAAATCTCTTTGAATTTAAATGTTTCAATTACAAATTGCGTCTCAATATTTCTTAACTTTGATGAAGATACAAAGTAGGCCATAGGCCGTGTGAATTAGGTTAGGGCAAAGATCAATAAAAAGATGTTAAATTCTATTTAAATCTTTATGACTTATTTATTACTGCATAGATTCTCTTTAAAGCAGGTTACAATTGATTATTTATTAATCAATAATTACACTTTTTTTATTATTTATACTCTGTCTGAACATAAGAAAAGTTGTTCAATTTTTTTCTACTTTGATAAAATAAATGTTTTAAGTAGATAATAGTTCTTAATTATACTAGTAAATGAAGAAAAAAAAACAAATTTAATTTATTAATTCAGGACGAATGATTAGTCATCTAAACCAAAGTACAGACACGCGTTTAAACAAAATCATAGTAGATAGTAAGTACATATGCACTGAAAATGTAGTTAATTCATAACATAATAAATTGCAGCTGTTTTATTTCGATTAAATATGAATTATCTCCATTATTTTTATTTGTTGTGCAAAAAATAGATAAATAAATAATTATTGATAACAAGAGTATTAAAATATGTAAAAAGTAGTAGTTGATTGTTTTTTCTCTGTCAATCATTCATGGATTATTTTAGAAAAAATTACTTTAAATAAGAGTTATAGAAAAATTAATTCTATGCATCTTTTATTTAGAATATTTTTCTGAAAAATAATCCATAAATGACTGAGAGGAAAATCCGTGCTAGACAATTACTCGCTAATGAGTAATCATCCTCAATCAGTTGTTCATACTAACGGTCTTTGTGTTTTATTTAATTCGACAATTTCGACTATAAACAAAAATATCTAGGTACAGCCCGTCCAGTCTTACGTGACTGTTCTCGCTGGTGTCTTCCGCAGAGAGAAAAAGTATTCGTGGGAGAAAGAGATAGATAGTACGCACGAGAAATACAGTTCGATATAGAAGTTTTTGTAAAAAATGAATTTTGTTTCTTTACACATATACATACAAAATTATCATCACGCTATTTACTACATAATGGTGGAGCATGAGTCTGAAATGTAACAAATGTTTATCTAATTTCATTTTAAAAAATTGAATTTTATTTAACCTTTTGACGTTATGAAATATCGCTTTTTACATAGTTGAAACGAAATGAGTTTTGTAAACATCTTTACATCACTCAGTTACGTAATAGTTAAGTAAACTGAAAGTTTACCAGGCGAGTATAGCAAGTTTAAGTACGAGCGATAGCGAGTACTTAAATGTCATACGAGTATAGTAAAATCACTTTTCTGATGGGATGCGTACAGTATTTTTTCGTATTTTATATTATATAAAAATATATAAAACATCGAAAGAAACATAGTGGTCTGAACCTCCAAACAAATTAATTTTTGGGGATCGATTTGCAAAACGATGGATCTGGATGAAAAGAACATGGAAAACGATTTAGAAGATAAACAATACAAAATAAAAATAAACAATTCCTTATGTCAAAATGTATTGTAATGATATCTATTCTTTCATTCTATAAGGAATCTTGATCTATTCTTCTAAAATGTTCAAGATGGTTCCAATTCATCTACAGGATTGGCGGTATTTCCTAAGGATATGTACTATTACTATTCATATACATACCTACCTACAATTTTAAATATTTACTTAATAATTCAATAAGAAATAATAAATAATCTTTCAGTAACGTCAGTAAAACTGCTGATTTTTGACACTGACATTTATCTGTCAATTACAAACATTTGAATTTGACAACTGGTTTCCTTGATATAGTCTGGACTCTGGACTGTGCGATTTATTGCAACAGATTATCTGTATATTATATTTTCATAATCATTAAATCTAAGATGGTTCCATTAGGATCATAAGTGTACACAAATGAGATAAAAGTACAAAGTTACTGTAATAATTATAATTTGATGGCGGTTATGGAATATCACGATATGATCATTTCTTTTCCTTACGCCTCAGTTCAAAATTTGTGTCCCTCATCTTTACACCTTTATCCGAGACGTCTACAGTATAAATATTTAATCATTACCGAAATTTGCATTAAGAAATTAAGACACGGCAAAGGGTAGAAAATTATAATTTTACATTGGATTATAAAAATTAATAATTCCTGTTAATATTTTCGTATTACACAGAATAAATAAATTTAGAATCAATGCTAAGAAAATATTGTTAATTATTCTCCCAATATGTCAATAAAGCTCAATTATTCTACTTTTTGGGTTAGTTACATAACATAGGAACCACCAAAAGCTCCTTGAATGAAAGCTGTGCCTTCTATCGATTTCCTGCACCACTGTTTTAGAAGCTTTCGTACCACTGCGTACTCTCAGTACATGTGTACTCAAACAAGGACATGTGCACTCCGTATATGAGTGAGCACGTTGTTATTATGCTATAGTACCATGTGCAAGTACATGTGTATTCGAGTTATTGTTCAAATCGTTGCTTGTATGCTTGCTTTACACAACGTAATTCATCTTTAGATTTTGAACTTCGTATGTAGCTGATGATGAGTTGAAAAGCGCATAAATTATAACCAACATGCTTGTACAACAAAAAAACATATAATAAAATACTAGTGTCTCATTCTATTTTTTTTATATATATGTGCTATGTGCGTCATTTTCTTTGTAGTTTCGAATGGTTCATAAATTCAAAATATTTCTAATGTTAACTACTATAATTTATAATTTATTATTATATATTATATTAAAATATTTATTCTTTCTGTCACAAACTAAAATTATATTATTGTATATGTACAGAAAGCACCTATAAATATATTCAGATTTCATTTTTGTTGACATCTAGTGGGTAAGAGTTGATGTCATGGTTTAGGGGATGTCTTTCTTGCTTTGATCCGGGACCGATTGTAAGAATAGTACAAAAAATGCATGCATTCGGGCCGGGTCGGACCGGGCTTTGAGGTTGGATCGACTCGGCCCGAAAATAAAAATTGCCGGCCCGATTCGAAGATCGACTCGATAAAAAATTAGCTGGCCCGGCTCGAAAATTGACCCGAAATCGGACCGGGCTTCGGGCCGGGCCGGGCCTAAGCTCGAAGTGTGCATCCGGCATTCCTAATATTGATTTTTATGTGAGGCGAAATGTTTAACTTTTTTCGTGTCAAACTTTAAAAAAAAAAACCTCTACATCCTTATAACGTTCCACATTAATTAACAGAAGTAATTAAAAAAGACACTTCTAGTGTAAGTTTATTATAAAAATTACAGACCTATCCGTATTTGACACTTTGTTTACCAAAGTCGTTCGAAAATTGAAACAACTTTTTCACAAATCTTATACAAAAAATATCATTTACGTAATGATTTTTTATCTAACTTTGTTTGTGCTCAAAAATAAGACAAGAAATCATTATGATAGAAACAAAAATCACTTTTATTTAAGTTTAGTAACAATAATAATAATAACATCACAATAGCATTATTATGCTTTAGTGAATAACCTTGAATTCTTGGAGTAAAATATTATTAAATCATTTTGATCCTTTTTAACGCCATACATTTTCATTAAAATATTAAGAAACTGTGCATTTGATTGAACAATAGGATTTTTCGGGCCGGCCCGAAAAACTCGAATTTTCGGTCCGGGCCAAAATCAAAAGTCCGACTCACCTTAACTTTTGCAAATAATTAGCCCGTTTCGGCCCGATAAAAAAAAATATCTTCGGCCCGGCTCGATGATCGACTCGAAATCGAGGCGGGCTTCGGGCCGGGCCGGGCCAAAGCTCGAAATCGAGTGCATCACTAATTGGATTCATGCTAAAAATCGCATATCCAGATTTTAGTGAATAAGTACAATTTAAGGTCACTAGAAACAGATTTTAACATTTTTACAATGTGTTTGTGTGTATGTGTGTGTGTGTGTGTGTGTGTGTGTGTGTGTGTGTGTGTGTGTGTGTGTGTGGGTGTCTATGTGTGTATTTAACTACGTATTTCTTAATCTGACATTAATGGGAAGAGCTGAAAAGGTTTTGGTAACAATTGGACAACCGGAAGTAATTTTTGTTCTTAAAACTTTTAAATATTATTTTTTTTTTTTTGGAAATTTTTATTACAAATATTAAAGAATATAAAATTCTGTATCCAATGCATTGCACATTTTTATTATATTTTCTATAGATTTAGAGACAGAGAATTATAAATATATAAAATAATCCATTGTATAATGAATCAAACAGTTCATGGAAACTAGTTGAAAAATTAAAATGTTTGTAATTGACATAAATATCAGTGTTAAAAATCTAGACATTACTGAAGACTTTTTCTGGGAAATACATTTAATATTTCTTATTTTATCATTAATTAGATATTTAAAATTATAGATATAGCTGAATGTGGAAAACCTAAAATTTGTACATTCACAAAATATTTTTTAATTCAATACGTACATTGCAATTGAAATGTCATGCAGTCATCATCAGTTGTACAAAAAACATAATAATTATAAATATGTCTAAAATAATATTAATATTTGAAATTATTTTGACTTAGCAGTTGAAATATACATCGCACCCCGGCGAGAATAGTGACACAAGTCAAAATTTAGAAATTCTAAGTTCATCAGATAAAATTGGTCAAAAATATGCTTCTAATAATCAGGAATAGTGACATAAATCAAGATTATATTTTACGAGAGATGGAGCTAATGTCATTTCGTTTCGAGCTAATGTAAGTAACTTTACATTCGAGAACTGTCTTCTTTAATTTAAGTTTTACGCAAAACTATTTTTTGGACTTGTATCACTCTTCTCGCCGGGGTGCGACATATTGAATTAAAAAATATTTTGTGAAGAAAGGTTTATTATTGTTGTTATTTTAATTTATATCTTCAAGTAACATAACTAAATACTTAAGTGATTAAGGGTGATTATCAAGGAGATGATTAGCAGTGTTGTAGCGTTATCAATCTTTTATGTTTTATTTTAGAGAAAAAACTTAATTACTCTTAATCACTTGTCATGCTACCATCCATTTTTTTTGTCAAAAGTGAAAAAATTAATGCAAAAATAATGTATAAGAATATGTAATTTTTTATTGCATGTTTTGAAAGTTGTAAAATAATTTTTTTCCAAATCAAAATAGTTGAAAACAATGGCTAGTAGCACAAGCCCTGTTTTAACTAAAACACTGTTTTAAGAAATGTCAAATTCAAATTTCAATATCTAATTTCACCCTTATGTTTAAAGAACGATTTTTTAAAAAATATTTGTTTGAATACAAACTATGTTCTGCTTTAAAAACATATTTTGTTAATTTTGATACTATTTATTTTTATTATTAAATAATGAAATCCGACATTTCTTAAAACAGCATTTTATTTAAAACAGGGCTTGTGCTACCAGCCATTGTTTTTGACAATAAAGTGACTATCACATTTCAAATGTTTTTAAGTATTTCTAGGTCACTTGTCTACTCACGTTTTGTAAGTACAGAGCAGACATGGAAATGGACGAATTATTAACAAAGTATATTTTATTTTTAGTATTATATTTACAATTTTCATGAAATTTTAATATAACTTATAATTTTGTTAGTTTTTTTTTATCAATACATGTGAAAAAATAAAACACAGCAATTAGGAAATAAATAAATATTGTTTATTATTCATAATATATGTAACAATTTGATCGCATATATAAATTTTATAAAATTAGTTTATCTCTAATATATCTGCAATTGATTTACCTAATTAATTACAATTTTTTTGGCGAATAGTAACAAATAAACAATAAACAAAATGTTTTACAAAATATATGTTCTTCAAGATAATATTATCTTCTTATAAGAGATCTTGTAGAATCTGCTGATCTGAAAGTGGGACTCGAACTCGGATCTTTAATACATAACCAGTAAAATAGTTCATGACGAAATTGCTATTCACATAATAACTGAACAGAGAAATACTAATAATTCAATATAATAGCATTATGTGTAGGTATTTATTTGTAATTTATTTTTAAGCCTTGAACTTTCATTTTAAACAATTTTTATTTAAAATATATTGAACGTTCCCATTGTGAATACATTTATCATTTTTGTTTTGTTATCATGTACATGCAATGTTAATGTTATAAACTAGTTAATATTATAATGATTCAGTACAAAAATGATAAAAATGTAATGACGAATATAATCAGTATTTTATACTAGTATTTCTCAACATTTTCGCAAAATGACACAACAATTTAATGCTTATGGTATCGCGATCCAAAATTATAACATAAATTTTATTAATAACCAGATAAACTGAAATAACATACAATACGTGGTGATACGAAATCAGACTTAATAGTTCGGGCGGTTTACATTTTTAACAAACAAATTATTTATAAAACCTTTGGGCAATTTCTGCAAATTTCTTTCGACTAGTTTAAAATATAGATTTTATTCTCACAAAAACTGAATATGTTATTCAAGTATTCCACCAATGGGCTACTTGCGTACCTTTTTTTATTTCATATTTTTGAAGAGCAGGTAAAAACTTGCTACCCTATTTTTTCTTTTGACAAATTTTTTTATTAATAAGCCAGAAAAAATGATGAAATTTGATTATTTGAATTCCCGCCATGTATGACGTAGAATTACGCCGCACCAATGAATGGTCGTAAAGCCATAGCGTTTGTTTGTACGGGTAATGTAGATCTCCTGTTTGACGTTTCAACAATAGTTTGGAGGTTAGTATTTTAGTTTATCTTTTTCGTATCGATATTTTAAATGACATGTAACTACCTATGTGTTTATTTGTGAAGTAATTAATATATTTGATAGCCCGGAGAGAGAAAAATTCAAATTAAATCTTTCTCGCACGTAATGTCATCTATAAGTTACATTCTTAAACATGGTTCCCTTCTTCAGTTCAATATAATGACGTCACAGATTTTTTTTTTCTTAATTTACTAAAAAACAAATAATTTTTTTAAAATAAAATTTATATTTTTATACATGTTTTCAACATAACATTACGTATCAAGCGATAGAAATTGGATTTTCAGTACAACGCAAGTAGCCCATTAATATTGAGTAACATGTCCTTTATTAGTAATATCATCTTTAATTCTATTAGGGATTGTATTCCTAGGCACTACACATATGGCATTTTTCTGTAAATATTGTCTCATATGTCTTCCATGGAATGTTTTACTGTACGCACTTAATATTTACGAAGTTGTTTTTTAGTAAAAGGTCTCGGTAGAAGCTAAATCTGGATTAGAAGATAGCCCTTAAAATATCGGTCGAACTATTATCACATAATTTGGCTCACTTTTTTAAGTTTTAAGTCTATATTTACAGTAGTTGTATGAATTTTGTAGAAATTTCTCACCATTTGGAAAACAGTTTCCCAGCAAGTATTTAACCTGTTTTATATTATACCACATTTTTTATTTTTAAACTGAAAGGAATAAATTAAGAAGTTACAGCTACATTGTTCAAAATATTACAAAACAAAACGAACAAATTTAAATTATGAAAATTTCAATCTCATTTTTAGACATACCAAAGAAGGAAACCAACATGTGATTAATTTGTTAAAAGAGTTTATGCTAAAATGACTAACCGTTAAAATGGACTAGTTATTTGTGTATCATCATTTTTAAACTACTTTTGGTGACATTTTATTATTTAGAATTGGTATGATTGTGTTTAATACATATCTAGGCAACGGACAAAAAAAAAAATAAAGCACTAATATTACTGTTATCTAAACTATCCTACTAAAAACTTCCCTTAATGGAAATAGAAAAAATCATTCCAGAACAACCATTCGTTTGTCCATTCGGCGTTACGCGATTCTTATCTGAATTTCTTGTGCTAGAATAGGTTGCCTTCTCTTATGTTTGTATTATATCATTGCATCCCAAATGAGCCGATTTCATATTTTTTAAAATTATTTTAAATGAAAGTTTACGCTACATTTTTCATAGTAATAAAATAATAATAATGTATTGTATATAATTAAATAAAAAGATTGGTACTAGAAATAGTAATGAAAAACAACCCAGCACTCCTGTGACGTCGGAATACATACAGCACGTCATTCATAGCCAATAGGAAAACAGTTTACGTTATTTATATAAACAAAAGTAGGCGATAGTTTGTCACATGTTAAACTGTATGTACTTTGACGTCACATTCTGTTTCAGATCACGTGACTTTTTCAAAATATTACACAAATTCAATATTTAAAAATACCTAATGGATATTTCGTGATATTTTCAAATTTGAGGCTCTTTAAAGAACAAAATCTTTTAAAATTTAGTACTTAGAAGTCATTTAAAAATTATTGCAACAGCCCTATTGTAGTCCGCTTATGCCAAGGGGTCCAGAGCATGCTCCTTGGGGGTCCGCAGTCTCTTTAAGAAAAGTGCCATATAGGTTATTAAAAATATTATATTGCTTTTGTTTAAATAATATATTTTTACCTCCCGCTACCCTTGGTAAGGGAGGTATAGGGATCGTGCTAAAAATCACTTATCGAGATTTTAGTAAATGACCACGTTTTAAGGTCCCTAGAATCCATTTTTAACATTTTCACGATGATGTCTGTATGTGTGTATGTGTGTGTGTGTGTGTGTATGTGTACGAATTTTGTTTGCACTCTAACTCAAATACTATCACTCAGAAAATTCTGAAACCTTGTATTTTTACCCTATTCTAATAGGAATAGAAGCCATTAGATTTTGGTGTAAATCGGATAAACGGAAATGGTACTTTACTTGAAGCTCATAATGGTTTTTCTTCAAAAAATACCATTAAATGCCATTTTTTCGAATTTTATGTCTTATGAAAATTAAAGATTATTGAATTTTCTATAGGAATACATTAATACTTTTTCTATATATTTTACAGATAAATTTAAAAATAATTTTTTTTATTAGTCGCGAAGCCTAAGATAAAAACTATTTCTTTGTTACACAGTTCATTTTTCAAATGAATGTAACTGACAGTAAATGTCATTGTCAGAAAACTTATCACTTCAAATTAATAATAGTGACATTTTAAAAAGAAAATAGTAAATAAAGCAATAGTTTTCTGCAATGCAACATTTACAGTGTTAATAAATACGTAGGTAGGTATGTATTTAAATTAATAAAAATTAAATAGCGGGAGGTTTTGTGTTGGCCACATCAGATTTTTTTAAATAGGTAACACATTTTTTTCTGCTCTTGGCATAATTTAAATTTTATGATCACTGTCATTTCTCCATATGCGCTGTCAAATCTGGAAGATAACGGGGTCCGCGGAAAGTTTGGGAAGTACGAATAATTCTGTCAACTTTCAAGGTGGACATAAAAAAAGATTGTTAAAATATAAATATGGCTAAGTTTTAGCCAATCAAAACTGTAGTAGAAAAATTTTTAATTTACTATTTTTAATTTAAAAACGCATTATAGTGTAGACCTTGTCCGATTTCACATTTTAGAATTTATTATTTAGGATGATATCCCGTAAATAGAAATGGGAATAGCGGCAATAATTACATCTGTACATCTGTTGGTTTGTCTGAATCACTTGGGAACACCAAATTAAATAATTCAATTCAATTTGGTGTTTAAATTAAATATTAAATCATATTTCATAAAATGATACATCTTTTTCTAAAATAGATTTGACATTTAGACCTAATTTTAGTACCGCTGGTGATTTATTCATTCTCTTCAGTGAATAGTCTAATCTTGGAAATCCTAAAATTTAGGATTTGGTACATAAGGATAATAAATATACATCAGTAGACAAGTATCCTAATTACATACATATAATTTAAGAACTTTACAAAAAACCTACAGTATATTTCTTACGTTATGGCGGTACTATGTAAGACTATTGTAATAGACAGTTGGATGTTGTCATCTTACGTTAGAAATAGTTTGCGAAACTTATTTTGTTTCAAATCGTGACATGGCCCGATTCTGAACAAAACTGTAAGTCTTACAGATCTGTAAACCTGTAAATAATGAACAAAATCGCAACGAAACCAACCACTCTTATGTATAATTTTATATTAATCAACAAAACTAGATTTGTTTTTGTCAGTTTTTTACAGATTTACAGATCTGTAGGACTTACAGATTTGTTCAGAATTGGCCTATTAAATAGCTAGTAATACCGTACCGTTTAAATGTGGACTACCTCCCGTAAAAAAGTAATTTTCTGAGATGTAGATACGTCACGTTACGTTATACTAAGGTATACGTTATAACAATTATTGTCCTACTTTTTCATTTTGGTATAATTGACGTTTCGCCATTAAAGTAGTAGTTGTAGTAGGTACATTTTGAATGACATGCTTGTACTATTTTTCGTCATGGACTATTTTTTGGGCCTATTTTTCCAATGCAGTATTTATACAAAAGTAAAACCTATCAAGCATCTTAACGCTACTATCCTCTGTACATAACCCTGTTCTTTCGACGTTAACTTATGCTTGCGTCATTTATGTGCGGTTTAGAGGCGTACGACTTGAAGCACTTCTTTCTGGCGTAGTAGAAAATGGCGAATGCTGTACCTAGAAGAGCTACGGCTCCCATAATGCCCATAGAAATTGCTCGGATTCGCTTGTAGGCTGGAACTACGAGGACTACTTTTTCGCTTGTTGCTTGGAAGTCAGTGGACGATAAAGAAGATACTTGGAAGTAGTACGTGGTGTCTTCTTCCAGGTGTTTTACTGAGGAAAAGAAAAGTTTCTGTAATACATCTGTAGCTTAATGAAATAACAACTAATACAATTTTTTTAAATAAAAAAATGAGATTGATAGCTTAATCAGCTAAAAAACGAAGCTGAAGGCAAGGCGTCAGTCACTTAGGAAGAAAACAGAAAATTAAATTTTAATTCCACTTATATATATATTCCATTAATACGATGGTAATTCCAAAATTTTTTTGGTAAATCCACTAATTTCTTGGTAATTCTACTAATTCCTGGTAATTTCACTAATTCTCAAGTAATTCCACTAATACTTAGGTAATTCTACTAATTTCAAATAATTCCGGTAATTCCCTGGTAATTCCATTAATTCCCAAGTAATTCCGCTAATTCCAAGATAATTCCGGTAATTCCCAAATAATTCCGTTAATTCCCAGTAATTCCACTAATTCCCAAGTAATTCCGGTAATTCCCAGGTAATTCCGGTAATTCCCAGTTAATTCCAGTAATTCCCAAGTAATTCCGGTAATTCCCAGATAATTCCAGTAATTCCCAAGTAATTCCGTTAATTCCCAAGTAATTCCGGTAATTCCCAAGTAATTCCGTTAATTCCAAAGTAATTCCGGTAATTCCCAGGTAATTCCAGTAATTCCCAAGTAATTCCGTTAATTCCCAAGTAATTCCGGCAATTCCCAAGTAATTCCAGTAATTCCCAAGTAATTCCGGCAATTCCCAGGTAATTCCCAAGTAATTCCGCTAATTCCCAATAATTCCGCTAATTCCCAAGTAATTTCGATAATTCCACTAATTCCCAAATAATTCCTATCCAATTCTTAACACTTTCGTTAACTCTCCATGTAATTTCCGTTACAGAAATACTTGTTTGTAGTCATATTAAACATACCTGTAATTTATTGTTAGATTATTCAAAATTTAGTGAATTCCCCTAAAATTATAATTATATCCTAGGTAATTCCTTCAGTTCCTAGTGAATTCCTCAAATTCTATGCGAATTCCCCTAATTCCATATAAATTTAACTAATTCCGACGGTAATTCCGCTAATTCCCAAGTAATTTCGATAATTCCACAAATTCCTAAGTAATTCCTATCCAATTTTTACACATTCTGTTAATTCCCCATGTAATATTCCGTTACAGAAAAACTTGCTTGTAGTCATATTAAACATATTTGTAATTTATTGTTTCTATAAATTCAATATTCAAATTTTAATGAATTCCCCTAAAATTATAATTATTTCCCGGGTAATTCCTTCAGTTCCTAGTGAATTCTACAAATTTATTGCTAATTCCTCTAATTCCTTATAAATTTCACTAATTTCCAAGTAATTCCTATCCAATTCTTACAACTTTTCTTAATTCCCCATGTAATTTTCCGTTACAGAAAAACTTGTTTGTAGTCATATTAAACATTTAATTTATTGTTAGGTTATTCAAATTTTAATGAATTCCCCTAAAATTATAATTATATCCTGGGTAATTCCTTCAGTTTTTAGTGAATTCCTCAAATTCTACGACAATTTCAAAGTTAATTCCGCTAATTCCCAACTAATTTTGATAATTCCACTAAATCCCAAGTAATTCCTATCCAATTCTTACAACTTTTGTTTAGTCCATATGTAATTTTCTGTTACAGGAAAACTTGTTGGCAGTCATATTAAACATACCTGTAATTCATTGTTAGAATATTCAAATTTTAGTGAATTCACCTAAAATTAAAATTATTTCCTAGGTATTTCCTTCAGATCCTAGTGAATTCCTCAAATTATATGCTAATTCCTCTAATTCCATATAAATTTCACTAATTCCAACGGTAATTCCGCTAATTCCCAATAATTCCGCTAATTCCCAATAATTCCCAAGTAATTTCGATAATTCCACTAATTCCCAAGTAATTCCTATCCCATTCTTACAACTTTTGTTTATTCCCATGTAATTTTCCGTTACAGAAAAACTTGTTTGCAGTCATATTAAACATATCTGTAATATATTGTTAGATTATTCAAATTTTAGTGAATTCCCCTAAAATTATATTTATTTCATGGGTAATTCCTTCAGTTCCTAGTGAATTACTCAAATTCTATGCTAATTTCTCTAATTCCATATAAATTTCACTAATTCCGCTAATTCCCAAGTAATTTCGATAATTCCACTAATTCCCAAGTAATTCCTATCCAAATCTTACAACTTTTGTTAAATCCCCATGTAATTTTCCGTTAAATAATTCCTATCCAATTCAACGTTTCTTAATTCCCTATATAATTTTCCGTTACAGAAAATCTTGTTTGTAATCATATTAAACATATCTGTAATTTATAGTTAGATTATTCAAATTTTTGTGAATTCCCCTAAAATTATAATTATTTCCTGGGTAATTCCTACAGTTTCTAGTGAATTACTCAAATTCTATGCTAATTCCTCTAATTCCTTATAAATTTCACTAATTCCAACGGTAATTCTGATAATTCCCAATAATTCCGCTAATTCCCAGGTAATTTCGATAATTCCACTAATTCCCAAATAATTCCTATCCTGTCCATACAACTTTTGTTAATTCCCCACGTAATTTTCCGTTACAGAAAAACTTGTTTGTAGTCATAATAAACATAACTGTAATTCATTGTTAGATTATTCAAATTGTAGTGAATTCCCCTAAAATTATAATTATTTCGTGGGTAATTCCTTCAGTTCCCAGTGAATTCCTCAAATACTATACTAATTTCTCTAATTCCATATAAATTTCAGTAATTCCGAAGGTAATTCTGCTAATTCACAATAATTCCGTTAATTCCCAAGTAATTTCGATAATTCTACTAATTCCCAAGTAATTCTTATCCAATTCTTACAACTTTTGTTAATTCCCCATGTAATTTTCCGTTACAGAAAAACATGTTTGTAGTCATATTAAACATAACTGTAATTTATTGTTAGATTATTCAAATTTTAGTGAATTCCCCTAAAATTATAATTATTTCGTGGGTAATTCTTTCAGTTCCTAGTGAATTCCTCAAATTCTATGCTAATTCCTCTAATTCCTTATAAATTTCTCTAATTTCAACGGTAATTCTGCTAATTCCCAATAATTCCGCTAATTCCCAAGTAATTTCGATAATTCCACTAATTCCCAAATAATTCCTATCCAGTTCATACAACTTTTGTAAATTCCCCATGTAATTTTCCGTTATAGAAAAACATGTTTGTAGTCATATTAAACATAACTTTAATTTATTGTTAGATTATTCAAATTTAAGTGAATTCCCGTAAAATTATAATTTTTTCGTAGGTAATTCCTTCAGTTCCTAGTGAATTCCTCAAATTCTATGTTAATTCCTATAATTCCATATAAATATCACTAATTCCAACGGTAATTTTGCTAATTCCCAATAATTCCGTTAATTCCCAAGTAATTTGGATAATTCCACTAATTCCCAAGTAATTCCTATCCAATTCTTACAACTTTTGTTAATTTCCCATGTAATTTTCCGTTACAGAAAAACTTGTTTGTGGTCATATTAAACATATCTGTAATTTATTGTTACATTATTCAAATTTTATTGAATTCCACTAAAATTATAATTATTTCCCAGGTAATTCCTTCAGTTCCTAGTGAATTCCTCAATTTCTATGCTAATTTTTTTAATTCTATATAAATTTCAATAATTCCAACGGTAATTCCGCTAATTCCCAAGTAATTTCGATAATTCCACTAATTCCCAAGTAATTCCTATCCAATTCTTACAACGTTTGTTAATTCCCCATGTAATTTCCCGTTACAGAAAAATTTTTTGTAGTCATATTAAACATATCCGTAATTTATTGTTAGATTATTCAAATTTTAATGAATACCTCTAAAATTATAATTATTTCCTCGGTAATTCCTTCAGTTCCTAGTGAATTCCTCAAATTCTATGCTAATTTCTCTAATTCCATATAAATTTCACTAATTCCAAGCTAATTCATGCCAATTCGTACTTAAGTATATAACTAATTCCTACGTGATATACCCGTCAGGTTTCAAAATCCGGCGCCTCAGCCTTATGTGTTCAGCGCTTTTTTCTCGTCTAATCTACTCCCTATGTTTAAAAAAAAAGAGTGTCAGAATTTTTAAAAAGTGAGGGTAAACTTTTTTTCACAATCATTACATTGATTTCTAAGCTTTCAGAAGGTAAGAAATACGTCATTCCTAATATAGGATTGGAAATGACAGATCACGTTTTCATTCCACGGGTTGGAATAGTATTTTAAAACTTAATTTACAGAAGGCAACGAATTCTAGTAAGCGTTACAAATTCGCTTATGCTTGTAACTAAACATCTCCCATCTCGGATGTAATATACTATTACCGTGTGCCATCTAGTGTATTTCACTTCAAAAAAATAAATAAAAAATCTGATGTGGCCAACACATGACCTCCCGCCAATTCCATGTTTAAAATAGCAGTGAGCTTTAAGTAAAGTATCATTTCCGGTTAATCGTTTGTAAATAAAATCTAATTTGTTGTCCAATAAATAGAAAAGTCTGTAATACGAAATTTTGGATTGTTTTATTGTTTTTCCTCAAAAATTTGTTAGAGCTCCAAATTAAGTACTACATCCGATTTATCATATATGGTTAAAATCTAATATATTGTTTCAAATTATATATGAGTTTTAAATACCAAATTTCAGAAGTTTTGGATCATATTTTAATAGGCTTTAAGGAAAAATCGTCACACACGTACATTCTTATACACAATCTTTGTAAATTCTTCGCCGTACATAATCCATTTCGTAAATGTGTAGTTGTAAATTTATTTTATTTTATAATGCTGCAAAAATACCAATTAGCAAATTTAAATCAGATCATCCCGTACATCTAACATTTATGTATGATGCATGGAAATTATATTATTTTTACAAACCTTAATAAAATATTTTACTATTATATTCTCATTAACACGGTTCCATTATTAATTTTAATATAATTGCTGCCTGTCAGTGACATTTGTTTAAATATGTCAAACCTGTCATTAAAATTTTGATTTTGTTTAACGCATAGGCTAGGTGATACATGGAAATAAATTATATTATATATTCATATTTAAAGTTATTTCGAGTTATTTACTACATGTTATTATCGTAGAATTGAAGATTAAACCATTATATTCCATTTTAATTAGTATAAGTTGCTAAAAAATTATATTCAATGAATTTTTTACAAGAAAAACTGTTTAAAGCTTGTATAAATGATACTTCCGGTTATCCGATATACACTAAAAACTAATGAGCACTTCCCATATTAGTATAGAATGGGTATACAAAATTTCAAATTTTTCTGATAGTATTTGAGTAATCGTATCCACAAGATCCACACACACACACACAGACACACACACAGACACACACACACACACAGACACACACACACACACACACACACACACACACACACACATACATACCTACAGACATCATTGTAAAAATGTTAAAATCGGATTCTGGGGACATCAAAACGTGCTTATTATATAAAATCTCTATATGCTATTTTTAGCACGATCCCTATACCTCCCTTACCTAGGGTAGCGGGAGGTAAAAAGAAACAAAAATTTGAGTACTTTATATAAAATATTTCGATAAGCAGCACAACCGTATTTTTTTATTTTGATATAATTGATGTTTCGCCATTAAAGTAGTAGTTGTAGTAGGTACATTTTGAATGACATGCTTGTACTATTTTTCGCCACGGACTATACATTAGGCCTATTTTTCCAATGCAGTATTTATACAAAAGTAAAACCTATTAAGCATCTTAACGTTAACAATAACTAACTCTCCAACTTTTTAAAAGTCGGAAATCGTCATATTACTAACCGATTGTGAATATAACTGTTTTCCCATGTTAAACGCCTATGGCCCGTGTTTCGTGGTACTCCCGGTACAAATGTAATGTAAACATTTCATTAGTTTTCTCGCTCTGTTATGACTTCACCAAGAATGCGCAATAAAAAGCATATTTTATTCAAAAAAAAAAAACAATTTACTGTGACCGGTTGCAGAAACGTTCATCAATTCCTTGTTCAGTTAACGGACCATCAAAATGAACAGATTCGAATCAGTTTCCTTCTTCTTATGACATTAAAATCATTGCTGTCAAAATATCGCATTGCATTTGTTCATTTTGACGAACCGTTGATTGATCAAGGAATTGATGAACGTTTCTGCAACCGGGCATGAGTTTACCTGAAGTGAGCTGAGACGAACTGTGATTATCAGCAAAAAAAATACAGTTTAAATATTTATTTATTTCCTTACCATTATAAAACATGTCCTTGGTTTCCACACTTCCTTCCAGATGTTCCATGTTCGAATCCGTACCCCATTTTAACCTGTACATCTGCAGGTTATCTCGCCCCAGTAGCGGAGGTTCCCAGCTAACCAAATACCCTTCCATAGTAAGGTGTACACTGACGTTTCTTGGAGGGCCAATAGGTGCTAGACGCTCTTTAGCAGCTAGCTCTGCAGGAGTGAGTGAGTCCTCCTCAGCTATACCGGTAGTACGGATGGTTATAGTTTTGCTGAACATCCCATCGCCATGTTTGTCTTTGGACAGGACCATGAACTCGTATTCGCGGCCTAAAATAGATGATAAAAATACAGGATTCAGAGTTGGGAATTTTGAAGTTATCAAAATTAAATATTTTATTATTTGTTAAAAATATTGGGTGAGATTCAGTGGGTTGTATTAGCGCGCTAAAACAGTCCTTTGTCAAAAATATTTTGGCAACTTTGTAATACCTGTCAGAAAGTGAGAGACCAAAGGATCAAATAAAGAAAAAAATATTATTAACAGAAGTAAGAGAAAAAGGACAAATGTCAAAACTGATCAAAACGGGGGTTGGGATATTTTAAAATTCATTAACATTCAGGTATGAAATATTTGACACACAAAATTTGACATATTTCTAACCTAATTTTGCAATAATGAGTTTCCTTTTTCACCTTCCATTTACAATAATACTTCCTCATTTAGAGATGCATTCGGGCCGGGCCAGGCCGGGCTTTGAGGTTTGGATCGACTCGGCCCGAAAATAAAAATTACCGGCCCGACTCGAAGATCGACTCGACAAAAAAATTAGCTAGCCCGGCTCGAAAATTGACTCGAAATCGGGCCGGGCCGGGCCAAAGCTCGAAATTGGGTGCATCCGGCATTCCTAATGTTGATTTTTATGATGTTAAGACGAAATGTATAACTTTTTTCGTGTCAAACTTATAAAAAACCTCTACATTCTTATAAATTTCAACATTAGTTAACATAAGTAGTTAAAAAAGAGACCCTTCTAGAGTAAGTTTGTTATAAAAATTACAGACCTACGAGTATTTAACACTTTGTTTACCATAGAATTTAAACAACTTTTTCACAAATCTTATATAAAAAAATATAATTTACATAATTATTTTTTATCTAACTTTGTTTCTGCCCAAAAATAGGACAAGAAATCTTTATGGTAGGAACAAAAATCACTTTTATTTAAGTATACGAGTAATAACAATAATAATAGCAACATCACAATATAATTATTATGCTTTAATGAATAATCTTGAATTCTTGAAGTAAAATAATACATTTTTATTTATTTAATATGTGAAGTGTGTTGTTATTAAAGCATTTTGATCCTTTTTAACTTCATCCATTTTCATTAAAATATTAAGGAAACTGTGCATTTGATTGAACTATAAGATTTTTCGGGCCGGGCCAAAATCAAAAGTCTGACTCGCCTCGATTTTTGAAAATGATTAGCCCGATTCGGCCCGAAGCCCGCCTCGATTTCGAGTCGATCATCGAACCGGGCCGGGCCAAAGCTCGAAATCGAGTGCATCTCTATCCTCATTTGACTAAAGGATATCTGAATTACTTTTCCCCGTGGTAAAATTTCTAAATCACAATTGAATCTCATTGATACATGTGGAATATATTACAATGTTGCCATATACTTAATACAAGATTTAATACAGACCTTAATACAACCCACTGAATTCCACCCATTAATTTTAATTTAAAGTGTAAAAGTGAACATGAAGTGGATTATGAAAATGGCTCTTAGTACATACGGTTACCCGCACCAAAGAAACTGTACATAAGAATAAATCTAATATTTTATTTTTCTCACCTGGACCAAGATCATAAACCGTCACCTCCAATCTCTTCCTCGATTCCACCTTCATCGTCCTCCACTCTTCTGTACTAGCCGGCCTATACCACACACTAAACTCCATATGGGGTCTGGAATACCCCGCTACCCACCTCAATGTGACAGCACTGTTCGACGCATTTGCCGTAAGGTTATAAGGCGCTCGTGGTGCCGCTGTTTCCACCATTAGCTCGGTCTCCGTGCTAATGGTGGCAGCTTCGTTGGAAGCAGCACACTGGTAGAGACCTTGGTCTTCTTGTTGGATGTCGAAGATGGTGATGTTGCCCCCTTGGAAGCTGTAACGGCCGTCTGGAAGGGGGGTGCCGTCTTTCTAAATGGGAGGAATATATAAATTACATTAAGAACTGTTTTTCAACAGTTAATTTCTGTAACAATTAATTACCGTGAACAATTTAAATATAAATAACGAAGAAGGATTTGTGAAAAATTCATGGACCTTACAGGGATTTGAACCCAGAACCATCCTTTATTCTTTATCTAAAAGTAGGGGAGACCGGGGATTGTTGTCACAATTTTTTCTTTTGATTTTTTTAAAAGGCAGTGTTTACAGTTAGCCTTTTTATCATTAGACTATCCTTTAGTGGGTACCCTTAGTTCTGTTTTCCTGCAGTTTTAAGACCATAGATTTAAGGGGTTCTTAATTTTCTTGCCTGAGCAAATGTTAGTGATAATCTGCCCCTACTTCGGGGTTGGTTGTCAATGGTTGTCAAAGATTTTGGGGTTAGTTATCACGGGTTATTTAAATGAAAAAAAAAATTCAAAATTTATCAATAAATTTTATTTAGGGCATATCAAAGCTAAAAATTTGTGATTGAAATAATAATTTAAGTGAATATTTAATGGTCAATATTACATTAGTCATTTTTGGCCGCACTTTCACAATTTTGACAAGTATAAAAGTTATTTAATCCGGGGGTACATAATTCGTGAGCCCAGTTATATACACTGTATCCCATTTTCACGCGTGTCAACCATCCCCGGGGATTTTGTGACAACTGGCCCCGTACAGACATTTCAGATAAATCACGATTTGGCGGATATTAGTTATTAACGTCATTAGGCCAATATAAGGCAAATAACGGACGCGACTGAGGTTTATAATCAGTCGAGTTCGTTATTTGCATATCTGCCGTGTGGCGTTCAAGATTTTTCGTAATAACAAAATTTAAACACTTAGGAATAATAAAAATCTTCTATATCTGTCATACTGAACAACCTTTTAGGTTAATTTATAAATTCTCCTAGGCAACACTCCATTAATATACTGTTATTTTTCTAGGAACACCTGATCCTTAATTGTAGGCGACTATTATAAAAAATAACGGCCTAGGCCTAGTTCTGTTATACCATAATAACAGTATGGTATTAAGAAAACCATATAACCTAACCTCAAAGTTGATACAGATCACGCAACCTTAGAGATTCACAGAAAAATAGTTGAGACATTGACTTCATTGAATAGAAAGTGAATAATCAGAGTTAATTATATCATTCAACGAATATTTGCAGCTGCACAAAAAAACCAATAAAATCCATAGAATTATTGCAGGGTACATTAACTGCGTGAACACACTCGCAATGATATAAGCTCTTAATAGTTTATGTCACAACCCCTACGTGGCAGTAGTGACTGAGAAATGAGACTTGGGACAACCTACCCGTGTGACAACTAGCCCCGGTCTTCCCTATGTTCTATTACGTGAGATGCAAAGTCCCATCGAAATTCAATGAATTTTTCATTTATTTTTGCTAGACATAGAAGATTACATTCTTCCACATGGAATATTGAATACTCTTATGACAGCGCAACAACACCGTGAATGAGTAATATAAATAATGAAGAAAGTCCATAAATTTTTCACAAATCCTTCGTTGTTATTTATATACATTAATTATTATTAATGGCAACAAGCTCTTGTCGGGCCAAGTCCTCAATTATCGCTACCCAGTAGTACTAGTACAGTTCTTAATCCGTGTAACAACTAAAAATTACTATTGTGTCAAATGGGTAATACCGTAATATCTGGTATATGGACTTTTTTACAACATTATACTTAGCATGCGTGTAAACATTTAAGTTAATTGTATGTTGTTATAGATGAGTATGTTTGATATTTGATGTTATTTTTTATCAGTTATCTGATTATCTCACAAATTATTCTGTTGTTTTTAGGGGAAACATAACACTTTGGTAATATGCATATTTTATTCCTTTTTGTACCTGTGTATATTTCATGACATGGCAGCTATGTTTTTTGACAATTATAATAAAAAATATTAGGTACTTGCTCTAATTTGTTCAATACTGCATGTTTCATTTAAAATTTCCCGAAATGACTACGCCTTGCATTTTATACTTAATTCATAGTATTTTCACTACTGTAATGTAGGTTGCAACTTATCTTAGTAAGGAGTAATCAAAGCAAACAGAAAAATGACCAAACATATATTCTGGCTGAGTTCTGTTTTATTTCATAATACCCTTGTTAAAATTATGTATTATAAAGTCAATCAATATAACCAGAAAGGAAAAACATAAGCGTATTATTTTATTAGAGTGTAAAACGTCAAATTTAATAAATTTGTATTTAAAAACGAATTCTGCGTACGAGCTATTTATTATAGAATATATGTTAGTATACCTCGTCCAGATTTCATTTGAACAAATGACTTTTAAATCCTCTATGTTAATCCTAATCTTTGCTACTGTGAATATTTTTACGTTTCACGCAAATATAGTTTCTTCTCAAAGTACATTATATGTCTATGAAAGTTGAAAATTGCTTGTAACTGTTTAAAAGGGGAAAAGTTTTATTGGGGTTTCAGAGAACCATAGTTGACCTGTAAAATTCTTATCCAAGATGTTATGCTTGCTTTAACAATGAACGCTCATTACTGAATTGAGCAACTGTACCTTGGGCATATTTACATTTTGGCACTACCAGTTGCTCAATTCAGTAATGAGCGTTCATTGTTAAAGCAAGCATAACATCTTGGATAAGAATTTTACAGGTCAACTCTGGAACCTCAATAAAAATTTTCCCCTTTTAAATAGTTACAAGCAATTTTCAACTTTCATAGACATATAATGTACTTTGAGAAGAAACTATATTTGTGTGAAACGTAAAAATATTGACAGTAGCAAAGATTAGGATTAACACAGAGGATTTAAAAGTCATTTGTTCAAATGAAATCTGGACGAGGTATACCGGGTGTAACACGAAAACAGGGCCATAGGTGTTTTAATATAGGAAACCATTTGTTCCTTGAGCAAAAGTGGCCTATTCATTTTAGACAAAAATGATTCCAATAAATGTTATAGTGAATTAAATTCTTTACCTAAATCAATAATCACATTTTCTTTTGCACATTTCGTAACCGAGGAAATTAAATTTAAAATTTTATGAAATTACTTCTTGTATGACATTTTACCTGTCAGAAATTATAAAATATTGTTCATTTCATCTAAATAATATTACTCAATGATTGTATATTTTCTTCTTGTGAATAATTCATAAACAGAGCTTTTTTGACAGGTGAAATATGTCACAATCTGACAGATACATTTCTGGCAGGTAAAATGTCATTATCTTTGTAATTTTACCTGTCAGAAACGCTCTGCATGAGTTATCATTATTGAAAATGGAGAATTATTCACAGAAAGAAAAAATACAAATCATTGAGTAGTATTATTTTGATGACAATTATATTTTATAATTTCGGACAAGTAAAATGTCATATATTTGTTTGAAATTTTATTTCACAGGGAAACACATGGGAACTGGAGAGTCTTTGAGGGGATAGTACTCAGAAAATTTTCAACATAATGTCGATTTAATTTTATTGCTGGACACGACAGAGTTAATTTTTCTAACTATAATTGGAACATACGTTGAATGATAGTTAGGTACCGACTCAATAAAATGACGTCTCTTAAGTTCCTAGTCTTTACTAACGTCTGTTCGGTTTTATTAGGAGCTATAAGCAGACGACGTGCCGCCGAAAGTCGCACCGTTTGCAATGGAGGGTTATACTTTTGTGGTCATCGTGGTCATACGCAAGAAAGAGAAAGTTGATGTAACAGTTGAGATGGCAGATCACAAACTATCGCCATTTTTAAAGTTCTGTCTTCTGTCACTTGTGTTTTGATATTTGAGTTCTACTCAAATCAAATCTTCGGAAGGCTATGACTGTTTCTCATTTGTCATGTATTCTTTATAATTATAACAGGATCCACTGTTGCAAAGACCATACACTCTCATCATTTTTCATAAGTGGCACCATCTGGTTTCAACTGTTATCACGACAGAGATTTGTTTGCATTACCCACAGGTGAGTCATGTGCAGTTCAAGGAAAATATCAATAGGTGGCAGCACAAAAATATGTATCAATTTCCCAACTTGGCCGCCGCTGGAATGATGTATGTGCCGTTCCATTGCGAAGAATGGGACGATAGGACGAGTCGTTCGCCGACTCAACAAAATGCCGTCTCGTGTGTTCTTAGGCTTACGGTCAATTAAAAGATGTTGGACCGTGCAAATGTGAATAACAACCGGAAGATTGAACATTGCATAATTGGCGATAGGCGCCACTGGGTACTATTCACAGCTCTATACTAAGCGTTACTAAGAAAACTGTATTAGAAATTACTAAAAAGTCTATTCACAGCTCTATACTAGGCGATACTAAGCGTTACTAAGTTTTGAATTTAATACACAAATATAAAACAAGGTAGTACCGTGTTTAACATGGCCGAACGGGCAATTCGAATTGCGAGACATGCGCGATATGTTTGAAATTTAAGACCGAATTCACAGGCAGCGAATTTAAAAAAAAGATACAGACTGTCCAAAGAGAGTAGCCGATTTGTAATTAAATTGATTAGGGAAGAATTGACAGGCGGACAAGTTCGGCGTGACTGTGTTTCGCCAGAATTACAAGTTCATGTGTTCATGTAGCATTCAGGTTTTCCGCAAAGAGTTTGTACCAAACAATAACGGAAGTAGCTACTAAATATTTTCTTGTATGCTAATAAAAATACAATTTGAATTTTGATTTTGAAGTTAAATTTTATGGTTATGAAAATGACAGTTTATAATTTAGTACTCATCATAATTTCCTATCAAATACTTTATAGGATATTTACGTGGTATTATCCAGCAGATAATTAGTCGTATTATACGAAAAGTTTCTGTAGCGTTGGCTCGAAAACGTAAAGATTTAGTGTACTTCCAAGAAAATTTAAATACCCATAAATTAAAATTTTATGACCTTGTTTGGATTTCCGGGCGTGATTAGGTGTATGGACTACACATATAAAAGTAAAAATCCCGACCAATTAATTACACTTCTTTAAAATGTTTATAGAAATGTCAACATATGTCATTTGATGTTTGACATAATATAATGTATAACTATGACTACCAAACATATTTGCGATGTTGTCAACCATGTTTTTCGCTAGTCACTTGAATTAACTAGAACACGCTAGTATACAGCTCTGAATAGGCAGTGTATTAAATATTGTTTTAGCGCTAATACATGTTTTAACTAAAACAGCCTAGTATACAGCTTTAGTATCGAGCTGTAAATAGCACCCATTATTTTTACCTCTCGCTAAGAGAGATATTAGATTTATGTTAAAAATCGCACATCCAGATTTTAGTAAATAAGGTCACTAAAATTCGATTTTAATATTTTAATAATTATATCTGTGTGTGAATGTGTGTGTGTATGTGTATGTGTGTGTGTGTGTCTGGATGTTGGAGGGACGGTTTTCAAATTCTATAAGACTAAAGACAAATTTAACTACGTATTCCTTAATCTGACATTAATGGGAAGAGCTGAAAAAGTATTGGTAACAATTGGACAACCGGATGTACTAATTTTTTACAAAAAATCTGAATATTATTTTTTGGAAATTTATTTTATTACAAATATTAAAGAATATAAAATTCTTTATCCAATACATTGAACATTTATCTTCTTATATCTTCTATAGCTTCAGAGATAGAGAATTATTCCATGAAAACCACTTGAAAAATTAAAATGTTTATAATTGATAGAAAAATGCCAGAGTCATAAATCCAATTAGTGAAGGCTTTTTCTATAAAGCATATTTAATATTTCTTATTTTATTATTGCTTAAATATTTAAAATTACACATACGCATCAGAAATACTGCCAATCTCGTCAATGAATTTGAAGAATATCGAACATTTAGAAGAGTAGGAAGAAACTTTAATTATAGAATGAATTAAAAATTATAAAAATATATTAATAATTGATGAAATTATAATTTTTGTGTGTGTCACCCTCTATATTTATTATATCTTACCATCAATGATTCTATTAGTTTCCATATCTTCAGGGCGAATGCAATAGAATAATACATAATTAGATGTGGCGATCGTAATAACAGTCATACATAATCAATAATGTGGTGGCCAGTTAAGACTCTTTTCTCACCTTATACCAGACGATAGTCGGCTTATGTCCTCCATCCCCATCTCTCGCATCACACGGCATCTCTAAATCTTCCCCAACTTTTTTCAAATACAGATTATTCGGCGTTATTATAAACACCGGAGGCCTCTGTACTATGACCCTCGTCGGCGGTGAGGGACCATCGGTCCCCAGATCATTGTATGGCGTGCAAGAATACAACCCAGAATGTCCTTCGTCCACCTTGCTGAAGAAGAGACTGCCGTTTCGCTTGTAGAATACGCCCTGCACGTTGTAGGGGTCGAACAAGAAGCCGTCCTTCTCCCAACGGAGGTTGGTTAGAGGTGGATTGGAGCGAAAGTGGCAGTCCAGGATGGCTGGACGACCGTAAGGTAAGTAGACTTCTTTTGGAGAGTAGATTACTTTTGCTTTATCTATAATATAATAAAAATATTATTGATATTACCACAACTAAAAAAAATCGGGATTGCATGAGACACACAACTTATGCATTTCTCGACTCCGCAAATCTAGCCCATGAAGTTGGCGCGTAAAGTCTGTTCGCTCCTAGCTGAAACAAACCCCAATAGTTATTACCACAAACCATAAACCACTTTCTTGAGCCTTTGTTCATCAAACGGCGGTCAGTTGTAAATGGAGTGTTGAACAAGGATTGTATTCAGTTCGTTTTGATATATGCGTTTGTAAATTTTTAAGAGAATTTTTTGAAATTATTTTGAAATGTATTTACAGCTAGGTATTATCATTGAATAGGTATAATTAAGAATTACCTGGAAAGACGTTTTCGGCTAATGACATTGTTTTCGGGTTTGGCCATCATCATAATTTCTAGGAATTATTTAATCTACTATTCATTTAACTCACCCTTGATTGAATTTCGTTCCTTTATAATCCCGGTTTTCTTTCGTCTTAACTCAGTTTACAAGTAACATTAGTTAGCAGCAGTTGTAAGTGAAATTTTAAATATGGAAATGTGGAGGCCCTGGGATGTCGACAATACTTCTGCCAGTGTTAGTGACGAAGTCAATACCTGTGACACCGATGCCGACGTTGTGCAAAGTGATGAAGACACAAATTGTTTTAAATATTTCATCAACGAACAAACGCAGCAAGTTATATTAAATGTGTATAATCATTTTGTAGAAGTGGGTGAAACGAATGCTCTGAAAAGAACTTCGATTGCGACAAAAACGTCTCTCGCACCCGTTCGTCGCATTGTAAAACGAAAACTGTGAAAAACATGTAATTGAAACAGAGAATAAATATATTATTAATACCCAGCCACAATCTATCATAATCAACGTTAATTCTGATAGTGACGACTCCATTTTGGATGAAGATGACAGTTCTTAAGAAAATATAAATTATGACAAAGGGACAGTTCGCTATTAGTAAATAATGACAACAACTGCTCACCTGCAACTTTTAAACACGCCAGCGAAATTTAGAGCAAAAAAAAATTTGTATATATTTCCCTGACAGTCCTAAACCTGTAAAAAGTGTGAAGGAAAGTTGCCATTATTTGATTATTTTATGACGAGTATAACTGTACACTTGTAATAATGACATTCTCCCTTACTTATGCAGATTTCAAATACGTCCCTGTTCCACAGTACCTGAGGATTTTCTAT
This sequence comes from Ophonus ardosiacus, assembly GCA_943142095.1. NCBI lineage: Eukaryota > Metazoa > Arthropoda > Insecta > Coleoptera > Carabidae > Ophonus > Ophonus ardosiacus. The sequence continues at coordinate 79,119,402 of OW964823.1, forward strand.
TTGTTTGTGGTAATATCTATTGGGGTAATAAAATATCGGCTTGTTTCAGCTAGGAGCGAACAGACTATACTGAAATGCTCAAATCTCGATATATACACCATTCACCAAGATGGCTGACTAGTACGCTGTGAAGTATAAAATGAATTAGGTTTAGGTTGCGTTATTGGTACCTAGCTTAGACCAGGAATAGAGAGGAGACAGGGCATGCTATGTATTTCGCCGTAAGAAGACTTTCCAAATCATCTTAGTGACTTTCGACCTTATTGTAACGTCATAATCAGCTGCAACCGGAAAGTCGGCCAGATGTGTTATATACGTGTGCAGTCGAGCGAATAAGTTTTCAATTTCAACAAGCGTAACCCACCGTTATCAATCACCATTTTGTCTTCTGACGTTATCGTATACATACGTGTTTAGTTTGCTTCATAGTTTTCTTAGTTTTAAATTGTTTTATTTATTTTATGGATAATTAAATTTGGTCAACTGTAACATAACAGTATTGAACTGGTTGACTTTCCGGTTCTAGCTGATTCTAGCATTGTAATAAGGGTCAAAATCGAACAGATGATTTGGAAATACGAGTATACGCGTGAATATGCCCTGTCTCCTCTATTCCTGGTCTTTTTTACCTCTCGCTAAGAGAGGTATTGGAATTATGCTAATGAATAAACACATTTCAAGGTCACTAGAGTCCGATTTTAACAATTTTACAATGTGTGTGTGTGTGTGTGTGTGTGTGTGTGTGTGTGTGTGTGTATGTGTGTATGGCTGGATGTTGGACGGACGATTCCTCAAAAACTATAAGACATAAGACCTGTTTAACTATGAATTCCTCAATCTGACATTCCTGGGAAGAGCTGAAAAGGTTTTGGTAACAATTGAACAACCGGAAGTAGTAGTTTTTTTAAAAAAATCTTCTAAATATTATTTTTTGAAAATTTTTGATATTACTAACTTTGAAGAACAAAATTCTACATCTAATACATTTAAATTTTTTAATATATCTTCTATAAATTTAGAGATAAAGACGCTATAATATATAGAATATCGGGATATAATAAGTCGAGTAGACGAAACTACACTAAGAAAACCAGTTGATAAAATTCACTTGTCTATAACATAGTTTGTAAATGACATATATTAATGTCAATGTCAAAAATCAACAGTTTTAGTGACATTCTGAAATATATTTAATCTTTCTTATTGTTTTATTAATTAAATATTTGAAATTATAGGTAAAATGCATATATCCATCAGAAATACCGCCAATCTGGATAATGAATTGGAAGAATCTGACAATCAGGAACTTCCTCATACAATGAAAAATAGATGTAATTAGAATTATGTGTGCAGAAGACATGTTAAATACAACAAAAACAACATTTCGGTAAAGTTCTGTAATATTTTGTTATAAAACGACGTTTCGATAGCAAAGTACAATACAATACTTATATAGCCTAAAATGGAAATGGCGAGAGGTCTTGTGCTGGCCACAACAGATTTTTTTAAATTGTATTCCGGAGTGTATTTGTCAGCCATCTTGTCTAACGGTGCACTAATCAAGATTTGAGCATTTCCGTAAGCGCAAACTTCATAGGCTAGATTTGTGGAGTCGAGAAATTCATGTCATGATTTGAAGAAGGCTATGTAAAAATTTTCGTGTGTTGAGATCCTAGCCAAAAAATCATCTCTTCAATTTATTGTTTAATGATTCGTATAAATGACTCCATTTTCAGACTTTAATTATATATAATGTAAAATAAGATTTAGTAGAAAATCTGATGGTTTTATGAAATAAGGATTAGTTTATTTTCATAAAAAAGTTTTATTATTGGCAATCGATTTCGTCGCAACGGACATCATCAGGCCACAGCTGTAATACAATATATTTCTTGAAGAAAAAACATATAAATTTTTTTACATATGAAGAGTAATGTTATATAGAATTATTTAAATGGTTAGGATAAATTTAGAAAAATATTTTAGTTTGTATTACAAAAATATAAATGTAGATAAATATATGGTTATTAATAATAATGAATGATAAAATGTTAGAAAATAGAAGACAGGTTTATGAGATGATTAAAATGGATTTCAAAAAAGTTTTTGTAAGGTTAGGTGAGTGAAACAATCATAAACTTTAAATGTATTTATATACGGTAAGTTTATTCAATTTTATATAAATACATTTAAAGTTTATGATTGTTTCACTCACCTAACCTTACAAAAACTTTTTTGAAATCCATTTTAATCATCTCATAAACCTGTCTTCTATTTTCTAACATTTTATCATTCATTATTATTAATAACCATATATTTATCTACATTTATATTTTTGTAATACAAACTAAAATATTTTTCTAAATTTATCCTAACCATTTAAATAATTCTATATAACATTACTCTTCATATGTAAAAAATTTTATATGTTTTTTCTTCAAGAAATATATTGTATTACAGCTGTGGCCTGATGATGTCCGTTGCGACGAAATCGATTGCCAATAATAAAACTTTTTTATGAAAATAAACTAATCCTTATTTCATAAAACCATCAGATTTTCTACTAAATCTTATTTTACATTATTATTGTTTAATATGAGGCCCGTATAAAAATTCTAACTTTAATAACATAAGACAATCTAGTAATGATAAAAAAAAATGTTTATCGTCATTTGAAAGAGAATAAAAAAGTGCCCTAAAAATATGAAAACCAAAATTCAGTATTGTTTCATACATGGAAGTTATTTGCAAAAATTAATATCAATATGCTATCGTATCGTGAACGTATCGTCTAATCTAATCGTATCGTTATTTCCTTGTCAGTAAACCGATATCGTATCATGATTCTCACGTTAATAGTTATCTAGTCTAAAGACCTGTGCATTTAATTTTATGCGCAGGTGTAGTATACAGAGTATAGATGTTTGACATTTGGATAGACTGCTAGATTAAATTTATTTTTAAAAAATTATCGATGCATTCACTCAGGTTTTATTTTTTTCTGTCTGAACCGTAACAGATATCACAAATTAAACACAGAGAGAAAAGTTTACTATTGAATGTATCTTTCTGAAAAAAAATAATTTCACGTTATCGGCGGGGCCATTAAAAAGTTACGGTCTAATCAATGTTGGGACACCTAAATTTCATACACTATTGGTGCACTAATAATAACAAGTATCACCTTAAAAGGTGACTTACAACTTTATGAACTGTCATACCAAATTTCATTCAAATCAAATAAAGCGTTCTGTTATTGTAAGCAAAATTATTTTTTTAAAGAACTTTGAAGCAGAATTCTGGCTAAATGGTACACTTTCCGGTATAAGCAAGTTTAGTTAAATCGTCTTATTTTAGCCTCAGGAATCTGTGGTTAAGCTATGTCCCCCTATTTAAGAGACACCCTGTATTTTAATAGGGCATCTAATTTATAAATCGTTCGTCGTTCATCTTTAAATTAATAAAATTTTAATGTTGTAAGTACTTCTCAAATTCAGAAATTTAAATTATTTCCTTCATACATCTTCCGTTTTTCGTAACGATGTTAACATGTAAACACTTATGTTTCTCGTCTCGCCTCATTCTCATAAACTTTCGCTCTCAACATTCAATTAATTACGGTCTACACCCACGTTGAACAGAATTAGGTTATTTATTCCATAAGGTCACAAAAATACGTATATTCTTAGACAGTATATTTGGGAAACAAAGAAAAGATCAGACATATTCAAATATTCTACTCAACAAATATTAATTAAATGATCACTGTTTCCAGCTTGACAACCTGCACCAATAAAATAGGTAAAATGCAGATGTTTCTACAAATTAAAATCATAATGTTACAATTTTTAAAAATATTTTATAAAAACAATGATTCAAATAAATAAATACCTGTGGTTTAATAGAAAAACAATCAATGACAAATTCGTAAGTTTAAAAATGAATGCCGCTCTCAAGAAAGTAAAACTTTATTACCTAATCACCGACAATAGAATCATACTTTTAATGTCAATGGGGAATTTCACCATTTAAAAAAAAATCATCTGAAAGTATGGGTAAAACTAAGACTATTGGTGAAAATCCAGTGAAAGTATTCCTAATAAAATTTGAAAAAATTGTTGTGATGTCACGAATAAAAGTTTTCATATCAAACTGTTTTTAAATTATATTTATTAAAAATAAATGAATATTATTATAACACCGTACCAGTCTAGTACTTTATATATTGCAAGTTGCAAGTGTATAATAGTATATTATGTGGCAAGTGTGTGAAGCTGAAATTTTTACATGAGGGTGGAGATTGCGACACGAGCCGAAGGCGAGTGTTGCAAACCACCCGAATGTAAAATAGGCTTCACACACGTGTTACATACTATACTTTTTCTACGACCTTGCAATAAATTATATTTTTTCTTCACATTGTCATTCTTTTAACGTAAAGCCTCTGTATTATCGACTTGTGTAACCATGGTTAACAACGTTACGGGTATTTAACAGCTTTGTTTTATTAAAATACAATTCAGTTTGTAATATTTAAAATAATGAACGGTGCGTGAAATGTTACTTCACGCACTGTGTGAAAAAATCAAACTTCACACATAAAAATTGATACGTGAAGTACTCGCTTCACGCACGGGAGTAGAAAAAATTATTAAGTTTAATACAAGAAATTTATATTCAAATAAAAACGTTAATACCGCAAGTCTTGTTTTGAAAATGCTGTTTTCGAAATGCCTAATTTCAATATTTAATTTTACCCTTGTTTAAAGAATGTTTTATTTTTCAAAATATTATTTTAAAGCAGAACATAAGGGTGAAATTAAATATTGGCATTTTCAAAGCGTTTTCTAAACAAGGTTCGTGGTACCAGAATTGTAGTGCCGAAATGATATCCAATACTCCGCTATTTGAATCTCTCTACTTCCATTGATAGTACGAACCCTCCTCCTACACTATTCGTTATACATTTATAAGCGGTATTTCAATTATATCATTTTATTTTATTAATATTCATTTAATTATTATGTATATACTTTCGCTTTTTTTACTAATTTCTTTTAATTCGATGGAGCTGGAATCCCCCATTTGCGAAAGATAACTATTTTTTTTTTTTTTTGTTTATATGGTATAGGTTTAATGGAAGTCGATTATTACTATAGGTATAACTTTACAGTTAAACATTGGTTGTTCTTGTATATGTATAAAAATATGGCGTTTTAGCGATTACACATTTGAGTTCATTTTGATCAAACTTGACATTATTTATTCTTATATGTATGAAGCCACATACTTTAATAATAATAATAATAATATATAAAATATAAATTACTTTTGTAATACTTTTAGCCATTTTATTTAATAGAACCTCACAATTATACGATTTAAATTTATTTAATTTTTTTCAGTATTTCCTGAATTTGTAAAACAATTATTACATTTAAAAAAATATATATATATTTAAGAAAACATATCTTACTATTTGTCATTAGAACGGCAAAATATCTGTAATATTAATAAAAATTGGCGATAATTTATGTAAGTTATTTGTATCATATATTAAGTAAATAAAATGAATTGGGATACATCTCCATGCTTCACATAAAAAAATCTTTCTCTTACATTGTACGTTGAGGAAGGCTCTGGCGGTTTGCCTATCCCCCGTAAGACCGATGGCCTCACATTCATACTCTCCCAAGTCGCTCATGACTGTTTGCTTGATTGTTAAAGTTCCATCATCCGACTCCCAAGATCGGCTTTTTATATCTGTGAGTTCCTTAATAGGGGTTCCGTCTTTATACCAAACAACTCGAGTATCTTTGTCTTTCGCCACACAGCTGAAGGTCGCTTCTTCGTTTTCCAGGGTTGTTTGGTTGATGGGGGGAATCTCAAGAAGATTACCTCCTACAAAGAAAGAATATTACACAATATTTTAAAAGGAGTATTATCGCTAATATTGCTATACAGATGTGTCGAAAGTGATTTTCAGATTTGATTTACGGGGCCGAAACAAATCAAAAATTAATGACTGATTGCACCAACGTAATTTAAATGTTTAATGATATATTGCACCAATAAGGTTTAAATCTTTAAATTTTAAGCTAGGTTTAAACAAAAAAAAAAAAAAAATGGAAATCGAAATTTTGAATGCAGTACACGAGCTCTACGTCAAAAGAACCTACATCTATTTATTGTAATTTTTCGTATAAAATTACATTTAATGCCAGAATTTGTTTATTTAATAATAATAATAATAATAATAATAATATTCAAAGATCAAATACATGATATAGAATAAGTCAGAAAAAAATTACATACAAAACAAAATAAGATTAAGATATTTTACATATTTAAATACTCCTGTTCACTGTAATAACATTTTTCTAACAAATGATGTTTCAATTTTTATTTAAATTCTGGTACTACTCTTTGGGCCGTGATATCCACCTCCTATTAAAGTTCCTAATACATTTATTTTACTATTAAATATTTTTTGTGTATTTCCACCTACAAATAAAATTTATCTTGCTACTAAATTTAGTTATTAGCAGAATAAACTAATAGGAACTTTGAGGTGCTGGTAACTATTTTGAAAAGAAAAGTGTGTAAAAATGGATTTACAAGAATTAGATATCTAATCTCATAAGAAGCACAGGAGGCAGAAGATAAGATTATGAAATTGCGACGTACTTATTCAGTACGAGTTAGAATGGACAATTATTTTGAAAAGTGGGATGACAGAGCATTTATTAACAGATTTCGATTGTCTCGTGAAACTGTGTTATATATTCTGTTATTTTATTCAGGGCCGCGTTTATTTATGAGCTAAAAATTCCAAATTCTAAGTTACAGCAATGATAAATTTTGATTACAACAATGAATAAACTTGAGTATAACAATGATTATAGGTACTTGATTACAACAACAACTATACTTGGTAACAACTGATTATAGATCCTTGATTACAACAATAACTAAACTTGGTAACAATTGATTACAACAATAAGTGAATTTGATTACAACAAAGATTAAACTTGATTAGAACAATTAGTCAGTTTTTTTTTATTCTCTATTATATTTGGAATGTTTTATACAAATATCAACTAATAATTTGGTTTCATTTGGCAAAAAATTAGCTGATCGTACTCATTTCGAATCCATATTGACACTACAATTATATACGAGGGGAGTTTTTTATGTTATCTACCTAGCTATGAAAACACCGAGTTAGAGAACAAATAAAATTTTATTTTTCAACGTAAGAACCGTTAACACTAACACACTTATTCCAACGTTTGTCTAATAAAGCTACGCCTGCAAAAAAAAATCTTTTGGTAATTCTGCAAAATACGACTCCACTGCGTTTTCCAAGTCATCATTCGATAAAAAGCGACTCTTTCTCAAATGTTTTTTGAGTTTTGGAAAGAAATAATAGTCGGACGTGGTCAGGACTGTAAGGTGGATGTTGTAATTCGTCAAAGCCGCATTCACTGACTACTGCTTGAACAATTCGTGCTTTATGCACCCTGCAGTTGTTGTACAGAAGCAGCATTTTCTGAGCATAATTGTGGGGTCTTATTTTCGCGTATAGCCGGTTTCAAGTTCTTAATTGTGTCTTTGTAGACATGAAAAGGTCACAGTAACTTAACATAAGAAAATTGTCGCGATAGCATATTGTTTTCATAGCTAGGTAGATAACATAAAAAACTCCCCTCGTAATTCGTAATCCGCACTTAAAATAAATCTTGAAATAAACAAACACAACCAAATATGAGTAAACATACGTCAACTCAGGTTGTGAAAACGAAAGTACCTAGTTTTCGTGCTACCAACTAAAATATTTTCCTTATAATTCTAGTAACTATCTAATAGCTATCTGGCAAATAAATTATGCATGATATACATAATAAATTTATTTAGCTACTAACATATTTATTCTTCAGATAGCTATCAAGAACTTTAATAGGAGGTGGATATCACGGCCCTTTATCTACTATCTAACTTATTGTACAATTTAATACCGATATAGTTGGGACTATTTTCGAATAGTCTTAGCCTATGATTTGGAATTGCTAACATATTAAAATTTCTGGTATTATAATCATGATACATGTTAAGTATATTAAATTGGTGTAAATTATTTTTTACATATATAACACCTCGTATATAAAGAGACTCGGTAATAGCAGTATTTGTAATTTTTTGAAATATTCTCTGCAAGAAGTTCTTATATTGAGGCCTAATATTATTCTTATAATATATTTTTGCATTATAAATATTCTCTCTGCATAAAATGAATTTCCCCAAAAAATAGGGTCTCAAGGCCGTGTGCCTGAGTGTCTGGTCGCGAATCTCGGGCCCCGGGTTCAGTCCTGACCGACGCCAAAACGAAACGCGATACGTAGGATTTTAACATAGGATTTTAAAAATGTTCGCAAATTGGTTCTCCTGTACATTTTCAAAGCAAAAGTACAAGAATGAAAAGTTGTTTAAAATTAATTTTTACTTTTCAAAAGCCATCGTTTTATGCAATAGCATATCTGTAGCACAAGATATTTAGAAAAAGTTATGAAATTTTCGTCTAAATCTCATTCTGACAGTTCAGCATTATTGATGTTAATTGTTGTATAACTAAAGAAAAAAAACCCTTAACCTTAACAATAAATTTAAAAACTATATACGTATTTCGAGAACTAAGTTCTCGAACAGCTCTGTTTTGACCTCTGGCATGGTTTACATGCTGAGTAATCTTAACTTCTCTGTGTTTACTTTGTACTTTCTACTGATGATGAGAACTTAGTTCTCGAAATACGTATATAGTTTTTAAATTTATTGTTAAGGTTAAGGGGATTTTTTCTTTAGTTATAAACTTTACCTTAAGACTCCATTTTAGTTTTATAATTAATTGTTGTAATCATTGTTGTAATTCAGTAAGAAATTTCCAGTATTATAATCTTAATTAATATTTTGTTTTATTTGTTTTTAACTCGTATTTCCACAGCTATCTCAATTTGATGAAAATATCATTTTATTTTCTAAATTTCTATTTTCTATTGCATTAAATGAAGACTTTTTAATAGTAAAAATTAATTTTACATAACTTTTCATTCTTGTAAAATGTACAGGAGAGCCAATTTCCACAAATTTATAAAATCCTATCTCTCTTCGTTGCACATTCTGCATACAAAATTAAAATTAAAAGCACAGAACACAAATTAATATTAATGTACTTACTAATGTACTAATCTGTGATTAAAAGACAATAAAAATAATTACTGGGTATCGTAAATAAGTGTTAATTGTTGTAATCATTGTTGTAATTCAGTAATAAATATTCAAATATTATGATCTTATCTTAATTAATATTTTGTTTCATTTGTTTTTAACTCGTATTTCCCTGGCTATCTAATTTTTGATGAAAATATCATTTTATTTTCTAAATTTCTAGTGCTACAAATATTCTCTTTTCTACTGCATTAAAAAAAATTAATGTTAAACAACTTTTCATTCTTGTAAAATGTACAGGAGAGCCAATTTCCACACATTTTTAAAATCCTATGTTAACTCTTACATTCCGTATTTCGTTGCACACTCTGTATACAAAATTAAAAGACAATTAAAATAATTATTAGGTATCTTAAATAAGTGCGTTGTCATTTTTATTCTTATCTGTGTATAGGTTTTAGTATATTCAATTTATTTCAACTGTATTATATAAGCTTGTTAAGAATTCTTGGGATAATTTATCAAAGCTCGAGAAAACAAAACAAATATTTGAACTTCCTTGCTCTTATGAAACTCCAAATGGGATCAATAGAGCTCTACGGTTCTCATCACAATTATCCTCATCTGCTTTAATTAATTTCCTTAATTTCTTAATGATTTAATAGCCTCATACAATTGTCCAATCAACTAAAACATACCTCCTCCTTGACTACTGAAGGTGCATGCGTGCATGACGGAATCTATTAACTTTTCTATTTAATTCATGGTATCATATTGCACAAGTCAGGATTTCAAATCATTGTAATAGTAACATTGACATTGACATTAATAATATAATAACATTTTTTGCACTAGCCGTAAATTGTTTACCAAAATACAAATAAATTTTTCACGGAAATAAATTTGTAATTCATTGCTCTATAATTCCACATTGGCCTAATTCTCTAACCAAAGTTGTTAAAATTAACAATCATTTTCAGTTGTTAAATTGAATGTCAGTTGCTAAGTTCAAAATTCCAATTTACTATTACATCAAGTTGCTAAAATTTAATTAGTCGTTGCTAATCTAACAACTGCATTTCTCCCGTTGTTAGTATTGCCAATTGACACAACCGTTAGTTGCAGCATCGTCCCCAAGTTTGATTTAGTACTCTTAACTGTCATTGGTATTATTTCTACAAGCTTGTTGTGAAATTTTGAAAATATAACACATTTGTGTAAAATTATATATATAAAAAAAAAACAAACGGGTTAATCATTTATAGAAGATATTTTAATAAATTCAGCACTGACAAAAAAAAAAAAAAAAAATTAAGCGTTGTACTATTTAAGCGAAAATGAGGATAACTATTGCCAAGTGTAGAATTCTACATGCAAATCCGACCTTAAGATGCTTTGTAGAAGGTGCGTTAATAAAATTAATATTACTGAATATGTGTCTAACTACGTATATTTTTTAATTAGGCGAGAACGACATAAACTAACAAAATATATGAAAGAAAAGATATTGCTTTTTCTACAAATCAAACAGTTATGTGTTGTGCGTTTATTTCGTTTTCGTCTAATAAAAAAATATATATAGACATATCTAGTAATTAATTATTAACGTACCTTCTACAGAACATATTGACGTCGGATTTACATGTAGAATTCTAAACTTGGAAATAGTTATCTTCATTTTTGCTTAAATATAACGCTTACTTATATCTTCTATAAAAGATTAACCCGTTGGTTTTTTGCAAAACAGAAGTAATAATACCAATAACAGTTAAGAGTACTAAATCAAACGCGGCGACGGTGTTGACATCAACGGTCGTCTTAGTTGTCAATATTTAGCAACGATTGTTCATAACGACCGCTTTTAACAATTTTTACCTCCCGCTACCCTTGATAAGGGAGGTATAGGGATCGTGCTAAAAATTACATATCGAGATTTTAGTAAATGACCACGTTTTAAGGTCCCTAAAATCCAATTTTAACATTTTCACGATGATATCTGTATGTGTGCGTGTGTGTGTGTTTGTGTGTGTATGAATTTTGTCTTCGATCTAACTCAACTATAATTCAGAAAATTCTGAAACCTTGTATTTCTATCCTATTTTATTATGAAAAGAAACCATTAGATTTTGGTATAAATCGGATAAAAATCTTCAAAAAATACCATTAAATGCCATTTTTTCGCATTTCGTCATTATAAAAATTAAAGATTATTGAATTTTCTACAGGTATGCATTAATACTTTTTCTATATATTTTACAGATAAATTTAAAAATATTTTTTTTAATCCCGAAGTTTAAGATAAACACAATTCCTTTGTTACAATTAATTAAATTAATAATAGTGACATTTTACAAAGAAAATCGTTCAATAGTTGTATGCAATGGAACATAATATAGTTTACATAGCATTACTAAATACGTAGGTATGTATTTAAATTAATAAAAATTAAATAGCGGGAGGTTTTGTGTTGGCCACATCAGATTTTTTTAATTATGTATTTACTGAATACCATTTGAATGCGGTTGTTGAATGAATTGCTAAAAGTCATTGTTAATAACTCTCAGTTGTTACCTAATTAATAGAGAATTAGGCAGTATATGTATTTACAAAATTAATAAATTCAATATTTAAGAAAACACTCGCCATGTTTCACAAGATTACAGCGTCTGAATCAACCTTTCGGCCATCAACAGACGCCGGCCATGCTCAGCTAGTAACCATAGACGCGTTTCGCTCTTGTTAGAGCTCATCAGTATGGTATAACTGCTGTCTCTTTGCAGATACAATTCCCAACTGAGCATGGCGAGTGTTTTCTTAAATATTTTATTTAACATTGTTTCACCTAAAGTTCGCTATTTTACTATTAATATTTAATAAATTTAATTTTCGTTCTTACCGTTAACTGTAAGGTAAAACCACGTCCCATTATTTCTTATGCTTGGATTCCTATTTGGAAAGAGAACTCGACACTGGTACCAGCCGACATCAGATTCACGAATACTTGTCAAATTCACAGATCCTTTTCCGTATCCTTCGCTCTCCACTAAACTTATCCTTCCTACGAAGGGTTCATCCGCTGATAGTGTCCCTTCGTACCAGAAAAACACACTTTTGCCCTGCAAAAGAATATAAATTGTAAATTATATTGCACAGAAAAGAAGAAATCGTAAAACGATACACGCGACAATAAATAGATAAGCGATACTATATAGTCCAGCCAATAGAGGATTTTACCCTACAAAAGGTGGGGAAAAAACGATTTTATCATATGTTGTTTGGGTCGAGAGAGCGTGAAAAATTAAAATTTATGATCTTGGGGAGGCTTGGCATGAGCCGCCATCTTGGATCAAAGGTGCAAATAATGAGTTTTTGGCTATTTTCTCAAAAACAGTGGCCCGTATCAAAATTTTACAAAAATATTAAATTGAAGCTCATATTTTTTTTCGAAAAGAGTTCTTGTATTTTTTTTACATAGGATGAACTCTCAAAGAGTTAACCAGAATAACAATTTATGAAAGAAAATTAAATCACTCAAAATTTAAACAATATTAAGTATTTAATACCTAGTCAAATAGTTTTTGTTATTTGTAACAGTTCACATTCGTCGTGACATCGAAACAACGAAATAAGTAAATTATCGATATTTCTAAATAATTTTTGTTAACGCTGTGGATTGTGTGTACACGATTACTCAAAGGTAATATCAATCAGAAAATTTTGAATTTTTTTTTATACTAATGTGGGAAGAGCTCATTAGTTTTTAGTGTATATCGGATAACCGGAAGTATCATTTATACAAGCTTTTAACAGTTTTCTTGTAAAAAAAATTCATTGAATATAATATTTTAGAACTTTTTAGCAAATAATTTATTTTTGTACATCATATTGCCTATGCGTCAAACAAAAACATAATATTTTAACACCAATTTTGACATATTTAAACAAATGTCACTATCAGGAAGCAATTACATTAAAATTAATAACGAAACCGTGTTAAGAATATTGTATTCAGTCCAATGAAATTAAGGTTAGTAAAAATAATATATTTTCCATCATACATAAATATTAGACGTACAGAATGATCCGATATAAATTTGATATGTTTGCTGCACTAAAAATCAAACAGCTGTGAATAAGCACATGTTAACAAAGTGTCAAATATTAGTTTACAACTACACATTAACGAAATGGATCATGTAAAGCAATAGATACATATATGCAAGGGAACTTAATATAGTTTGCAGGATTAATAAATATGTAGGTATGTACTATGTATTTAAATTAATAAAAATTAAAAAGCGGGAGGTAATGTCTTGACCACATCAGATTTTTTCATTGAAATTTTGACACATATTAAATGCGCAAAAATGTTCATCTTTAATCGTGTCGAAAATTCAAATGAAAATATAAGATCTGAACCGATTTGCAGATGTTTCAAATTTTAGAGAAATTTCATGTAAGATTAAATTGTTAATAACTCGTTTTGCCAAAATTATATTCATCAAATAATATCACTCTTTTCATAACTGATTATGTAAATAACTATTACCTAACTCAGTTACGTAATAGTATATTACATTGCGAGAGTTTAAGATTCTTATTATTATTATCACATTTTTGCATTATATTTTGTCCTACAGTCACAGTATAGTTTTCGCATTTGTAAATAACTAACAAATTCATGAGAAACCTTTTGTATTACGGATATTTGAAAAATCGTGGTTTCGTTAATCCAAGCACTAAATCATTTATATATCCGTAAACAACATATATATACATTCATATTCACACTCCCACTCATCATGAAAATTTAAATTGAATTCTATTCTAGAGTCATGTCTCTCTTATGTGTTAGATGGTACTCATACCAATAATTCTTGAGCGTCATTAATACATCGCGCTACAATAATTTGTTGGATAATAAGATGATTATAATCATATAAAGAAATATCCGGATATATCACAGAGCACTTTCTAATCTATTGTTTCCTTGATAAAAATTTAGGAGCTTATTACCACCCATGAGTTGACAGTGGTGTCCAACTTTTTTTTTGGGAGCCACATTCGTTTATGATGAATGATTGAATCACTGAATCACATAGAATATTTTTATTTGTTGTGAATTTACCAAAAATATACATAAATTGTCTTGTAACAGGAATAGTTAAGGACGGCCTTATGTTTTGGGGTTAATCAACAGGAGTAGGAAAATTAACGTTTATTAACAAGAATGAATAGCAAAGGTTACCTCGATATTTTAAAAGCAAATTTAAAGTAAAATGCTGAAAAGTAGGGCTTAGGAGTTAATTTTAATTTCATACATGAGAACGATTCGACATATCTATAATAGGGTCTTAAAAAAAGTTCATTTTTTTGTTCATAATGTAACTTTAAGTATAGTTTCGCGTCATCAAAATGTAACGTCAAACGTCACCTAGCGATGAGTCTTATAGTTCAACCAAGTTAGATGATATGGCTGATATATCATTTACTTTTCGTTGCCATTGTTGTTAATATGAATAATAATTATTGAATTTTATAGAGATGTTCAACTATTAATGAATTAAGTTATTGATTTTTTGGTGAATTATAAATAATATCGTATTCATTATGTTTTCCTTGTTTACTTTGTCGCTCTATTTATAGGTTTGTGAAATGTCAAATGGAGATCATAGGTGTAGATCAATCCAGAACAAATGAATTTCGTAAGGGGCAGCTGTCAGAAATAAATTTCATATATAATTTACTCAATGGTGGAGCCTTGAAAAAATTTATGGTTTAATTTTATGAATGAATTGTATCAAAAACAAAATTTCTCGATATTTATCATAATAAATAACTAAATATATCATCACGGCATATTACCCAATTCTGAGTGTGCCACAATCTGCTTTATCGCAGATATCGGTAATGATGATGACATATTTGTACCATGCGAGCCCGTACCAGGCGTCACCTCACGGGCACTCATTGCGTGGAGAGTGGACCACAGGGCTCACTTTTTTGCCATTTAAAATTCGAAATATTTGGCCTCGGTCGGGATCGAACCCGGTTCCCCAAAGTTCGCGACCAGGCACGCGGCCACGGGACCCCATAATTTATCATCATAAGATATATAATTAAATAATTTTTAAAAATATTCAAAAGTGAGGTTAAAATCACTGACGTCATTCTGGAATGGTCTACATCATGTAAGAAAACATGTTGTCAAGTCAAGTTCCTTCTTGTTTATTGGAGTGTTTAATCATTGTTAACAGGTAAACTTATAAATTTATTATAATGGTGTGTTTAAAAATGTATTAAAGACACTTGTATGCAAAAATGATTGTGACATATTGAATAGTATTTTCAAATTTGACCACTGGAGTGTAGTACTGCCTCACTGCCAAGTGACGTCACATGAGAAAATTTAAATATTATTAAAAATTTCAAAAATTCGTAAAGGAAGGTAAAATATGAACCTGCAACCTGCATTAACAACTTTGCTTACATTTTCAGAAAAAAAAAATAATAAAAAACATTGTGGAAAGACCCCATTAGCGTCTATTATATTGGCTGTCCACAGAAAGCGATGCACCCCTATTAACTTGTTTATTTATAAAGATATCTAATTGAGAATGCGTAAACTTAACTTACGTGACATATTCTTTATGTATAAATTATAAATATATCACTTCCTGATATTTTAAATGCAACATATATATACAATGATATATCGCAAGTCAAATTTTGCTGCAAAAAATTCAAATTAAAACAACAATTGTTGACCGTGGCTTCATTAAAAACAATGTTTAACTTTTGCAGATAATTACAGTTACGCATTTTAATTTTGCATAAATAAACAATTTCAACAAATATAGAAGCTGTCAGTTTCCAAGTTGTACGATTTAATATTTTGTTAAATAGTCACAGTAACTAGCGGCAAACGTCAAATGATAAATCAACTGTTTTGATTGAAGTAACACCCAAATCGAAAATAGTTTAAAGATGGATTGTGCTGAAGCAGAAATAATATTTTGGTATGGAATGTAATGTAAAATATGAAAACATGTTTATTTAACTTTTTTTTGTACCTGCAGGATCGAATATTAGAAAAATCGAAACCAATGATGAATGTTGAATCTACTGACTCAAGTTCTAGTAGTTTAGTAGTTAGGATGATTCTGATGTGGACAAATTAGTACATTCCAATATTTCATCCTTGCTTTTTCCGCCATTTTCAAATTAAATGTTTGTGTCATTGTCAAAAATGCAGAGATATTTCTGAAAGCATTTTCTGGGAAGTACATTAAATATTTCTTATTTTATTATTAATTAAATATTTGAAATTATAGATATATAATATGTATAATATATACCATTTAGAAATACCTCCAATTTCGTCAGTGACTTGGAAGAAACTCGAACATTTAGAACAGTAGGAGGAAAAGAATAGATGTAATTAGAATTTTTTGAGAGTACCAGATATATTAGATACAATACGTACATAGCCTAATATGCATACGCGAGAAATTCGTGCTGGCCACAACAGATTTTTTGTATTATTTTTTTTCTGTAAAATTTCTAATTATATATTTTTATATAAGTATAAAGAAGTTAATATGGGTGCTCCGCTTTCTGTGGGTACCCTATCTATATAGTATCAAAAATAAGCTCAAGAATACCCTACTTACAGTCACAGGACAAACCCGATTTGAGCAAGTGTGGAAAACTCTTTAAAGAAACAAAAATAAAAAAAGTCTCCCGAGTAAAAATGAACAATTTTTTAAACACGGGAGCAACATGGCCGCGTGTTTTCTGTTTGGCGAATAAGCACGGTCGCACCACAGTTCAGCATAAGCTTCATTCACAACCACTTTGAATAATTTCAATTTAGGAAATTTGACATCATTCGCAATACATAATTTTTAATAGCATTCACAACCACTTTCATAACCAAAAAATTAAAGAAAAATAGTAAGAAGTTTGTTTACATGTTAGCCATAGAATGTCAAATACCCAGCTAATATAGATATGGACGAGTAGGTAATGTACAAATTTAATATTGTAAATAACCACCACCTAATCACCAACTACATAAACAAATAATGACAAGTACCATGGCTCGCGAGATAAACTAATAACGTACAACCATGATCAACTAGCTTAAACAAGGACAGAAGATAGTAATTTCAATTTCAAGTTTGGAGCTTGCAAACTTCAAATTTTTCAAATTGAAATTGATTATGAATGCTTATACATATATCCTATATGCAAACTTCAAATTTTTGAAAGTGAAATTGGTTGTGAATGATACTTAACACGGCGGATTTTTGGTTAGACACCACTGGTTTTGAGCTACGTGTCTAACAACTCTATGAATGATATGATTCGAGATCAGAGATTGTCGCTTGTTATCGAGTCGTACGCCCTCGCGTTCTTATCTCATTCATTGCGAGGATGGCACATTCCATCCTTTCGCAGTCACTTCACGTCTCGGCCTCACATGTTAGCAATTACATAATATGCTTCAAATTACCCATGATTCATGAATACAAAACAAACGGCAAAAGCGCAATGAATGCCAGAATTGGATAATGGAATTTTTACGCTCAAGACCGTGCGCGAGGAACTGCACCAAAATGAGATGAAAAATATTCAGAGTGGCGGTGGGTGGAGGGTCATTGCTTCAATTTCTTCTTAGCTTAGTTCGTATGTATGTACAGGAAGATGGTAATATAGGCAGTTATCTTCGAATTGTTACGCTTTCATGCTATATTTATACCATTTTAAATGTGTTTCAACACAATAATACACTGTGGAAAATTTCATTAGCTATATGCGTTGCGACTCTGTTATGATATACTATACTTTATTTTTTTGTGTCGCATAAAAGGCACAACTATTTCATTGTTGTACATTATCATATATTAAAATATATGGTCACTATTAAAGAATCTGTTTCAAGGCCAGGAAGGTTAGATGCAAGTCATTTTTATGCGCTTTACTATTGTCGTGCAAAAAAAATATTCAGAGTGGCGGTGCTTATGGTGCTATTCTGTAACGTTCTATAAGCTCTATAGGCTCTATAAACTACCGATGTTATAGTATGTAAGAAAATAGCTATTCTGTAACTAGGTTACAGTCAGAGCTGGGCAGTAACTAGTTACTTTAGGAACTTAGTTACTAACTAGTTACTTTTACGTAACTTGTAACGTAACTTAGTTACTTTTTAAACTATGGTAACTGTAACTGTAACTTAACTTGCTGCGGAAAAGTAGTTCGTAACTTTACGGTTTTTAGTTACTATTTACTTGAGTAACTTAAGTTACTTAAAGTAACTCAGAAATTAGAATGTAACTTAAGTTAGTCAAAGTAACTTAAAAAGTGGACTGTAACTTAGTCATAAAAAGTAACGGGGGGGGATTAAAATTTCTAAGAAATATTTTGTTGAGGCTGATGCCTTTTTTAGAAACACTAACTAAAACTGTTTTGTTTTAAATAAATGTCTGTCCAGAGTGGGAGTGTTGAGCGCAGCATCGCGCATACCCTCTGTAATGTGTAACTTTTATTTTAATATATAATTAAATTCAATATTAGTGTTTATTGATTTCAAGCCATAATAGATAATAAAATAAGTAATTATATTCATTAATAATAATATAGTTTTTGTACGGTAAATAGAAAAACTTTTAATTCTAGAATTAAAAAGTCACTAAATGTTAAATTTGACAAAATATATTATTTTCAAATGTTTTCCTCGCTTACAAATGATACGTTTTAATAAATTATAATTAAACTGCCACTAAATCATCAAAATTATTCCAATTTTCAGGTTTTACAAAAAATAGTGTATTTTGTTCGTTGTTCCAAGGGTTGCAAGACTTGAATTCGTCTCATTTTTGCAAATTCCCTTATCACAAGATAAAATGTTACTTTTAATTTTTATATTATATTATAATGTAGGTACGCAGGGCCTTTTTATCAGATTTTTTATCACAGCAACCGGGCCCTGATGGCCCTTTGTCAAAGCGGGCCCTGATGGCACCTTGTCAAAGCGGGCCCTAGGCCGTGGCCTCGTGGGCCTAGGCGGTAATAAGGCCCTGTAGGTCCGTTAACATTAACAATAATAATCTGATTGGGTGTTACCACGCAATAACGTTAAAATTTAGGTTAACGTAGTTAGTGCAAAAACTCCCTGATATGTATACTACACAATACACAATAACTAAGTCAACAGTCTAAGTCTACACTTCACGCCATTAAAAGTAGTTAGAAAGTAACTCAAGGTAACTAAGTTACTTTTAATGAGTAACTTAGTTCTTTCACCAAAGTAACTGGAACTTAAGTAACTTAGTTACTTTTTTTTGGAGGTAACTGTAACTAGTTATATTTTAAAAGTAACTTGCCCAGCTCTGGTTACAGTACTATATGGGCTATAGTCTTATAAAAATTTCTATAAATCTTACAGCGCCAAAATCTTGACTGTATAGTATTTGCAGAGCATATTGAAACGTCAAAAATACATATATTAAAAGAAATATTGTCAAACGTACCTAACGAAATATTGAAATGAAAAATGAAAGAATAGAATTTTTAATATATTTATTATTAAATGTTAATCACAGAAGGTAAATACACATGTCTTAATAATTAATAATAACTAGGGTCTCGTAGCGCCTGCGTGTCGGGTCGCGAATCTGGGGAACCGGGTTCGACCCCCACAGAAGCCAAAATTATTTCGAATCTTAAACGCCCGCACGGTACGAATATGTCATCATTACCGACATCTGCATATTGCTTTATATATATATATATATATATATATATATATATATATATATATATATATATATTGGCCCACCCAGCAATATGCCGTAATGGTATATTTATTTTATTTATTTATATCACAACAGCAACAAGAATTAAAATTACAATAATCAAAATGTATGTGACAATAAACATTACTTGATTACTTAACGTCTTGTAAAAAATATGGTTGTAGAATATTTGACAACTTGACATGAATAACAACCAAAACAACTCGATACAGAGAGAGTTACAGAATAGGTAATTTTACTATACTATAAGGTGTGATCTTATAGAGTTCTATAGCTTACATAGCGTATAGAGTTACAGTGTTATAGAGCAAAGTTACAGAATAGCACCGTCAATTTGCATATAGATATCCACCTACAAATTGGAGGCAAACTTGAATGTAATGATTTTTCTTCTCTCACTTATCGATAAGGCAGGTTCTTTGTTTGGTCAAAAAAAATCGAAGGTGCGTTTTTATTAATAAGCATGTTTCGGAGTCCCTAAAATACAATTTTACTATTTTTACGATTAATGGCCAGTTGCACCGCTGGCGCTTAAACGAAACATCAAATGAGTAATTGAACATTGCTGTCAAAATTTCGATTTGCACTTTTTTTGTTAAAGTCTAGCTTAAAATTTACGTAACACCGGTGCAACTGGGTATAAGTGTGTATGTATTTTCGACTTTAATAACTCCAATACTAGGTACAATTCTAAAAATTACAATTTTTCTTATTTCACGTTTCTTACGTCATATAAAGAGCTGAGTAGATTTTTGTTACAAATATCACCCAGACGTAACTCTTTACTTGAAAAATTTAATTCGCACGAGTAGATGCACTTAGGGTGGATTGCATGAAAGTGGGTTAATCGCCGAGTTACGATAACCCAGGTTTACGTACACAAACATGGAGTTACCAGCCTGTTTGACAGCTAACCTTGGGTCAAAAAATAACTCACCGATTTGCACGGGTTAACTCACGAATAGCAAATTGCATATGCCCTACAGTTGTCATTTCACACGTCATATTTAACACAAAAAAAAATTTTTTTCCTTGTAATTAGAATTAAGACATCTTCTAAATATTACTTTTTTTAAATTTCTGTTATTACTAGTATTAAAGAATATAAAAATCTCTACCCGATACATTTAATTAATTTTTATTATATCTTCTATGGAGTTAAAGATAGAGGCATATAAATATATAAAATAATAAGTTGTAAATGAACCTCGCAGCCCATTGAAAACAAGTAGAAAAATTAAAATGTTTGTAATTGACAGATAAATGTAAGTGTCAAAAAGCCAGAGACATTACTGAAGATATGACAAATTGCGCAGAGAGAAAAGTTTACTATTGAATGTATATTTCTGAAAAAAATAATTTCACGTTATCGGCGTGGCCATTAAAAAGTTATGGTCTAATCAATTTTGAGACACCTAAGTTCCATACATTAGTGGTTCACTAATAATAACAAGTATCATCTTAAAAGATGACAATCATATAAACTGTCATACCAAATTTCATCCAAATCGAATAAATCGTCCGGTTATTATAAGCAAAATTAATTTTTTGCACAAAGAACTTTGAAGCAGAATACTGGCTAAATGGTACACTTTCCGGTAGAAGCACGTTTGGTTAAATTGGCTTATTTTAGCCTCAAGAATCTGTGGTTAAGCCATGTCCCCCTATTTGAGAGACACCTTGTATATATATATATATATATATTTCTTCTGTTCTTTAAAATTAGAGAAAATGTAAAAATATAATAACAAAAACAAAAATAGCGCTAAAACAATATATTATGACATTGTGCAATGCTGCGGAAATATGATATATGTATGTATAATACATGAGATGATATACACAAGATACAATTACACAGGAAATAAATGTACCGAACTTATTCTTGCGACAAACAACTCATATTATATCGTAGGGATATTCATTCATGAATAAAGTTATGACTCATTTGTGCAGTAGTACGTAGTGTTAATATTAAATAAAACTCAGTGCTAAATTTGCACGTATTAATTTTAGATGATTCACTTAGCTTCTCTCATTTTATAAATGAACAAAAACTGTTTTTTAATTGGGATGTAGAACATAAAGATAATTTTGTGACGTAGAAGGAACGATTTTTTTTTTCTAAAATAAAACAAGAAATTTTATATTTAGGCTCGGTTTTTCATTCTCTGGATAAAGTGCCAGTTAACTTAACTGTCAGATAATGAAAATATCGCATTGATTTTACAGCGTAAATTAATAAAATTATACACACGTCAATGGGGTCATTAAAGAAAAAAATCTGTTGTGGCCAGCACAAGACCTCTTGCCATTTCCATATTAGGCTATATAAGTATTGTATTGCACTTCGCTTTCGAACCGTCGTTTTATAACAAAATCTTACAGAACATTACCCAAATATTGTTTTTTATTATAGTTAACATGTCTTCTGCACACATATAATTCTAATTATATCTATTTTTCATTGTATGAGAAAGTTTCTAAATGTCAAAGCATGCCAAAGATTGTTTCAATTCATTAACCAGATTGGCGGTATTTCTGATGGATTTATGCATTTTACCACAAATTTACCTAAAATTTCAAATATTTAATTAATAAAACAATAAGAAAAGTTAAATATACTTCCCAGAAAAAGCTATCAGAATGTCACTAAAACTGTTGATATTTGACAATGACATGTGTCATGTTATAAACATTGGAATTTGTCAACTGGTTTCCTTAATGCCTTGGCCTCTGCGATTAGTTTACTCTATAAATTATAGAGTCTTTATCTCTAAATCTATACAAGATAAATAAAATTTTTAAGTGTATTAGATGGAGAATTGTATGTTCTTCAATATTTAATAAAAAAAACTCCCAAAAAATTATATTTAGAAGATTTTTTCTAAGAAACTACTACTTCCGGTTGTTCAATTGTTACCAAAACCTTTTCAGCTCTTCCCAGGAATGTCAGATTGAGGAAACTGAAGTTAAATATTTTTTAAGTCTTATAGTTTTAGAGGAATCGTGACTACAACATCCAGACATACATACATACATACATACATACATACACACACACACACATACACACACACACATACACACACAAACACACACACACACACACAGACATCATTTTAAAAATGTTATAATCGGATTGTAGGGACCTTAAGTCGTGCTTATTCAATAAAATCTGGATATGCGAATTTTAGCATGAATCCAATACCTCTCTTAGCGAGAGGTAAAAATAAAATAAAATCATGAAATCCATCTCACATAATAAACCATAGTAATATAAAATAATTTACTAATAAACTTTCGCGGTTGTAACACGGACTAAATTTGTGACGTGGCGGTTTCATACTCACAAAGGCATTTCTCTCCCACACATATACACATTTATGCTCCACACCATGAAACAGTAATGTAACCTGAAATTGTGACAGTTGACAGCAAGCAACATATACAAGAGAGAAGATTATTATTACCGTCTATTTCTTTAAAAGTACTGGTGCAGTATAAGGTTTGTAAATAAAACATTTATTTAGATACCAAATACAAACAATCATAGTTCCAAATTAAACCGGTAGAGCTCGACTGTCGTATCCGTGAAACTGTGTTGTCGGCCGTTGAAATATTTGAAATTAAAGCCAACTTTTAAAAAATCATATTTCTGATTCTAAAGACTATAAAAAATTATAGAATATTTCATTACATTTAGATCAATTTTTAATAACATTTTTCTATTCCATTTATTTATATTTAAAAACATTGCTGTTGGTAAAAATTAAAATTACCTGTTATAGGTAATTATAATTAAAATTAATTTCTTTTGTCGTAGTAGGCTTGTCGATTCTTGCATTTCGTAACGAAGAATCACAGCCGGCTATGGCCAGTTATTAATTTTTTTAATATTAAATATTTTTAAATGAAAAAGTTCTACGTACCAACCCCATTGCTGAGAAATAGGCATATTACCCATTGCTGGGTGTACCAATTTGTCGAGAGATAATGGTACACCCAGTAGCAGTAATGGGTAAACTGCCGTGATGATACGATGATACTGCCACGTATTCCCTAGTATTCCTAACTATTGCCATGTACTGACAGTATTTCCAAAAAAAATGTACAGGGATTCCCACCAGTGGTTCACCCCTCGCAAATTGTTTTGTAGCGAGAAGACAGATATCAATAATGATAATGACTTATTTATGTATTTGTACCGTATTGGGCAAAAAGATTTCGCTAGACGAAATTTTTAATAAAAATAATAATCAATTAAATTATTTGCTATTCAACATCAGTTATGTGATTAAATAATTCATTATTTTTATTAAAAAATTCGTGTCGGCTAGTGGCAGTAAAAAATACACAATTAAAAATGAAAGTTTAAATTTTGCAAATTTTGAAAAAATGCTTTTTTCTACTCCAATGCGTGAAGTGTTATGTGTGAAGTTTTATATTTTGCACACTGTGCGTGAAGTCACTTCACGCTCCGTTCATTATTTTAAATATTACAAACTGAATTGTATTTTAATAAAACAAAGCTGTTAAACACCCGTAACGTTGGTAACCATGGTTACACAAGTCGATAATTCAGAGGCTTTACATTTAAAGACTGACAATGTGAAGAAAAATAAATTTTATTGAAAGGTCGTAGAAAAAGTATAGTATGTAACACGTGTGTGAAGCCTATTTTACATTCGGGTGGTTTGCAACACTCGCCTTCGGCTCGTGTCGCAATCTCCACCCTCATGTAAAAATGTCAGCTTCACACACTTGCCACATAATATACTATTTTCTACTCCAATGCGTGAAGTGATTACTTCACGTATCAATTTTTATGTGTGAAGTTTTATTTTTTGCACACTGTGCGTGAAGTAGCACTTCACGCTCCGTTCATTATTTTAAATATTACAAACTGCATTGTGTTTTAATAAAAAAAAGCTGTTAAACACCCGTAACGTTAGTTACCATGGTTACACAAGTCGATAATTCAGAGGCTTTACGTTAAAAGAATGACAATGTGAAGAAAAAATATATTTTATTGCAAAGTAGTAGAAAAAGTATAGTATGCAACACGTATGTGAAGCCTATTTTACATTCGGGTGGTTTGCAACACTCGCCTTCGGCTTCACACACTTGCCACATAATATACTATTTGTACATATCCTCAAAATTGTCTATTCTTTATTTTAACACCTTACTTACATTTAATGGGTTATATTAGACGCAATTAATTACGTTTCTTAAAATTTCCCTGATGTCGCATATTATTTTGCGACCCCTAATGGGTGTCAGAATTTTAGGGCTTATATGTCAGAATGTAAATTAAATACGGATGCACGTATCGCTCTAGGGTCAAAACAGTCCTGCACACATGAAACCTACGATAGACCATTCCATTCAAAATTCCGAGATCAATTAGTATTAATAAAATAGAATCCTATTCAACAGTAATGTAATAAATAATAATTTTTCTGTTTACAAATATTAATAACGAGTCACAATAACATTTGCTATTTTTAAAACGCTATAATTCATTTGAGCAGTATTATTTAATATTAATCCTCTAGAATATGTATTAAATTTTAACACACAAACGCACGCACTAAAAAACGAAGTATACTCTGTCTCACCAAAACCCGAGGATCGCCATAACAAAAATATTACAGTGTAAAAAATTAATAATTTCTTATTTTTTGATTGACATACATGGGATTTTTTTTTGTTTGCCGTGAATGGTACTCCGCGTTATCCATAACCATCATTTGAAACCCACGGTTGCCACATGATTTTTTTAAATATTGTAAACATTACTAGTACACAAGTTGTAGCAAACTATTTTTTACCTTCCGTCAAAAGGAAGGTATTGTTTTTGGTCAAAAAATTCGGTGGTGAGTTTTTAATGAATAAGCACGTTTTAGGGTCCCTACAATACGAATGTACTATTTTTAAGATGATGTCTGTATGTGTGTGTGTGTGTGTGTGTGTGTGTGTGTGTGTGTGTGTGTGTGTGTCTGTGTGTGTGCCTGTGTGTGTGTCTGTGTGTGTGTCCGTACTGTCCGTTTGTCCGTTTGTGTGTGTGTGACAAATTTTTCTCCGCTGATAACTCCAAAACTACAATTCTAAAAATTATGATTCTTTCATATTCCTCTTCTTTACAACCATATGAAGAGCTGATTAGATTTTGGTTATAATTGGTCAACCGGAAGTACCCTTATTTACAGTTTTTCTTGAAAAATCGCAGTTAAATATCATTTTCGACATTTCATGTGATTATCAATAGAAAGAATATCTTATTCTCTATACGGTTGTGGCAAGTGCAAAACCAAAGTGGAAAGTATATGATCTGAAAGTGATATAAGTGACAGAGTGTCCCTCGCCAGTGACTTGCATTTGCGACCTCGCCTCAAGATAGGAACTTATAATGCCAGAAGTACGAGAAAGGCAAAAGAGAAGATGGAAGGACTGTATAGCAGAAGATTTGAGAGAGGAAGAACTGTGTCACGAAGGTGCTTTGGACAGCCAGAAGTACGAGAAAGGCAAAAGAGAAGATGGAAGGACTGTATAGCAGAAGATTTGAGAGAGGAAGAACTGTGTCACGAAGGTGCTTTGGACAGCCAGAAGTACGAGAAAGGCAAAAGAGAAGATGGAAGGACTGTATAGCAGAAGATTTGAGAGAGGAAGAACTGTGTCACGAAGGTGCTTTGAACAGCAATGAGTAGAAGATAAGAGTAAGAAACAGCGACTTCTAATAAAATAGGGCAAAGTTGAAGCAGGAGGAAGTGTTAAGTGCAATACATAATGTACGTTCGTATTCGTATTAAATTTTTATTAGATTTTAGAATCTTTTCAAAGGAACTTTCAGTATGGATATGTAAAAATAGTGTGTTCTTGTTACAATTATACAGGATATATAAAATCTTTTTCAAGGAACTTTTGGTGTAGGATATGTACAAAATACATCGAATTGACGGAAGGTTTTGTGCTGGCCACAACAGATTTTTTCTTAATATAAAGATGCTTTTATATGGGGTAAGCATGAAATAGTAGGGGAAAATTTAATCCGGGTTAGTTATAATGTTGTTGGCATAACTCATACTCAAAACTGGCTATGTTAATCCAGGCTAATTTACTTTTATAAATAATAGAAATTTTAAATATCGTTAGTCCCGCAGACCGGATGAGTGTACCTGAAGGGTTAAGATAAATATTTCGGTAAGAATATTTGAGCAGTAAACAAATGTATTTCAGCAGTACAACAAATATTTCGGCTCACAATACTTTATTCTTTTCTTCTGCCGTTATCATTTATACTCGTAATACCTCCTAGTTTATTCGCAGCCTTTTTGAAATGTTGATTATAATTCGAATAACCCCCACTTATAGCCAGTTGCACCGCTTTGGCCTACAAGTCTCCTTCAAAAATAACCAATGCACCGGCACTTGGGACTAAGGCTGTTTTCTGCAGAATCTCTATAGAACTCTGGTTGTAAAAAACGCTGAAACTTTATAATGCAGTGACTAATAACTTGTGACTAAGATAATCTGAGAGAGAAACAGTTCTCTTCGCCATCCTTGAGAGTAGGGGCCCAGTCTCACAATAATTATTGTTCGGCTGGCTTATATTTTTAACAAATTATAAAACCTATACAAAAGAAGATGCGGATTATTTTATTATGATTAATTTTAACTTGTAGAACTCATATCTCAGTTTTTTCATACTTCTCAGGCATCACTTGCCTAAAGATTGGTCTATCAATCACATTTGCCCATTTGAAAGTCAAATCTGGGATATAAAATGGACGATTTTCTATAATAAGTGAGCGTAGTGCACGATCTCCCTTTTATGATCTGAATAATCGAAAAATGTCCAGTTTTAACGTTTGTCTCAACATTTCCGGTATTTTTAAATTGAAAAATTATGTTTCTCATCTTTCCTACTAAAGTTTGCATTTTTTTCAATGTTTAGAAACCCATACATTTTCAATTTCTTTAAGGGGGGGGGGGGATTCCTGCTTTACCCTCCCCCTAGATCCGCCACTGTACCAAAGATGACAAATTTCTAAAAAATTCTTTCGACTACTTTAAATATAGATTTAAAACTGGGGTCAACTGATAAGTGATAATAATTCGACCGAAATTTAAAAGGTCATCTCCTAATTATCTAGCGAGTCTATATTTAACTTCTGCCAAGACTCTTTAGTGTTTACTTTTGGCACAAAGAAAAACACTTTCCTAAAAATCAAGTATATAGTAACATCTAACTTGCAAGAAATATGTGATACGGATAATATTCTAATTAGCAAAAGAATTAGCAGAACTTGTGGATACAATACATAATAGAATTAAAGATCTTATTGCTGATAATATTACATGGCGGAATACTTGAATAACATATTCAGTTTTTCAATCGGAAGAAATTTGTACAAATTTCTCACTATTTGCGAAGCCGTAGAATTGATAATTTGTTTGTTGTAAACTTGTGTGTGTTTGTACCTGCCGCTACCCTTGGTAAGAGAGGTATAGAGATCGTGCTAAAAATCGTATAACGAGATTTTAGTAAATGACCACGTTTTAAGGTCCCTAGAATCCAATTTTAACATTTTCACGTTGATGTCTATATATATATATATATATATATATATATATATATATATATATATATGTGTGTGTGTGTGTGTGTGTGTGTGTGTGTGTGTGTGCATGTGGGTAAGTGTATGGATTTTGTATCCGCTCTAACTCAAATACCATCCTTCAGAAAATTCTGAAACCTTCTATTTCGACCCTATTCTAATATGAAAAGAAGCCATTAGATTTTGGTGCAAATCGGATAGCCGAAAATGGCACTTTACTTGAAGCTCATAATGAGTTTTCTTCAAAAATTACCGTTAAATGTCATTTTTTCGCCTTTTTTTGTCATTATAAAAATTAGAGACTATTGAATTTTCTACGGGTACACATTAATATTTTTTCTATTTATTTTACAGGAAAATTTAAAAAATAATCTTTTTTAAATCCCAGAACCTATGTTTTAAAGATAAACACAATCCTTTTATTACAATGTCACTGTCAAAAAACTAATTTCAAATTAATAATAGTGACATTTTAAAAATATAATGGTAAATAAAGTAATAGTTATATGCAAAGGAACTTAATATAGTTTGTGGTATTAGTAAATATTTAGGTATGTATTTAAATTAATAAAATTAAATAGTGGTAGGTATTTTGTTGGCCACATCAGATTTTTTATAACTTGTTACTAATATTTAAATCTTACTTACATCTTTATTCCATTTCAAAATATACGGAATTGGTATATCTTGGGGAAAATCCAACTCACAATTAAAAACAACATGTTCACCAACATTCGCTGCTAGGAAAGTCGGTTTCGACTCTTCCTCATACCACGATTGCACTCCGAAACAAAAACACAACAAACATACAATAATCAACTCTTTCACCATCATACACTTGTCTTGATCTCCGCGGTTCCTTCGCAAATATGTAAAATGTACGGGAATATAGAAGCAGCGAGACTACCGAACGAGGCGATGAGTACGAGGCCGTATGAAACCCGCGAGTGAAGCCTGGATCTCCAGCTCCAACAACGTCATACTCGATGAATAGATGGACAACAGTTTGTTAGGATTTAATGGCTATTGTGTTGTGCTTGATGAAATTGAAGCACATCCTGTTGGTATTTATAAACGGTGATTTTTGTCTTGAATCGATTGTATTGACAATTGCATGCGACAATGAAGCGAAATTTGTTCTAGATTTTTGTTTGTTGTCTAGTCAGTGGTTAGTGCTATTTATATACACACCTTTTGTTTACATTTTTAAATTGTCAGCCTAATCTATAACTGACTTAATGTAGACAAGTACTTTTCACTCTCTGGTATTGTAATTCGAATGTGTTTAAAAAATAATAACTAGTTACTATAAAAGTTCTTATTACCTCCCGCTACCCTTGGTAAGGGAGGTATAGGGATCGTGCTAAAAATCACATATCGAGATTTTAGTAAATGACCACGTTTTAAGGTCCTTAGAATCTAATTTTAACATTTTCAAGATGATGTCTGTATGTGTGTGTGTGTATGTGTAATGTGTGTATGTGTAATGTATGCATGTGTACGGATTTTGTCTTCGCTCTAACTCAAATACTATTATTCAGAAAATTTTGAAACCTTGTATTTCTATCCTATTCTAATATGAAAAGAAGCCATTAGATTTTGGTGTAAATCGGATAACCGGAAATGGCACTTTACCTGAAGCTCATAATGGTTTTTCTTCAAAAAATACCATTAAATGCCATTTTTTCGCATTTTATGTCTTATGAAAATTAAAGATTATTGAATTTTCTACAGGAATACATTAACATTTTACAGATAAATTTAAAAAAAAAATTATTAGTTCCGAAGCCTAAGATAAACACAATTCCTTTGTTACACAGTTCATATTTCAAATGAATGCAACTGACAGTAAATGTCACTGTCAAAAAACTAATCACTTCAAATTAATAATAGTGACATTTTAAAAAGAAAATAGTAAATAAAGCAATAGTTTTCTGCAATGGAACAGTTTGCAGCGTTAGTAAATACGTAGGTATGTATTTAAATTAATAAAAATTAAATATCGGGAGGTTTCGTGTTACCACATCAGATTTTTTAATTTAATGCTTGTCAGTGCATGCTTATCTTCATTGAAAATGAGTTTTGGATGTTTTCTGAGACCTATATAGATCTTCCTTCTGATGTAGAGAAATTTGGTGTGTCAATAATTCACAAATTGATATTAAAGAAATCATTATTGATATATTCTAGTATCATTTATGTAAAAAGTGACATTTCATAACGTCAAATAAAAGGTTAGGAAAAATTAAACTTTTTGAAACGGAATTAGATAAAATAATTCATTATTAAATAATGAAATTTGACATTTTTCAAAACAGAGTTTCAAACAAGGGTACCCAGTCAATGTTGCTAAAATAATAAATAAATATATCACCACGGCATTTTACCCATTACTGGGTGTGCCATTATCTACAACACATGTAGACTTCGGTAATGATGATATATTTTACCTTGTGGGCGCTTACCAGGCGTCACCTCACGGGCACTCATAGCTGGTGTGGAGAGTGCACCACAGGGATCACGTTTGTGCGATTAAAAGTCTGCCCTGGCCGGGATCGAACCCGGGTTACCAGATTGACAACCAGACACTATACGCACACGGCTACGCCACCCCATAATGTCAATAATGTCAATGTTGCTATGTAATAATATTCATTACTTTTTTGTTCAAAATTGCATAATGTCTTTTAATCTTTATTATTTTGTCCTCTAACTTTCCCAAACAAAAGAAACGTTCATGTATTGTTCGTCAAGAGAATGAAAGTTGACGTTTAGATTATTTTACGGTTGTGGATTCTTTTCATAAGTTTGCTCTATTGCTTTGACATAAATATGAAAGAAATATGAGCTTTATGTATTCTTTTCAAGAATAATATAATTGCACGATGGACTAAGGACTAAGATAAGAGTCATTTTTATAAATATCTATCATTATATGTACTGAATTTGAAAATCCTGGAATAATAGTAAAAACTAGCACTGAATTTAAAATAATTTTTGTTTTGTTTTAATGACGTATACGATATTTAAATATTTTATATTTAAAATTTAAATACGTTACAAAAATTTATTTTTGAAGGTCCTTAATATCACAATCACCACTATAAGAATAAATTTATTTGGTTAGTATTTTTAATAATTATTTTGTAAGATATCTAAATAGTTGACATGAAAGCAAACCGGTCTGTTGATTGTGGAATGTGAAAGGTTAGCAGGCTTTCTGTTATGTACTTTGACTTGTTAATAATACGTAATATGTGAACCGCTGCAACCAAGAGTAGTAGATTGCACCTAAGCAACATGGTTTACTACATAATCACGATTACGTACTACTCTCCCTTACAAACCGGTTTTCTTTCGTGTCATCGACTGTAAGAATAATTGTGAGATTTATTATTATTTTACTAATTTAATTTTCCAAATGTTGTAATTTTTAAATAAATTATGCCATCAGGCTTATTACTTATTGCTTGTTGTGCCATCTGCTTTGTACACAGATATCGATAATGATGATGCCATATTCGGACCGTGCGGGTTTTTACCAAACATCACCTCACGGACACTCATTGCTGGTATGGAGAATGCACCATAGGGGACACTTTTGTGCCATTCAAAATTCGAAAGAGTTTTGGCATCGGTCGAGATCGAATCCGGGTCCCTAGATTTATTTATTTGTATCTCGTCTTAATAAACTAAAGCCTTTTTCGGTTAGTGGTGTTGGTGAATTTTACATTACCCGAACAAGTATCAAATTACAAATTGCTCATTTTGTTTTTTAGCTGTTTTGTTTTAATTACCAAAATCTCAGGCCAATTAATCTTTTCAAAGTCTTCATTCACGTAACACTCTTGATTAACAATATAAAAATAGCATCAGTAGATACAAGCAACGATCAAAACTATATATGCGGTTATATCCCAAATGTAAATGTCACTTTTTCAAATATTTCAGTATATCAATTTTAAAGTTTGTCAGGTTGCATGTATTTACTTTATTGACGTTATTCGATTAATCATTAACTGCAGTGTACACGAAAATAGAAAACTAGTTGCTCAATTAATTGGTTAAACTAAACCAACTTGGGTTCTTGAGTTATTTCAATTTATGGGTTAACTGATTAATGATGTGAATCACCGAATAGTAGTATTTTTTTTTTTAGTACATAAATTTTAATGAAAATGTTAAATGACAAGGAAAACAGACAGTAGACAGTGCATAATATTGAATGAAACATAAATAAATAATGAGTTCTTCATTTTTTTTTAATAGACATTTATGGTTCATTCATATTTTTTCGTAACACCATTCTGTTATTATGACATAACAGGACTAAATACAAAAATGAAAAGATAGAAATAACGGCCTAGACATTCGCCTACAATTTAGGATCAAAAGTGTTTCTAGGAAAATAACAGCATATTGATAGACTGTTGTCTAGGATAATTTATAAATTAACAAAAAAACTTTGTTCAGTATGACAGAAATAGAAGAATTTTATTATTCCTAAATGTTTAAATTTTATGTTATTATGAAAATCTTGAACGCCACACGACCAACTCGACTGATTATAAACCTCAGCTATCGCCTCGGTTTAGAAGCCTCAGTCGCGTCCGTTATTTGCTTCATACAGGGAATTTATTTTAACATGCAACATACGGTCAATCACTTCCATGGTTATTCACTATTGTCAAAAAATGACAGCAATGTAATATTTGTCCATTTTAAAATGCAACATACAAAATTTGTAGTTTTGTATTATTAAAATTAATTTCCAATAAATTAGCCTATATACGATTAACAAAAAATTAAAACATGAGTGTAGCACATCTTACCAAACTTTAGCTTACAAAAATTTATAACTTTCATGTAATAAATGTTGAAAAATACCCCAATTCACACTGAGGCAATATTCTAGTCGGTCGTAATAGAAATTGACACCATTTGTGATGTGTTTTGGAGGTATCTCCTGTGCTGCAATAGTATTTATAATGTTGCATTTTAAAATGGACAAATATTACATTGCTGTCATTTTTTGACAATAGCGAGTAACCATGGAAGTGATGAACCATAATGTTGCATTTTAAAATAAATTCTCTGTATATCGGCCTAATGACGTTAATAACTAAATCAACAAGCGGTAAGATCTTAGCCGAGTATTTCTTCTCGAATGGCATATATATCTTTTTTTCAAACATTACCTTTATGAATGACATTTACGTATAATTTTTATAGTTATGTCCTAACAAAAATTTTGTTTGTTTAATTTTTATCCATCATCATAATTACAGTGTTAATTTAGTGACGAGATTTTAGTAGATAAAGTACCACTTTATAAGTAGATGGTGGAAAAAATAAGACATTTTTGCATTGTTTCCAAGTAAGATTGTAATCTCTCGTAGAGAAGTAGCCGTAGTGTTTGTCTGGCCTGGTTCTAAACGGATAATGTAAATTGACATTGAAGGCGGTTTTAGTTGCACAAACGGGGGACCGTTCTGGGTCAGCAATTACCTAGTTGTTAGAACACCCACTAGCATGCATGGAGTCTAGCAAACACTTCCATCCACGTCAGCCCAAAAATGACATGCTAAAAATCTGTACCTCTCGCCATTTAAATTTTTATGTTGCACTTCGCTGTCGAAACGTCGTTTTATAGTAAGAAATTAGAGTTTTACCCAAATATTGTTTTTTTTTTATTGTACTTAACATACCTTATGCACACATAAAATTCTAATTATATCTATTTTTTCGTTATATGAAGAAGTTCCAAAATGTCAGAGATTCTTCCAATTCATTAACAAGATTGGCGGTATTTCTTATGGATATATGCATTTTACCTATAATTTTAAATATTTAATTAAAAATATTATAAGAACGATTAAATATACTTCCCAGAAAAAGCTTTCACAATGTCACTAAAACTACTGATTTTTGACACAACATTTATCTGTCATTAGAAACTATAAAGAAATCTTTTTCCTTAGGTTTATCACTCAATTGCAGCTGTAGACACGTGTTTCGCTCTTGTTAGAGCTCATCAGTACAGCATAGCTAGTTAATTAGCTATGCTGTACTGATGAGCTCTAACAAGAGCGAAACACGTGTCTACAGCTGCAATTGAGTAATAACCCTAAGGAAAAAGATTTCTTTACAAATTTTTGCGCTCAAGAAATATTATTGTTTTATTATAAACTATGTTACAAACATTTGAATTTGTCAACTGGTTTCCTTGGTGTAGTTTAGCCTGTGCGATTTATTAAATCCGATTATTCTATATACTACAGTGTCTTTATCTCTAAATCTATAGAAGATATAATAAAAAATTTAAATATCTCAGATGTAGAATTTTATGTTTTTCAATACTAGTAATAAAAATAAATTTTCAAAAAATAATATTTAGAAGATTTTTTTAAAGAAACTACTACTTCCGGTTGTCCAATTGTTACCAAAACATTTTCAGTTCTTTTCTTGAATGTCAGATTGAGGAATTCATAGCGTCTGTTTTGAAGTTACATGATTTTTCATAGAAATTTTGTGTATATAACTTCAAACGTCTGTAACTCGAGAGCCGATGAAGTAAGAAAATCATTCGTGACATGACACGTCTTTTTTATCATAAATGTATCTACATTGTTCAATTAGTTGGATATCTTTTCAATGTCACTCATTTTTAGTCGACAATGTGACAGAAATATTCAAAAATAACAAAATGATGCTAGATGTCAATTGACTGTCGTAAATATCGCCAGAATCAAGTTGTCGTCCACGTACATATTCTCTTCAGATTGGTCGGCATTAGCATTATGACTTAAAATTTAGAAATAGGCCCATAAACCATAACAAAAAATAATAAAATGTACACTTTATCCTTAAAATACTACTCAATAAATAACGATTAAGATAAAAAAAATTTTTTTTAATAATTACTTTGCGAGATATTTGAATTTATTTCCAGCGGTACAGGTGACGTCACACTATTGGTATCTTTCTCGCGCGGCCTACTACAGAAACTGGTGTGAGAAAGATAGCTATATGTTTCTTTAAAAATCAAATGCAGCTATACAAAAAACAATTATGACTTTTTGATACCACGAATTGCTTCAAAATTAAACGAACTTTCATTTATAAATATTTTAAAAAATTAGTTTATGGGCCCATTGTCATATTCTAGGGTTACGGCATAATGCATAATACATGTACCGCAGTACGCATCTGTCTATACTTGCATTATTAATGCAAAGTCGTAATTCTAATGCTAAGGCACGGCCTGGAACCACTGATCTCTATACATGACTGGATTGCGTATGAGATAGGATGGAGATAGGGCGTTTTGTGATTATTTGCAAGACGCCATATTGGAAAAAAGTGTAGTCTCTCGGCCTGACGGTGTGTTGTTGCCTGCTCAGCTGTTCACCAAATGGTATTAAAATGTGTATATTATGGCAAAAAGAAAGAAAAGAACGCTAGTTTTCATAAGTAGGTTAATTATTAAATATATTATTGACATGTTGTAAAGGAATTAAGTATCATTCACAACCAATTTCACTTTCAAAAATTTGAAGTTTGCATATATGATATATGTATAAGCATTCACAATCAATTTCAATTTGAAAAATTTGAAGTTTGCAAGCTTCAAACTTGAAATTGAAATTACTATCTTCTGTCCTTGTTTAAGCTAGTTGGTCATGGTTGTACGTTATTAGTTTATCTCGCGAGCCATGGTACTTGTCATTATTTATTTATGTAGTTGGTTTTTAGGTGATAGTTATTTACAATATTAAATTTGTACATTACCTGCTCGCCCATATCTATATTAGCTGGGTATTTGACATTCTATGGTTGACATGTAAACCAACTTATTACTATTATTCTTTAATTTTTTGGTTATGAAAGTGGTTGTGAATGCTATTAAAAATTATGTATTGCGAATGATGTCAAATTTTTTAAATTCAAATTTCCTAAATTCAAATTATTCAAAGTGGTTGTGAATGAAGCTTTACACGTAATATCTATAATACGGTTAAAGTAGACGTCGTAACACTAACTTTTTTCTTTTGTACAAATATGAATTTATACTTGAATAACAATTATTTCTAATCGTCGTTGGGGATATATTATAGGTTTCCATTAAAGAATCGTAATTTATTAGATCTATGGGTAAAAAATATGAATCTTGGATTGCATTTTAAACCAACTGCGTCAATGAGATTATGTGCTGAACATTTCTCAACGGATTTATTGAAGAAAGTCAATTCTGAAGAAGTTTTATTTCCTGGTAGTGCACCCACAATTTTTGGCATTTGTAAGTCTGCTTGTGTGTCGTGTTACGTAAAGAAAAATGATGACAAACAATGATCTTTTCACATGTAAATATATCATTATTTTTGCATTTATAATTTGCCATGTTATACAAAAAAACTATAATTCATGTGTTGTTTTTCTTTAAAAATTAATATTATACATACGTGTCCATATTTTTTCTTCATTTTTAATTAAATTATTATATTTGCAATATTATTTAAAAAAATATCGTATTTTGTATATATCTTACTTTCCTGCTGAATATATATAATTCAAATCTATCAAATAGTAATTTGAATATCCCGCCGGAAATAGGCCGAGAGACTACACTTTTTCAAATATGGCGACGTTCAATTAGTCACAAGAACTTAACATGGAATACGCGATCCAGTTATGTATAGAGATCAGTGCCTGGAACCAAAGGAACTAAAAATCTTCGAATGTTCCATTTTAGTAATAATGAAAAATCTTCACTTGATACGCATCACAAATTTCGGTTCGATTTTTGATTTTGACGAGCATGCCCTTATTTATTCTATACTATTTCTTTAAATTTTATATCCTAATGTCCAATATTTTACAAAATTAAGTCTTCTTTAATAACCATACATTTTTTTAAAACAAACTAATTTCTGATTTACCGATTTTTTGGAATGTTAAAAATGCCCTTATTACCTCTCGCTAAGAGAGGTATTGGATTCATGCTAAAATTCGCATATCCAGATTTTATTGAATAAGCACGATTTAAGGTCCCTACAATCCGATTATAACATTTTTAAAATGATGTCTGTGTGTGTGTGTGTGTGGATGTATGTGTGTGTGTGTGTGTGTGTATGTATGTATGTATGTATGTATGTCTGGATGTTGTAGTCACGATTCCTCAAAAACTATAAGACTTAAAAAATATTTAACTGCAGTTTCCTCAATCTGACATTCCTGGGAAGAGCTGAAAAGGTTTTGGTAACAATTGAACAACCGGAAGTAGTAGTTTCTTAGAAAAATTCTTCTAAATATAATTTTTTGGGAGTTTTTTTTATTAAATATTGAAGAACATAAAATTCTCCATCTAATACACTTAAAAATTTTATTATATCTTGTATAGATTTAGAGATAAAGACTCTATAATTTATAGAGTATACTAATCGCAGAGGCCAAGGCACTAAGGAAACCAGTTGACAAATTCCAATGTTTATAACATGACATATGTCATTGTCAAATATCAACAGTTTTAGTGACATTCTGATAGCTTTTCCTGGGAAGTATATTTAACTTTTCTTATTCTTTTATTAATTAAATATTTGAAATTATAGGTAAAATTGTGGTAAAATGCATATATCTATCAGAAATACCGCCAATCTGGTTAATGAATTGGAACAATATTTGACATTTAGAAACTTCCTCATACAATGAAAAATAGATATAATTTGAATTACATGTGTGCAGAAGACATGCTAAATATAGTAAGAAACAATATTTGGGTAATGTTCTGTAAGATTTTGTTATAAAACGACGGTTGGAAAGCGAAGTGCAATACAATACTTATATAGCCTAATATGAAAATGGCGAGAGGTCTTGTGCTGGCCACAACAGATTTTTTTTATTTATAAGCTCTGAATATATATTATGATGATATATTTTTTTGTGTTTATTTTTGTCCCTTTTTTAGAAACAAAAATTTAGCGACACCTTAATTTTAAGCACCGACACCCCAGTGTGTCGCGATACCCCGGTTGGATAGCACTGGATTACGTAATAGCTGGTGAACGTATTGAGTAATTGTTATTACGTAATCGTGTAATGTTGGAATACGTAATTGCTGGAGAAGGTAATTAAACAATAATAATAACAAAATCCTCATTTGCTGCCCTTACACGTATATAGTTCTTAAAACGGCCGCTAGTGGGCAGCACCCGGTAAAAAAGTTTTGCACCTAAATATAAGCAACCAGAAATAATGCTATACTTTGAACACAGGTACATACGTCATTTTATCTTTCAACCGGGAAACGGGTTCGATTCCGACCGTCGCCAAATATTTCGAATTTTAAATGGCACCCCTGTGGTGCACTCTACACGCCAACTATGAGTGCCCGTGAGGTGACGCCTGGTACAAATATGTCATCATCATCTGCGATAAAGCAGATTGTGGCACACTCAGAAATGGGTAATATGCCGTGATGATATATTTATATTTATGTATTTATTTTTCAATGTAAACTATTTATGTAAATGCTGACACCTGTTTACATAAATTTTATGGAAAGCTGGCTATCAGGGAAATGAATAAACTTGAATTATTGAATTATTACAATTTAGTGGGGGCAAAGTGTTGTCTTTACCAGACCCCCCCCCCCCCCCCCCCCACTACGCCCTGAGTGCATCGTTCTTCTATTCTAAAATTATAAACATAAGGTATACGTATAAAGCATACAATTTGAATATTTGTCATACTGACGTCAAAAAAATTGTTCTGTTTATCATAGCATTCTGAAAGTACCATTAATGAGAGAATTTCAAAAAATAATACATATTTATTAATAATGTGTTCATTTTCTGAAACCGATAAACTAATGAAAAAAATCTGTTGTGGCCAGCACAACACCTCTCGCCATTTCCATATTAGGCTATATAAGTATTGGTATTGTACTGCACTTCGCTTTCGAACCGTCGTTTTCTAACTAAATATTACAGAACTTTACCCAAATATTGTTTTTTATTGTATTTAACATGTCTTCTGCACACATATAATTCTAATAATATATATTTTTATTGTATGAGGAAGTTTCTAAGTGTCAGAGATTGTTCCAATTCATTAACCAGATTGGCGGTATTTCTGATGGATATATGCAATTTACCACAATTTTACCTATAATTTCAAATATTTAATTAATAAAACAATAAGAAAAATTAAATATACTTTCCAGAAGAAGCTATCAGAATGTCACTAAAACTGTTGATATTTGACAATGACATGTGTCATGTTATAAACATTGGAATTTGTCAACTGGTTTCCTTAGTGCCTTAGCCTCTGCGATTAGTGTACTCTATAAATTATAATGTCTTTATCTCTAAATCTATGCAAGATATAATAAAAATTTTAAGTGTATTAGATGGAGAATTTTATGTTCTTCAATATTTAATAAAAAAAACTCCCAAAAAATTATATTTAGAAGAATTTTTCTAAGAAACTACTACTTCCGGTTGTTCAATTGTTACCAAAACCTTTTCAGCTCTTCCCAGGAATGTCAGATTGAGGAAACTGCAGTTAAATATTTTTTAAGTCTTATAGTTTTTGAGGAATTGTCCCTCCAACATCCATACATACACACACACACACACACACACACAGACATCATTTTAAAAATGTCATAATCGGATTCTAGGGACCTTAAATCGTGCTTATTCAATAAAATCTGGGTATGCGAATTTTAGCATGAATCCAGTACCTCTCTTAGCGAGAGGTAAAAACCACGGATGTTATGAATCATAATAAGCGAGTTCGGATTTCAAACCGACATCTGTGGCAGTTATGATACTCGTAATAATCATAGGTATGTTAATAGTTATTACTCTTTAAATGAATAGTACAAATAGTTTTTAAAAAGGCTTTGTACAGTTTGATCGAATCTTTCCATTTTAGATTCAAATTAACTGTCGGTTATGAGAACAATGTGGCATTGAAAAATTGACACATGTGTAATTTTTACAATTTAGACTATAATACCGATGCTGTGTTTTTCTTTTAACTGACAATTAAATTAACAGGCTGTTTAATCGGAGATGAAAATACCGGGCTTTAATATAGCTTCTTCAAAATTAATCCCGTTATCTGCAAATAAATGTACAAATACATTTTCCATAACCTTCGTAGGTCAAGAAAATAAATGCGAGAGACACACACTTATACACAGTTATGACAAATGTTTATCAAAAATTGTATAGTTTAGAATAAATGTGTGACAATTCAATTATTGTTTGTTTACATACATTAATTATGAATAAATAATGTATGTATACAAAACAATAATTGAATTGTCAAACATTTATTCTAAACTATACAATTTTTAATATTTAGTTATTCAAATGTTCGAATTTTGAAGAATTGAAGCTACTTATTAGAAAATAATTTAAAATATGACTTAAATTGTGAATAGCAAATGTCTTAATACTGAAAATAGACAATGTCCTTGTAAATCACATAACAGATAAAATAAGCTATTCTATTAGATTCGATTTTATTCTAAATTTATGCAGATTGTAAGTATATAAGTAGGTAATACTTTCATTAGTTCAAATTTATTTCTATTATTACAGGTGAACAACTCATTTCACAATGGTCGTGGCTCAAGATGTGGAAATTGTAATTTCCGGCATCGGAGGATATTTTCCAAAATCGAAGAATGTCGAAGAACTGCAGAAGATACTTCTTGAACATACAGATGGAATAGATGCTGCAAGATGGAAAGGTAATAGTAATAGTAATTTATGTAACTAGTGAGATAATATTATTCAAATATGCGTATGAAGTTTGAACAAGACTTCAGTTGACCTATAATTACGGAAGTATTCTAATAATGCATTATCCCACTTGTAACATATAAAAATTTAATTAGGCCCGTCTAAACTCAAAAATAAATTTAAAAAAATCTACCATTTGTTAATTTATTTTTTCAAAAAAAAAATCTGTTGTGGCCAGCACTCTCTCGCCATTTCCAAATTAGGCTATATAAGTATTATATTGCACTTCGCTTTCGAAACGTCGTTTTATAACAAAAAATTACAGAACTTTACCCAAATATAGTTTTTATTGTATTTAACATATCTTCTGCACACATACAATTCTAATTATATCTATTTTTCATTGTATGAGGAAGTTCCTAAATGTAAGAGATTCTTCCATTTCATTAGCAAGATTGGCGGTATTTCTTATGGATGTATGAATTTTACCTACAATTTTAAATATTTAATTAATAGAACAGTTAGAAAGATGAAATGTACTACCCAGAAAATGCTTTCAAAATGTCACTAAAACTGTAGATTTTTGACATAACAAACTATGTTAAAACATTTGAATTTGTCAACTGGTTTCCTTAGTGCCTTGGCCTCTGTAAATAGATTGTTCTATATATTACAGTGCCTTTATCTGTAAATCTATACAAGATATAATAAAAATTTTAAATGTAGAATTTTATGTTCTTCAATAATAGTAATAACAGAAATTTGTCAAAAAATAATATTTAGAAGATTTTTTTAAAGAAACTATTACTTCCGGTTGTCCAATTGTTATCAAAATCTAATCTGTTCTTCCCAGGATTGTCAGATTGAGGAAACTGCAGTTAAATATTTTTAAAGTCTTGTAGTATTTGAGAAACCGTGGTTCCAACAAACACACACACGCACGCACGCACGCACGCACACACACACACACACACACACACACACACACACACACACATACCCACACACATACGGACATCATCGTAAAAATGTTATAATCGGATTATAGGGACCTTAAAATGTGCTTATCCACTAAAATCTGGATATGCGAATTTTAGCAAACAGGTAAAAAAAATAGTCATAATGTAGCCCGCGAGCCGAAACCTGTTGGCCACCACCGGTCTAGTCATTAAGTTACTGGAAGACTAGTGGAATATGTGTATACTTATTAAGAAACATATTTATTTTTTAAATAATGTATTAAATAAAAAATATAAACCACACGTTAAAGTTAAATAATTTGAAATTATTTTACTTTCTATAATAATATTCTTCTTTCAGGTATCATGGACGTTTGCGATCGTACTGGCAATGTCTCTGAAGTTAACTATTTCGACTCTAGTTTCTTCGCCATTCATCGCAAACAGACTGTCTACTTGAACCCAATGAACTGTATGCTCCTTCAGAATGTTCTGGAGGCCATTTTGGACGCTGGCATGACTCCTGCAGCTTTTCGTGGACGTCGTGTACTCGTCGCCGCAGCTTCCTCCATATCTGATGACTCGTTGATGTACGAAGATGTGATTAACGGTTTCGGAGTCACGGGACAAGCTAGGGGTATGCTAGCAAATAGAATTAGCTATTGGTTGCATTCAACGGGGCCGAGTTACTCGTGTGATGCGTCTTGGCTAGGCGGAATGCAAGTAAGAAATTTTATATCATACATAAAACTATAATGTTACCCTATTGGGCTTCCAAAATTAAAATGCGCCACTGGTGGTAGATTTCTGAACTGAGTGAAGTGTACATGGTGTACATGTACAAAGATGGTTGTTTTATTCAGGGATTGTATTTACTTGTATACGAATTTTAATACGCTTTTATCTTCGGCTATTATTGTTTTATTCTTAGTAGGATCTGAATTACTGCTAATAGAACAGGTAAGTTTTTGTTTTTTTATAAAATTAATGAACAAATTAGGAGATATGCAATTTATAGGTTAAAGTTACCATGGAGTTTTCTCCGAAAATATTTACCACATAATATTATGTGGCCACTATTTATTACTTGCTGGCCTTCCACCATATTTCTAGATGATACACTACAATTCCCAAATCTACAAATAGTATCCAAATCTAAGCAAAAGAAAATTGTTCATTATGAAAGAAAAGCAATTAAATAAAAGTAAAGGTATATAGATAGAAATTAATATATGTACAACTACGGCAATGACATACAATCTAAATAAAGGAAATCAAATGTTTTTTTATTAAAAATACCAATATACTGTTCATTAAAATATGACTAAAATACTCTTAACCTACAAATACTTACTAAAATTAACCCTATTAACTAAAATATTATTAAAACTATCACTAAATTGTTACTACAAGAAAGATCAAACTCAATTCTACCGAAATTAACAAAAAAAAAAACACTATACTA
This sequence comes from Ophonus ardosiacus, assembly GCA_943142095.1. Taxonomy (NCBI): domain Eukaryota; kingdom Metazoa; phylum Arthropoda; class Insecta; order Coleoptera; family Carabidae; genus Ophonus; species Ophonus ardosiacus. The sequence goes on from OW964823.1 coordinate 79,163,247, forward strand.
AATCTGAAATTAAATTAAAAACTACGAAAATTAGTCTCACACCAATTGTACTCTTATGGAAGCCAGCGAAAAATGTACCATTCGTTTGAATTTTGACGTTTGACGTCAGCGCCATCTCTTGATAATTTGGAAGCCCAATAAGTGTACAAATACTTGCAACCCAGTTGGGAAGAGTGAAATCATTTGTTTGTGTTATATTTCATTTTGAATGTAGAAAACCAACAAGTTCAAGAGTATTCATTAATAAGTATCATTTGTGTGATGTTATTTTGAAGAAAGTTTATTTTCAATGGGGGATTCCACGAATTTTTGATTTTTTTATATGTTATAGTATTTTCAAATTCCGAAATTCCCTAATTTTTATTTTTTTTAAAGTCGGCTTTTTTTGGAAGAAAAAAAATGGCAAATATTTGGTATCCACCGTTTCCCGCCTTACGACGTAAGCGAACCCAGTGCTGGAGAGCAATGGCATTATATCGTGCTTTCTCTCTCAGCGGCTGCTGTTACCCAGAGGTTCTAAACCATTTGTTCTAAAACATATTGTGCGGCTAAGGTTATATTGTAAACTCCCAATCCGTTGGGAAAAATGCATTTCTAGAGCTGGAGATTATGTAGAAAATTAATTTGTTTTTGTATACCACGTAGAATAAAGCCAGAATGGGGGATTACACCATTTTTTTTTATAATTTCATCTGAAAATATTAGGAAAACTAAGACTATTGATGAAAATCTGGTGAAAAAATTCCTATTAATAAGCGAGTTATGGTCTCCCGAATTTTGAAGATTGACGTGACGTCACATTTATGTGTTTTTATATCAAACTGTTTTCATCATGGACCTAAATGTTCTTGAAATATATGCTATTTTAAGTTATATTTACATAAAAATAAATGAATATTATAATACTGTATAAGTATACATACATTATAATTACAGGTGTATTTAAATTATTAAGTTTAATGCAAGAAATTTATGTTAAAATAAAAACTGTTTGGAAACTGTAGTACAGGAATGTTAGCCCCTCCTTTCGAATTTGAATTTCTTAACTTCCATTGGTAGTAATCCCACCTCCTAACACGCTATTTGTAATGCATGTATAGGCGGTTTCTCGGTCGCCAATCAAAATATTTTCATATTAGTGTCGAAGCGTTATAACAAAAAACCTTTTATTTCCGAAATATCTCAATTATACCATTTCATTTTTTTATTAATATTCGTTACTCAGCATATACATTCGTATTTTTTCACTATTTTCCTTTAATTCGATTGAGCCGTAATCCCCCATTAAAAAAAATCAGTCCCGTTTATATTTGATTCACCCTCGTATATTAAAGGAACAGTAAAATTATTTTACTATACAGAGCATGTCAGAGCGGCGCAAATAATGACCCGTTGCCACCTAATATTTATTGTTTTATTGCTGGACACGACACAGTCAATTTTTCTGACTAAAGTAGATTGACTTTATTGATTCTCACAATATACAAGATTATAATAATTATCATTACCTTCCTTTAATAGGTTTTGCAACATGGCTACGATGCCATTCGTACCGGACGCTGTGAATCTGCTATTGTTTGTTCTGCTAATCTTGCCATTAACATTTGCCCAACATACCTCTTCAAACACTTGGGCGTTACCTCTCGTGATGGTGTTACCAACAGTTTTGGGGAAAACGCTCAAGGGTAAGACCGTTTTCACTTATTAAAAATATCTTAAAACCGGTGTTCGAACGTCCAAAGTTGCACTTTTATCACTACCAATTCCTAAATGTACATTCTCTAAATCACGCAATCGTTTAGTAATTAGATTTTAGGATGTGTAGAAGGAAGCAAGTTGACTGGACTGGTACTAATTAATACAAGTTTGCTGTTCTCATATAAAATAGCAGATTCGAAGTTGTTACCGGAAGTCGGCCTAAATAATATGTTATTAGCGACGCCGTACATAGGCTAATGATCTTTCTTTTCTTCAGCTACGCTCGAAGTGATGCCACTTGCGTCTTTCTTCTTCAACGCGCAGATAAAGCAAGACGAAGATACTGTACTCTTGTTAATGTTGATTCTTTATTCAATGGATATCGACCGGGACAGTTCATTAAGATAGATATTGACCCAGCAAGGAGATTTCTTCAAAAATTTTACCAAAATTGTGGAGTTGACCCAACTCAAGTTAGTTTTGTTGAAACTTATGGCTCTGCTTTGAAAGAATTGGATAAAATTGAACTTAATTTAATTGATGATGTATTTAATCATGACGACAGGCAGAGTCCTTTATTGATAGGTGCTGTGAAAACTAATATTGGACATACAGAAGCGTCAGATGCGCTTATAAGTATAGTAAAAACAATAATTGCTATGGAATGTGGTACTATTCCTGCGAACTTGCACACTGAAAATCCGAGAACTGATGTACAAGCTCTAACAGATGGAAGGTTGAAAATAGTTACAGAAAATACACCTTGGAATGGTACATACGCAGCTGTTAATAGTTTCGGCCTTGCCAGTGCTTTTGGTCATGTTTTATTAAAAAGAAATCCAGTAGAAAAAAATCCTCAAGCAATAGAAAAACCGATAAAACTCCCACTTTTACATATAATGTCCACTAGATCCGAAGACGGCATCAAAGATCTTATTGAACGCATCAAAAACTTTGAAGACAATATTGATTACACGAATCTAATCAACGGAACATTTTCGACTTATATTCCAGGATATTTATACCGTGGATATGTTGTGAAAAACCCTGATAATACTTTTAAGGATGAATCGTCATACTACAGTAATATTACAAGGCCAGTTTGGTTTATCTATTCGGGTATGGGAAGCCAGTGGTTAGGAATGGGAAAAGCGTTGTTAAAATTGCCAATTTTTGCAAGAGCGGTTGAGAAATGCTCAAATGCCTTGAAACCATTCAATGTGGATTTGATTAACATTATTACAAGCGATGATGAGACGTTGTTTGATAATATTTTGAACAGTTTTGTCGGGATCGCCGCAATACAAGTAACTAAAAATCTAAAAATACAAACCTTCTAAGCGTTCTCATGTTTTTTTTCTCTTTTCTGTCCTCTAGATTGGTCTTACGGACGTTCTCTTCTCTCTGGGCATAACTCCCGATGGTATTGTAGGCCACAGCGTCGGTGAATTAGGCTGCGCTTATGCGGATGGTTGTGTAACAGCCGAACAGATGATTTTAAGCGCTTATTATCGTGGTATGGCTTCACTAGAATCAAAATTGATCCCAGGATTGATGGCTGCAGTAGGTGTGGGTGCTACAGAAGCCGCAAAATTTGTACACAAACATCCCTCTATAGATATCGCATGTCACAATGGGCCTGACAGTTGTACTCTTAGTGGACCCAAGGAAGACATGGAAAAGATGGTGAAAGAGCTACAAGTAAGCAAATTATACTAGCGTCTAGCCAGTGGAATAACTTGTCTCGCCGAACATATACGATGTAGATGTTGACAAGGTTTGGTTATTGTTGTTATATTTAGTCAATTTATTTCAACATTTTGTAATTAAAATGTAATAAAAATGAAAATAAAATGAATGTTGCATAAATCACTCAACAATTGTATATATTCGGCGAGACAAGTTATTACATTGGCTAGACGAAAGTACACTTCAAAAATACAAGGGTTTTTTTAAAAATAACAGTGAATCATGGAGGTACGAAACAAATATGGAGGGAGCGTAAAGCGATACTATTGGCGAGGTGAGTGAAGCCTAGTGGGGACGGACGCATACATATATTAGTCCCGAGCTAGAGTGGGGATCTCGCGGTATTTTAAAAGTACGAAATGCGAAAAACGTGTAACTGAAACAATATCATTACTTTTTTTTTAAAAAAAGGGATTTACTGATATTTATATTTCTTATGAAAGTAAATTTAAAAATATTTGGAAATATTAAATAGTAAAAAGTTACTTCAAATATATACTAGACATTAAATTACTAAAACTACATAAAATATGTTACGTCTAAATAAAATGGAAAAGGTATAAGAGTACATTAAAAAATAAACAATTGATTTAGATCATTTTGTTATAAAAAACCAGTCTTTTAGTAGCCTGTAAACAATGTCATTTTGTTATTTGAAATTCTAATATTTTGGGATTTATCAATATTTGATTTTGTTAAAAAATGCAACTTAACTTTAAAATAATTATGACATATAGATTTAATTAAATGAGCTATATGATTTTCCAGGGGCCCATGTTCAAAACAATGTTAATAAAAAGTAAAAAAAATGTTTGTATTAATAAATTTTTTTAAAACATTTAAAGACATATGAAACATAGCATTTTTGTATGATATATTTTCCTATCGTCTTCTTGGCGTAATGTAATTTCACATTTTGTCCCGACTGGTAGTGGGGAGCAGTTGGCTTCATTTGAGTTCGCATAAGCCACCTCCATATTTGTTTCATACCTCCATGCAGTGAATGAACATGGTGACCTTATCATCAGTGTTTGTCTATTTTTAGACGTTTCTGCCCATTCGTACACCCTTCTCTCAATACAGACAACTCCATATTGTTGCAACATTCTTCATCTTAGCCTGTATATTTCAACCACGCATGGAATTTGCATTTAAAAGCATCAATTATTTATTTCTTTCTAGGATAAAGGAATATTCGCACGATTAGTAAATGTAGCAGGTATTGCTTATCACAGCCGTTACATCAAACCAGCTGCACCCTTACTACTAAAATATTTGCACTCTCTTATCACCGACCCTAAAGAGCGTTCTTCCAAATGGTTGAGCTCTTCCGTACCAGAAGCCAGATGGCAGACCGATCTCGCTCAAACTGTCTCAGCAGAATACCTCACTAACAATTTATTAAGCTCTGTTTATTTCGAAGAAACATTGAAACATATTCCAAAAGAAAGCGTTTTGATAGAAATCGCTCCACATGGGTTGTTACAAGCCATTTTAAAACGTAGTGTTCATCACGATAGTGTTAACGTTGCTCTGACAAAACGCGGATATGAAAATGGTTTAGAATTTTTGTTTACCGCGATCGGAAAGTTATATTTGTCTGGAGTTCAGATGGATTTGAGCTCTTTATATGAAGATGTTCATCCGAAGAGTGATATAGCCCCAAGGGGGACTCCAAGTATTGCACCTTTAGTAAGATGGGTTCACAATGAAAAATGGGGATCAGATCTTAACGAGTTTAAAGACAACAGCGGTTGTGAACAAACCTTCTCCCTCGATTTGCATAATAATTGGTTCAGAGACATAACCAATCACAAAATACACAACTCACCAGTAATACCAGCAACTGCATACCTACCTCTCGTTCGAGAAATTCTAAATAATGTCAAGAAAGTTGACGCGATAGAAATCACCAATTTTTCCATTCAACGAAACAGACTTCTCGGAAGAAACGAATACACTCCTTCTATAAGAATAATGGTGCAAAGAGCTACTGGGAAATTTGAAGTTACTGATCGATCTGGATCGATAGCTGCAGGGCGTGCAACTGTGCCAGAAAGAAGGGTGTTGAAAACACTAGTGAAGAAAATGAGTGAAGACAACAGAAATGAAAAATTATTAGGAGAGGAATTGTTTAAACTAAATGGGGATGAAATTTATAGAGAGTTAGCTATGAGAGGATTGGAATTGAGTGGAATATATCGGGCTATCACAGATGTACGTATTTACAAAAATGGTAAGGGAAAATATAATATATTCCTTAAAATTTCATATTTGTTTATTACATATTAATTACATACAGAATCTCTTGCACCTATTTTATTGCTCAGGACTGTATGAGGGGTTCAGTAAAAAAGCATTTTTTTGTTAATACCTGTTTGTATTTATTTATAGAAAAAAATGGTACAAGTTGCTCTAAATAACATTAGCAAAATCTAGTCTTTTTACCTCTCGCTAAGAGAGGTATTGGATTCATGCTAAAATTCGCATAACCAGATTTTATTAAATAAGCACGATTTAAGGTCCCTACAATCCGATTATAACATTTTTAAAATGATGTCTGTGTGTGTGTGTGTGTGTGTGTGGATGTGTGTATGTATGTGTGTGTGTGTGTGTGTATGTATGCATGTATGTATGTCTGGATGTTGTAGTCACGATTCCTCAAAAACTATAAGACTTAAAAAATATTTAACTGCAGTTTCCTCAATCTGACATTCCTGGGAAGAGCTGAAAAGGTTTTGGTAACAATTGAACAACCGGAAGTAGTAGTTTCTTAGAAAAAATCTTCTAAATATAATTTTTTGGAAGTTTTTTTATTAAATATTGAAGAACATAAAATTCTCCATCTAATACACTTAAAATTTTTATTATATCTTGTATAGATTTAGAGATAAAGACTCTATAATTTATAGAGTACACTAATCGCAGAGGCCAAGGCACTAAGGAAACCAGTTGACAAATTCCAATTTTTATAACATGACACATGTCATTGTCAAATATCAACAGTTTTAGTGACATTCTGATAGCTTTTTCTGGGAAGTATATTTAACGTTTCTTATTGTTTTATTAATTAAATATTTGAAATTATAGGTAAAATTGTGGTAAAATGCATATATCTATCAGAAATACCGCCAATCTGGTTAATGAATTGGAACAATATTTGACATTTAGAAACTTCCTCATACAATGAAAAATAGATATAATTTGAATTATATGTGTGCAGAAGACATGCTAAATATAGTAAAAAACAATATTTGGGTAATGTTCTGTAAGATTTTGTTATAAAACGACGGTTCGAAAGCGAAGTGCAATACAATAGTTATATAGCCTAATATGGAAATGGCGGGAGGTCTTGTGCTGGCCACAACAGATTTTTTAATTGTGAATTCGATCACATAATACTTTTTTAGTGAGCCCCTTCCCTTATATAACTATACAAAAAATAAATTTAAGTGAGATTTAAGCAAGGTGGACATTAGGACACATTCGATACAGCCCATGCAACCCGACAGTACACAGCTGAAAGAAAATCTGTATGTGCGACACAATATGAACGCGTATTGCCAGACAGTTTTGTGTCACATATTCGTATTGTGCGTGAAAATGTACAATTTCATTTGAATACAAGGCCGACCTATTAGACGGCTAATTTGTTGAATTATAAAGCCAAAAAAGATTAAAACGTGACTTTTGAAAACGAACTACAACTTACCAAAACGAAAAGAAATAATCATTGTACAGAAGCAAGTACATGAAAAACAGATGTATTATTATTCCATATTTCATCCTTTAAATTTTACTTGAAATATTCCTAATCATTTGTAACAAAATGAAATATTTTCTTACTGTTTCAATAAGCTTCTTATGCACTTTTGCTCATACTGAACTGAGTCGCACATGCACACTAAACTGCGTACGGAACACAAAATCGTGTATTGCCATGGGCTGTGTCGCGTGTATCCCAATGCACGCCTTGCATATTCCTGGATCTTGAACCACATAAGGTTAATAATATAATTGTTTGTTATACATATAATCAAAAGGTTTCTAATTATTTTATTTGTATTAAATGTATCACTAATGATGTTATTTAACTGCAACACCTATATATTCTACTTTCTATCAGTACGCCTTTGCTTAATTGTTTTACTTGTAACACTATACCCCTCGCCTTACCAAATCTTCATCAGTTTTTCACTTTTCAGGCCTCGAAGCCACTATTTTATGGAAAAACAACTTTGCTTCTTTCGCCACTTCAATTTTCCACGTTCATATTCTACACCCTAGCATTCCTGTCGAATTTTTATTGCCCTGTTACATACGCCATATGTTCTTCAACTTCAAGAACATCCCCGAAGAAGATACACCAATCCCTGTGCGCTACACGGGTCCTCTGAATTCAATTTGGAGTCCTATAATGCTTCTAGAACACATTAAATGTTCTTTACCTTTGGGAGTTGTTAGACCCACTTTGAGGGCGGCTGCTTCGAGATTCATTGCAGAGAACATGAATGAAGATATAAGAATTGTAGTAGATGCGTGTTTGCAGACTGTAAAAAGAGGATTGGAAGATGGCGCGGAATTCAGCGTGGTAAGTGTTAGAAATATTTTTATAAAAACAAAACATTTTACCTGCAAGATAATTCTTCTGGAACAAAATAAAAAGAAGTCAAATGTAACATTATAATCATGTTTTGTAGATTGTTTGCAACAATAAGAAAACGAAACCTATTCGCAACATCTTAAGACAAATTGATCAACAAAATAATACATTACGTTTACAAATTCATGATATTGATAACTTTACTGGTGAATTGCCAACGGCTCAACTATTAGTTGTATCTTCTGTAGAAAATACTTCACAATATCTTCAAAATAACCCCAATACTTGCATTCTTCTTTACAGTGGTGATAATGTACGAAATTCAAATCTGATTCAAATATTATCATCAAATGATAATGGCATTCGCCTTTTAAAACAAAGAAATAATGAAAAAACACAAATAGTTCACGTAAATGAAGGAATAATCAATCATGACGATACAGATTGGATGCAAGATCTGCGAACAAATTTAGAAAATTCTAACTGTCGGGTTTATGTGGTTTGCAAATATTTACCCATAAATGATGTAGACTGTTTTATAAGAACTGTTCAACAGTTAAAAGGAGGACATAAAGCAAGATTTTTATTTATTTTGGATGAAAATGCACCTAAAGTCACCCCAAATGAATTATTTTATAGTCGCATCTTTCAACAAGATGTAACAGTTTCTATTTACGCTCACGGAACATGGGGGAGCCAATATTCCACTGACATTCGTATAACTGATAAAGATTTTAGCGAAGAGAAACAACAAAATTATAACCAAACTGGTGACGTCAAAATAAATAACGTAGATGTTAAATATATTGGAATACACTCTACAAAAGTTATTCCTGTTGAAACAAATGAAGACACAACACCTAAATTAGGCCTAGTTGATTATTGTGGCATAAAACGAGATACTAACACTCGAGTAATGGGTATCTGCAACGCCAGTTTTACTCCAGATCCAATTTTCCAATGGAATTTGCCAAATAAATGGTCATTTGCAGATGGAGCAACTGTCCCTGTACCATATGCGCTGGCGTATTACGCAGTAGTAGAATTAGCATCTTTGAAGCCTGGTGAAACAATTCTTATTCATAATGCCTGCACAGCACTTGGTCAAGCAATGATCCTCGTAGCTTTCAGCTTAAATGCTAAAATATTAGCATCAGTTGCAAACGAAAAACAAAAAAGTGTGCTCATAAAATACATGAAAATGCTCCATAATGATACAGTGCTCTATTTCACCAATTCCATCTTTCAACAAAAGGTTATGGTTGTAACTCAAGGTGAAGGTGTTGACGTTTTAATAAATTGTACTAAAGGAGAATGTCTTAACGCCAGCGCAAAGTGTATTAATCGTTTAGGAAGAGTTGTTTTGTTGCAAGATGAAGTAGACCCAAACGCGCTCAACAATACAGAAACTATAGGTATGTCTACATTCTTCAGATGTGGAGGAATGTATGGAGTGATACCAACTAGACTTTGCGATTTGGATGAAGATAAAAAACGGCGCATACATCAACTAGTACAACAGGGATTGGATAATTATGTAGTTACACCAATTAGAAGTCACATATTTACACATAAACAACCAATAGAAAATGTTATTAGATATGTAACTGGAACTCCTACTGGTTGCGCCATTTTGCCAGTGCAACAAGAAAATATTCAACATTCTCAGCCATCAATTTATCAGTGTGACTTAAATAAACCGTATGTTCTGTACGGCCTTAATAGCGACATTGCACATATCATTTTAACTTCAATTTGGTTAGTGAAACATAACGCTGGAAAAATTATTCTTGTAGTAGCTCCGAAAAATAATTCAGAAAAGTTATTTGTAGAACGACAACTTCGAAATTTGAACATTACATTTGATGTTACAGACAATCTACCAGCAACAAATAAATTGAAAAACGTTGGAGCTATAATATGCCTTCCAAACTCTCAAAATATTTCACAAAATGCCATACCACCCAATACTAAAATGGTTCATTTCCTCACCATAAATTCTCCTTCAACTTTGTCTCCAACTCCTTTTACAAGCACTATCCGTCGTGCGAAAACATCTCGCTTTGAAGATACCTTTCCATTCTTAAGCTACGCGCTCTCCGCAACAGTAGACCTGATGATCTACGATGACGATGACAATCTAACGGTGGAAGAGAACTTTTCTTTCAGAGATTACTTCCGACTATTGGGAACATCGGTACCGTCGCTTCTATCAGTGAAGACAAAAGCAGTGGATAGCGTTACCATAGAAAAGGTTGCTAGTGCTAGTACTGGAGAAGTCAGGGAGATGCCTCCGTTGTTTGTGGTGCCTGGGTTGTTGGGAATAAGTTGTAGATATCTTCAGAAGACTATTTTGAAGATTATGTGTCCTGTTTATGTCATAAATGCGCAACAGAGGAGCCAGACAGTTGAAGATATTGCCGGAACTGCAGTTCAGGTGAGATAAAATGTCAGCTGATCATGTGTTTAACTGCTCATTGTAACTCTGGATACGTATCTAAAATACATTGGAAAATAAACCTTGTCAAAATTAAAGTTAACAATATTTTATGCATCTGTGCCATATACATTTAATCGCGCCATTTCTATACCTTTTAACTTCAATTTCAGAAAAAGTAACTTCAATTTCAGAAAAAGTAACTTCAATTTCAGATAAAGTAACTTCAATCTACAATTTCAGTAAAAATATAGGTATGTGAATATCAATCTACCTTTTCCTAAATTTAATTTACTTTTTCTCAGATTGAAGTTACTTTTTTGAAATTGAATTTACTTTTTTCCGAAATTGAATTACTTTTTTTGAAATTGAAAAGTTATAGAGACTCGGCAGAACTAAGCATAAAAGTCAAAAATGTATGATTTACGGAACACAGAAAAAACAACACAAAAATGACGGTATAATGCGTTTGCGTGTTTATCAGCCTTTGGTAACTTATATGGCGAGTGCCAGCACTTTGCCTCTAGTACTCAATTCCAGTCAATAGATGTCGCGAACGTCGCTTTAAGAACTTGCATTTTTTATTACTAAGCAACTATTGGTCCACATATTTTTTCTGAGGTGGGAAATAAGGACGCGTGGGAAACATTTGAATTTGACGTAAATTTATGAATTTGACATATTTTGAATTATGTTTTCGATTCTATCACGGTTCTATATAATTCACTTTGATTATTCATTGTAACATCTGTGTGTCTATTAGACAAGTTTTTAATGTAACATTAGTCGCGTTCAGCCGCATCCAGCAGCTATCTAGCTGCTAGCTAACAGCGGTCGTGGTAATTCGACCGGTCCATCTAAAAATAAAATTTATTCTCATCTCATAATAAAATTTTATATTATATAGTATGTAAAAGTTTACCAGATTGAATATGTTTGTGAATTTCTCTGCTTTCATTTACCAAATATGACATATTTTCATATTCATATTGTATTTCATTTGAATTTACTAGCGCCATATTTCCTATTTTTGACAGTTATAGCAGTACGCTAAGTCATCTAGCACATTTTGTTTTCGCTAGTCCGCTAGACTAGCAGCTAGAATCTAGCGGTCGGTCAGCGGACCGTTCAACGACGTCCGCTAGGTTAGCGAGCTAGCAGCTAGGTGCGGCTGAACGCGACCATTGTTTAATTTTATGTGTTGATAAGTTCATATAAGTGTTTCAATTCGTGTTGCATTAAACCGTTACAATTATTTGAATGAAGTCGACATAAATCTATTTTGAAAATAAAATTTTATTATGTATAAATGAAAAAGTATATTTAAACATTAAATTTGTGCATATGCATTTTAATATGAAAATAAATTTATATCAACAAACAAAACAATATTTTGTATAAAATTCACAAACGGATTACCTAATTTACATTTTAGTTCTATTCCAACCACCAGGTGTAATGTTCAGTGTAAGTACACATAAGTTTCCGGTCTAAAGAGTATTATTTGTCTATGGTGTTTATGTACTTCATAACATGTCAAAGGTATGTAACGCTTGGTAACCGAACTAGTGGTGCTCTTTTTCACATATATGTCAAAATATGTGCTTTAATACGTCTATAACATGTAACATTAGTTGAGGATGAAAAAGTACGTTTGCTTTTATTGTCGGTCAACAGACGAAATTGTCTTATGTGCATTAGTCTGGAGTTTTTGAAAGTCGGACACGTTGCAATAATAATAGAAAAATGTCATTTTTTGACGTATCTGCTTAGGTCCCCCGAGCATAGATATTTTCTCAATTTGGATTAATACGAACCCGAGATTCATACATGTTAGACACTTTACCTTCGGCTCATTTACATACATACAAGCTTATAACAACCACAATTTACCCGCAACACTGCAATGTTAAAAGGGTTGCATAAAATCACTTTTAATGTAATATCGATTATATTGAACTACATAGAAATATAGGGTTCTCCTATACTGCTGCAATGACATATATCTTATCAACTAGTCTAGCACTTATCTCTAAATCAGTCCAAACAATCCGTCGTTCCGAATAACTGTCGCTCTGCAGACGGCACACGAAGCAGGGCGCGCCTGCGTCGAATTCCGATAGGCGCCAAATCTCAACTTCTCGCGCCAAACTGTACAAATGAGGTTATAAGATTCCGTCCTGGCACTACACGGCCGTCACCACTTTATTTAGCACTTTCCACACTCACTTTGGTTGACAATGCTAATTAACAGCACTTCTAGTTATAATACTTGGTATTGACTATTACAAATGAAGAGTTATCAGAGCACACACGTCGCAAGAACAGCTAGCTTGTATGTCTCCTTCGTTAGCATTACGTTAGTATGTGTTTTCTATGTTCGTTACTATGTGTTTTCTATGGTCTCCTTCGTCTATCTCTCTGCCACCGTGCTGCCAACGTTGACAAAGTAAAATTACCTAATTTTCTTAAAACTAATTTCACCAGGGTATTTTAGGTTTGTTATAAGTTATTATATTCTTTCATGGAGGTATAAAATAATATGGAGGGAGTCTAAACTGTAAATCTAAGCGCGGGGATTGTAACACGGTGGAAACGGACGCTACACGGAAATTTTCCCTATTAGAGTGGGGATACAGAGAGGAGGCAAATTCAAATTGTAACTTAGAGTTGTACAGAAATATTAAGACTTGTATATTACGAAAAAGAACTGAAAGCAAATTTTAACACGTATAATATACATATTATGTATATGTATATTAAAGAAAAATTGTTTTTTGTATATTGTTTTGAACTATAGTGAATTGATAATAAATGTTATGGAATATTTTATTGCAAACTATCAACGAAAAAACTTATTTACGTTTCTCAGGGTAGCTATTTTCTTTATGTTTCTTCTATGTTGTTGCTTCAAAACTTTTATTTTTTTCCTATAAATAGAAGTTTTATATTTAAAATTTTGAAGCATTAATGCTCTAGCTAGATGGTGAATAGGGACGTGTTCGCCGCCGTTCCGGAGAAAATGATGTTGTTTTTGAAAAAAATATAGGATATTACTTGATCCAGGTAAACTGGGTAAACTTTCTTGTTCTATTTGTTGGATGGGAACAAAACTGCAAGTTTCAATATTAACAGTACTCGTACTTGCTGAACTTTCTTCAGTGATCCCAATTACATGTTCGGTAGTCTAAAAAATACAGCAAATATCATTATACTGCTAATCTGCATCAGTTGAATTACCACATTCAAGTTATGTAAAAGACGAAGTATATTTAATTTATAAGAATATATATTTGTATAACAGAGTAAACAATAACCATAAATATACCTGTACATGTTGATATTGCATCGGAAAAATGGTAGGCACCTTCCCGTCTAACAATTTCGTATAAAAGGCCGATTTTTCAAAGCAGTCCTCAGTGAAATGTTCAGAACAAATCACAGCCGAACTTGACGGTGACCATTTTCTTCTTCCAATGACGTTTATCCACATTTCCTTTAATTTATGATCCTTTGGAAATCTAAAATTCATGTTACCTGCCCATTATTTGCAATAACAAAATCGTCACACACACACACACTTATATAAAATGCGTTATAATCTTTTCAAAATCAGTAGGATAACAATATAACTCAAAATAGCTACATATTATAAACCTCAAATCCCAAATGCAACAATAAATTATACATAAATTAAAATATACTAACCTATGAATAGAATTGCGACCATATTCTTTTTCACGTTGCATCTGTTTTGCAGATTTATTTGCTGTTCTGTTAAAACAACCAACTACTTCACAAGCAGTCATTTTTAGATAACTAAAACAATAATAACCGAAATTAGATTCCTTACACTTTACTAAATCGCTAAACCATTCTAAAATACTGTCACAATAATAACTCACCTTATTATATCCAAAATACGTATTAAAATCACAAAAGAGGCTAAAGCCTTAGACCAGGAATAGAGGGGAGACAGGGCATGCTTTGTATTTCGCCGTAAGAAGACTTTCCAAATCATCATAGCGACTTTCGACCTTATTGAAACTTCAAAGTCAGCTGCAATAGCCCAATCGACCAGATGTGTTACATACGTGTGCAGTCGAACGAATAAGTTTTCAAAATCAACAAGCGTCACCCGACGTTATCAATCATTATTTTGACTTCTGACGTTCTTGAATACATACGTCTTTAGTTTGATTCATAGTTTTCTTAGTTTTGAATTGTTTTATTTATGTTCTGGATAATCAAGTATTTATTTAGATTTGGTCAACTGTAACATAACAATATTTAACTGGTCGACTAGCTATTCCACCTGATTCAATAAGGGTCAAAATCGCAGAGATGATTTGGAAATATACGGGTGAATATGCCCTGTCTCCCCTCTATTCCTGGTCTAAGGCTAAAGCAAATCATCTAACCTTACAAAGCGAAGAAAGCACGCGTTGCGTTTTGTTGGGATAGGTCATGACAAAACAATTTGCCTAATGGAGTGGGGGCATCCGCCTTCTATTTTTCTGCCTCCATATTTATTTTTATACCTCCATGTGTTCTTTAATATTACAAAAGTTTGAAAAACACCATTCATCAAATCATTTACATGCCAGCACTACATTATACAAGGTATTTCAAAATGAACAACAAAACTCAAAATTTAAGTAAGAACTTAAAAATAAGTTCAGTAAATTATCAGATTCTTCAGTTTGGAAATATTTGCATTTGAGTGTTACAAGGACGTTGCTGTATTCTTACAAGAATTTCTAGTTTTTTAAATTTAAATTTTTCATAAATAATTACAAATATATTTTTCATATTTTGTACACAATGATGATCAAATAAAATCGATTTGTTTAATCTCATGCAACAATTACCATTAGATGGTAGCCCTGCACATTAGAGAATGGTTGAACCATCATGTTCAGAGTTATGGTTGAACCCATCTGTTCAGAGTTATGATTATGAACAAAACTGTAAGTTTAATAGATCTGTAAATCTATAGATAATGAAAAAAATCGCAACAAAAGCTGTCACTTTTATATGTAATTTTATATTAATCAACAAAAATATATGCGTTTTTGTCAGTTATTTACTGATTCGTAAAACTGACAGGTTTGTTCAGAATTGGCCTATTAGTCAGGATCTTTATCATGACCAGAGACTACCTCATTTACGTACGTAGTCAAAAATCATACAACGGCATTCTTACTTGAAGAATACTATATAAAGAGATTAATGGTGCGTTAATCCCTAAATGGTGCTATTCTGTAAGCGCTGTAATCCCTGTGCGAATCCATGGTAACCAAAATATAGTGCAACTACATCATTAACTATCAATGCCAAGCTTGTTTATGTGATCAGGGTAATCATTTCCAACACATTTTGTAAAATTGTATGTAATTTATCATTTTATAAAATAATCTTTTGAAATTTATGAATATTTTATTATTAAAACAAGAATTTTTTTTTCTAAGAAAGTAATAAGGTCCTTATAACACTTAAACGTAAAAATGTTTAAAACGAAGCATCTATGAAAATTTGTTTAAATGAACATGCCCACTAATTTTTAGGTCCTTTATTTAAATTTTGTTGTGCCGTTTATAGAAATACCCAGTACCTTATAACTGGTTTGTAATAATTTTCGCGCCTATATTTTATTTTGTAATCTTTCAGCATATTTGTGAGGTGTGTCCGAAAGGTCCTTATAACATAGCTGGCGTATCTACCGGTGGTATTGTCGCCTTAGAAGTAGCAAAACTATTAGAGAAAAAAGCAGGCAGCAACAACGTACAACTTTATTTGTTAGACGGCCTACCCGGAACTCTTCAATACCTAATAAATGAGACACAAACTTCCAGCCAAGGTTTTGATTCTGTTCTTATACAACATTTATTGAATATCAATCAGTCAGAGGTATAATTTTACAAAAATATTAAAAATAGTTACTATAGCATTTTTATTGTAGATTTTGAACGAAATTTTGAGTAAAAACAAAACCTGGGAGTCCAGATTAAGTGCAGCACTTAATTTTTTAAACTTAACACGTTCTGAATCTCAACAAATGACTCAAACCATAAATATTTTACGCGAAAGGTTGAAATTAATACAAGTATATTCTGTTAGCGAAGAAATGTTAAATATAACAACAACATTACTTCGGCCACTTGTTTCTACCAAAGATTTCAGTAATAGTTTGTACAAGGTAAGCGGATATTTACACATATATATTTTTTTCTTTAAGCGTACAAACATTACAAAAAGTATTTTGAGAATTTAAATTGAGCCTTTATTCAAGGGCTCGAAATAGTTATTTATACAACATGAGTTAAAAATATAGGACTTTGCTATTAGTGAAATAAGACAGTTATTAGTTGCATACGATTTTTTTATATCCATAATAAAAGAGAGAAAAAAATACATACTTTATAAACCTATTTTAATGAAAAAAGTTCACTTTGTTTATAAAAAAAAGTTTTATTTATTTTACAATGACGCAAGTAATCACCATAAAAACTATGGGGTTACTTTCTAGCAAACGTCTACATTCAACATCTTTGAGAGACAGAGCAACTATTATCTAATTTTGTCGTATCCGATCGAAAAAATATATTGTATGCAATGCTTGCAAACAGTCAATTATTGCACTTGTCTATAAGTATACATTTTTGTCCCTCATATTGCATTGCATAAATAATTATTAAATATATTGCATGTTTTTGTAGATTTGCAAACAGTACAAAATCGAAGTTTTCAAGGGAAATCATTTCACTATGCTCCAGTCACAAGCTGTTGCTGATTATATTAATGATAATATTATTACTTTACCAATTTATTGTTAATTTATGTTATTGTATTGTCAAATAGTTAATAAATACATGAAGGTTAATTGATTTTATATTTCATTTTTAGAATCCTAGCAGGGCCGTCTTGTAGAATACTTTACAGTAAGCAATATATCATTTCCTATCAAGTTTCATGATCAATAAGTTTATTATTTTCTATACTCTGTTCCTTCTACCCATTCAGTTTTGTAGGGAATAGTAAATAGGGCATAATTTTGAACTCTGTGATTGGCTGAAAATGGAGCCAAATTTATGCAGTGTAGTTTCAGACTAGTGTCAGCGTACATGACGTGGCATCTCATTAAGATTACGGTAAAATTAGCAGCTGATTCGCAATTTAAGGAATTGTGAACCCAGCTTGCGTGAGCTTATACTTGTACTACCAAGACTAACAGTATTGTAATGGACAGGGATTAACGGGAAGTAGCATTCAATGATATAACCAACCAATTAACCACGTAAACATGCTTGTTGATTAGTTGGCGCCAACGTCGCTATGTAAACGCTAAATCCATTTTTATATTAAACGAGGCTGTGAATTAAATTTGAAATACGTTACGTATAACGTAACGTGACATACAACTCAAAAAATGACGTTGCTACGGTACATAATCTGCATTTCAACGGTGTGGTATTACCCGTTATTCAAATGACGTTATATGAAACCAAAAAAGCTTCAGAAACTATTTCTAACGTAACGTAATAACATCCAATTGAAAGTTACGTTACGTTATACGTAACTGAGGTTCGCAAAACTGCCAAATTTTTTTTTTCAAATAATTTTATATTTACACAAATTATACAAAGTTGCAATATGAAAATATAATATATGTATGTGTATGTATAAACATTGTAAATTCAGCAAAAACAAAAACAATAATAATTGACATATCCATCACAGCGTAGTTAATGTTATCAGTTTGTTACATTAATATTTTCTCAGTTTACAATATTTTACAAATTTGTTACATTTTCATTCCATTATCAATTGGAATATGAATATGTACGTATTTATTCATTCAGTGTGTCTTAATGCTTGTATTGAATTTACAAATTTAGATTCATAAATTAAGATTTAGCGTACTGGTGCATGATGAATTTAGATTTATGAATTAATAGAATCAAATAAATGAGTCTAAAATGTTTTGGTTATCTTGTTATACAAAATACTGCCCACTTCTACATCAGAATTATGAATTAGGTACATTTATTATACACTAGCCAACACGAAAAACGGGCCACTTTTTTTCCTCTCGCTGAGAGAGCTATTGGCATCATGCTAAAAATGGCATTTCCAGATTTTAATGGACAAACACGTTTTAAGGTCCCTATAGTCCGATTATAACATTTTTACGATTATGTCCGTGTGTGTGTTTGTGTGTGTGTGGATGTTGGAATCACGGTTTCTCAAATACTATAAGACTTAAAAAATATTTAACTGCAGTTTCCTCAATCTGACATTCCTGGGAAGAGCTAATATATTTCTCTTTATGGATTAAAAATCCGACTGGAAGAAATAAAATGTTTGGGATTTGGAGAAGGTAGGATTGTTTATAATATATTAATATAAACAAATGAGATTTTCAGAATGAGAATATTTATTATGAGTGACTCTGAGTGATTCTTATAACTGACTGTCGTCAACTAATTGTGCATACAAAGGTGTTACTTAGAAGGGGTGGGGGTGGAACCCCCACTTATTTCTACAATTCTACACAAACATATGCTAAATATGAACAGTAATAGATTTTCAGTAAAACATTTAATATTAATTAATTTAATATCCCTTTATTTTATTTTCCATATTTATTAAAAACGTGAGAAATGAATAAGTTGTTTGAATAATCTGAAATTTAAATCATATCACAAATGTTTTATATTAAAATTAATATAAATCTTACAGTAGCATAACTTTCCATCGACAAATCCATGATTCCACCAACGGACAACTTTATTGGCTGTTGAGATGTCAAAATAATCATTTGTACAGGAATCTTTATATCCCGAGCATGAGCATCTGATCCTGTTTCGTACCAATTGGAGTTATAAGCTGCTTCAGCTACCAACATTCCCTACATCCAAATTTTTGGTATAAACATTGCATTTTTATATTAACACGTAATACCTGATCTTGTATTTGTTGTCCAGCTAAGCAGTAAACTAAGAATTGAGAAAGTATGACTCCGCATGAAAGTATATCATATAATTTACTGTTTCTGAAATTTTAAACTGAGTTCATTGTTATTTTTTTTATTATAAAACTCACAAATTTTCTTCCACTGTGAATCGATACAATAACAAAGATATCATAATAAAAGATGTACAAATAACAGGCAAAATTAATTGAGAATATATTGATTTAAATTGACTGACAAATCTGGAACACAATAATCATAATCTAAAAATTATGTTACTTAATACAATAAGGATGGATTTCAAAGTTTTTCCCTTAACATAAAGAGGTCAGTATAGCTGTCGCACGTAAAGTTGTTAACCTTGAATGCGGAGAACCTAAAATACGTATTTGGACAAGTCGAAATGAAATAGTAATTATAATACGCTATTGGGCTATTTTTATAACGAGGAAGAGACTCCATTAACATCTAAAATTGGTATAAAGAGAAAAGGAATTTATTTATAAAGCAAAGTGTCAACTAAACGCGCGCTTTTTGTAATATGGGTACGTTCCACCTGGCGACCACGACGCTCTCAAATACGTTCCTCCTGGTTGTTCCTCAATACGTCATGGCTGACGTCATTAACAACGACAAGGCGAGCGCCAACAGCATGGGTTGGCACGGTCGTTTGGCATTTTTGCGAGCAATTTTTAAAAATATTTACACAAAAAATTTCGTTTTTACCTTCCGCCATTCGTTGGTAAGAAACTTATTATCTTTGGTCAAAAAATGATGATTTTATTGAATATTAGAGTCCCTAGAATACGATTCTACTATATTTACGATCATGTCTGCATGCGCACGTGTAGGGATGCACTCGATTTCGAGCTTTGGCCCGGCCCGCCTCGATTTTGAGACGATCATCGAGCCGGACCGAAGATATTTTTTATCGGGCCGAATCGGGCTAATCATTTTCAAAAATCGAGGAGAGTCGGACTTTTGATTTTGGCCCGGCCCGAAAATTCGATCTTTTCGGGCCGGCCCGAAATATCTTATAGTTCAATCAAATGCACAGTTTACTTAATATTTTAATGAAAATGGATGAAGTTAAAAAGGATCAAAATGAGTTAATAACAACACACTTCACATATTAATAAATAAAAATTTATTATTTTACTTCAAGAATTCAAGGTTATTCATTAAAGCATATAATAATTATATTGTGATGTTGCTATTATTATTATTATTATTATTATTATTATTATTATTATTATTATTACTCGTATACTTAAATAAAAGTGATTTTTGTTCCTACCATAATGATTTCTTGTCATATTTTTGAGCAGAAACAAAGTTAGATAAAAAATCCTGATGTAAATAAAATTATATTTTTTTATACAAGATTTGTGAAAAAGTTGTATATATTCTTTAGTAAACAAAGTGTTAAATACTTGTAGGTCTGTAGTTTTTATAACAAACTTACACTAGAAGGGTCTCTTTTTTAACTACTTATGTTAACTAATGTTGAAAGTTATAAGAATGTAGAGGTTTTTTATAAGTTTGACACGAAAAAAGTTAAACATTTCACCTTAACATAAAAATCAACATTAGGAATGCCTGATGCACCCAATTTCGAGCTTTGGCCCGGCCCGGCCCGATTTCGAGTTAATTTTTTCGAGCCGGGCTAGCTAATTTTTATGTCGAGTCGATCTTCGAGTCGGGCCGGTAGTTTTTATTTTCGGGCCGAGTCGATCCAAACCTCAAAGCCCGGCCCGGCCCGGCCCGAATGCATCTCTACGCACGTGTGCAAGCAAAGATGTGTATGTAGCAATGAGGTCATGCACGACTTTTTTTATAACTTTAATCGATAGAGTAATGAAAAATAATATACCCGTATTTTTTATTTTTCCTCAAATCGATCTTTAATCATGAAAAAATTGTAATTGAAAATGACATTCTTTAAAATGAGGCTGCTAGACCCCCGCTTCGTCCCTTGTCCAATGACGTCACAAAGTGAGAGGCACGACCATTTTGATTTTGAGTAAAGGTCGTGCCGTCGAAAACCACGCCGTCGAAATCCACGCCATCGACAAGTCCGTGCCGTCGAAAACCACGCCGTCGAAACTTATCCCCTCCACTTTGACCGCGCGGTCGAAAACCACGCCGTCGAAATAATCAATAATTCGTCTGCTTCGGTATAGTGCACGAGCAAACAGGCCCGTTGAAACTTATCCCCTCCACTATTACTAATAATCAATAATTCGTTCTGCGTAACTTTCCCCTTTACTGTATAATATAATTCAAAAGAAAACCGATAGATGGTGATACCATAGAAAATGGTACAAAATTTGAATTTGTAACAAATATTATAATTATATTGGGTCTCGCAGAATAGCATGCGACACTAGCGGAATTTCACGGGCACGGGATAAATTAATGACACCCGATAGAACATGTCAAAAATTCAAAAAGTGTAAAAAAAATCGATGTAAATATTATAAAAAGAAATTCTGTTTGCTGAAAAATGAGTGGAGTAAAGAAAATTAAAATATTGTACGCAAAAAAGTGCTGCGTAAAAGGATGTACAAGTTCAACAAGTAATCGGAAAATATCATTTCATAATTTTACCAAGAAAGGCTCAGGCATTATTTACGTAAATAATTATTTTGGCAAAAAAGAAAAGCATGATCAACTGAATATATAGAAAAGATATTTAAAAATATCTCAAAACTCTAATGCTATAAATCTGCTCTTTACATTTCACAAAGCAGGATTATTTTTTCGCAGATCTGTATATTTATGTACTTTAATTAATTATAATTTTAATATTGTCACTGAATACGTAATATATATTCAGTATTCAGTAATATTGTGCAGATTATGTAAAAAGCAGTCATTAAAAAAAAAAACATTGTTCAAAGTCAGCGACACTACGCCCCACGCTTCACGGGGGTCCAGCGTCCAGCTATTTATAAACGATTCATATTTATTTATTTCTACTAAATAAATTAATGTAGTTCTATATTTTTTTTATTCTTTATAATGTTAAGGCAGAAGTTATATCTCTTATTATAGCCCTTCAGATTATAGAAACAGAGATTTGATTATAACAATAAAATTATTGATTACAATAAAGAAAATTTAATAACAATAATGAAAATGATTAATAATATAAAAATTATGTATTTTAGTTTTAAATTTTTGACACCCTTTTTAATTTGCCGTCCCTAGGAAGCTGCCTAATATCTTGGTGGTCATACAATCTCAAAATCTTATATAATGTAATACGAAAATTACGACAAGTATTGTCCGAAATACAACAGATTTTTTCTATATATGAATTAGAAATATGATAACAACAAAGTTTATTATTAATCCCGAATTTATGACTTGTTGCCCTTCAACTACGTTTCTTGACGGAATTGACTCAATAAACACGAAAATCGTATTTAGTTGAATTTTTTATGGCTCAGCAAGCACTCAGTCAAAATGTTAATAATTTGAGATGTCCTAGTGACCGCCATGACAGTTTCGCTTGCAGCGCCGCAAGCGGATTCTGCGGGTCCCAATAGAATATGAAAAGAGAATATATTTTAAAATTTCTTAATTTATTATTAATTTATAGGGTATGTAGGGGATGCAAAAAGTTAAAATAAACAAAGTGAATAAGCAAAATTAAGAAAAATAATTCCTATTTTATAAGTTTATTAGTAAAAGTTTGTCTATTTTGTATCTCTTGCATACCCTATAATTTTGTAACACATATTCATCAACAGCCTGTGTCAGGCATTTGTACATATTTATAAAAATTCGATTACACACTTTGTTCATTGTAAAATATTTCGACTTCCCTTATTAGCGGATATTGAAAATTTGTAAAAGTCCCACAATCTTTAAAGATTAATGGCCCTTTCTACGTGTATTCAGGGGCGCCGCGAGGTAGACCGGGGCCCGGGGCATAAATTTTATGGGGCCCCTTCTATTTATAGGTAGATGTGAAGAAAAAATGAATATTTATAGGATTAAATATATTTAAATGTCATTCAAATATTACATAATATAAAACAAAAATTAAATTTAACATTTATTTTTACTCACTGCGGCTTGCAGCTCCAATCAATGTTTAATATTTTTACCAGAAGATAGTTCAAGAAAATTCGTTTTAAGATGCAACAATAGACTCATGTAATTCCGTCATATGAAATACAAAGTGGCATAAATGTTTTAAAGAATAAAAGTTAAAATATAATAATATTTAGCCATTTGAAAAAAAATAAGCCTAGTTCCGGGGCCCCTTAGTATTACGAGGCCCCGGGGATATTACTTTAATTTAGTGTTTCATAAAACAAATTCTGCATATATTTTTTTACTTTAAATAAATAAAACAGAAGTATGTAACAAGAACACATCATTAAACTTTTTAGTTCCGAAATTAGACAGATGAGAGCTATTTAAATTTGGCGCTCGTACGGTTCGTTCACAACAAAGATGCAGTTAAGAAACCGGAAGCCTTTTTTCAGCTTTTGTAATTCCCGGTCCATCTTGATATTACGCTTTCGTGATCTATACGTGATATAGTACAAAATATAGGGCTAGGGTCTCAACCCACGAAAACTTTTACATAGTCTTCTTCAAATCACGACTTATGCATTTCTCGATTCCGCAAAACTAGCCCATGAAGTTGACGCGTATGGAAATGCTCAAATCTTGACTTGGGCACCGTTACACAAGATGGCTGACAAGTACACTTCGGAGTACAATTTTTTTAAAAAATACTACCAATAACATAACCTAATCCTAATTAATTTTATACTCCACAGTGTACTAGTCAGCCATCTTGTCGAACGGTGCACATGTCGAGATTTGAGCATTTCGGTACGCGCCAACTTCATGGACTAGATTTGCGGACTCGAGAAATGCGTAAGTCGTGATTTGAATAAGGCTATGTATACTATGACTCCGAAAGCGCGATGTCAAAATCGACCGGGAATTGCAAATCTTGAAAGTAGGCTTCCGCTTTCTTACCTTCATTATGAAAGAATTTATTGTGAACCGTCCATAAAGCAGTCATTTGACTAATTTAAAAAACTATAAAGTTTAATGATGTTATTTTGTTACATATTCTTTTTATTTTGGGTATTTAATGTAGAAAAAATATATGCGTAATTTTACGTCTTAAAAACGGTATAAATGAGAATAATACCTAAACGTAAGTGTTAATTATTTGTTAAATAAATTACAGTAGGTTAAAATAAATAAGTTTGCCGAAATGAAAATTAAAAAAAAAATATTTTGTAAATAGTTTTCTATCTATATAAGTGTTTGTCATATTTCATTAAATCAAAATATATCACTCCTAACACACTACATTTATATATAGTGTTTTTAATTTATATTTATCTACTATTTCCATTTATAAGGCTCTGATGGTTCTACATTACTATCGATATTGATAATCCAAACAAAGTATAAATATATAAAATATTTTTCTAAAAACTCAGACTGGTAGTAATCAGGGGTGATTAAGCTATGACTAAAATAAAATAACAAATTCGCTTGTTTTTCAATCATTCCAATATATTTTTAAATGATAGCCATGGTGATTAGTTAGTTACGGTCACTAAAATTTTGAGTAAATACTACCGATCTCAGAGGTTTTCACCTTAACCATTTTATAATAAAGAATCATAAATTTACCACTCAGTGGAAACGAGTTGATCTGGAAAAGATACATGGACGACATTATTCTTCTATGGATCCATTACAGATATGCACAATTTCCCAATGCTATAAACAGCTTATCTAAAGAATAGCGGAAAATAGAGTGCTATAACTGTGGTGTCACAAAACAAAATAAACAAACCAGATTTCGCGAACATTTAAAAAATAATCCACCTTCAGCAATAGGCACACGTCTTTAAAAAACAAATCATTAAATTACTTTAGACAACTTACACCTACTACATTGAAAAACAAAAAATTCAATATATATATACAGTGGTGGACAAAAGTATGGAAACTTTTAAATATTTCATTTTTTAAAAATATGTTTATAGGTATCGCAAATTTGAATCGTATATTCTATAGTCAATATATCGAAGAATATATTCACAAGAAATCTTTTGATATTGACTGTACGATTTAAGTGAAATAACATATAATCGTTTTTTCGGTGGACAAAAGTATGGAACCTTATTGAAAATATGATTTTAATTGTCTTTCTTTCAGTTGTATTTTGTCATTTATTTAGTAAGTTGATGTTAAGATGGGTAAAAATAAATATTTTACCGACGACTTGAGAGAAAGGGTAGTACAGCTTCATAAAGACCATTCGGCGTCTATCTGTAAGTGATCATACTTTATCATCAAGTGAACGTCCTGCAAAAATTCGGGAACAATTTCATATAGATTTGAGTGATCGCACTGTCATACGATGGCTATGTGATGTAGGATTACTAGGAAAAATAGCCGTTAAGAAACCTGTACTATCAAAGAAAAACAGGAGGGTCAGAATTGCATTTGCTGAGGAACACTCATCGTGGACAAGTGAAAAATGGCATACTGTCCTTTGGAGCGATGAAAGCAAGTTCAAGATGTCTAACATATTGACTCCCGTTGGAACCAAATGTTTTGAACTTGTTTTCATCGCTTCAAAGGACAGTATGCCATTTTTCACTCGTCCACGATGAGTGTTCCTATGCAAAATGCAGTTCTGGCCCTCCTGTTTTTCTTTGATAGTACAGGTTTCTTAACGGTTATTTTTCCTAGTAATCCTACATCACATAGCCATCGTATCACAGTGCGATCACTCAAATTTAGATGAAATTGTTCCCGAATTTTTGCAGAACGTTCATTTGATGATAAAGTAGGATCACTTACAGATAGACGCCGAATGGTTTTTATCAATTCTAGCACTAGTCTTCTTGGACCACCGACTTTCATATTAATTTTAACAATCCTATACTGCGATTTTTTTTTTTCAAAATCTTTGATATGCCACTTTTACTGATTTTTAAAAAAAAATAAATATTGCGCTGTTTCACAGCATCTTTATAAAGCTGTACTACCCTTTCTCTCAAGTC
This sequence comes from Ophonus ardosiacus, assembly GCA_943142095.1. Taxonomy (NCBI): domain Eukaryota; kingdom Metazoa; phylum Arthropoda; class Insecta; order Coleoptera; family Carabidae; genus Ophonus; species Ophonus ardosiacus. The sequence goes on from OW964823.1 coordinate 79,189,772, forward strand.
GTCGGAAAAATATTTATTGTTTCCCATCTTAACATCAACTTATTAAATAAATGACAAAATACAACTGAAAGTAAGACAAAATCATATTTTCAATAAGTTTCCATACTTTTGTCCACTGAAAAAACGATTATACATTATTTCACTTAAATCGTACAGTCAATATCAAAAGATTTCTTGTGAATATATTCTTTGATATATTGACTTCAGAAAATACGATTCAAATTTGCGAGAACTATAAACATATTTTAAAAAAATGAAATATTCAAAAGTTTCCATACTTTTGTCCGCGACTGTATATATATATCGTCGGATTTCTGGTAAAAAGACTTAACCGCCATTTGACTAGTTTTGAGATAAACAGGAAAAACTTGTTTTTATTTACAATATTGATTTATTTAACAAGATATTGTGTTATATCGATGAGATTAATATTTTATACATTTTTCAACATACTTTCGCAACATTTTGAAGCATATATCATCTAATATTTAATAAAAATGTTTTTTTTTTTTGTTCAATATAGCTTAATACCTAAATTTTTAATATTTATATAGTTGTGAACACCAGATTAATAAATAATATCAAAATAAATTAACTTTTGTGGAACACAACTCGTTAACATCTCCCATTACATTAACACAGAATGGCGTTTAAGACTTTTGTATAAAATTTCTGTGCGCATCAAATAGTGTCAGATGGCGTTTACGAAACTTTAGAATGAATTACCTTAGGTGCGTTCGGTAATTCAGAACGATATGCACTTTCCTCACGATATGCACCATAACTGTTCGGTTATTCCAGTGCACAAAAAAGATTGCACCGTCTACCGTTCGGTAAATAACCGTGTAGTTAACTTCGTTAAGCACTATCTGCTCAACCTCGGCGAATGTGGTTTGTGTTGTGCGGATTATTTACGCGCCAATTCTAATACAACTTAACCTATAACGAATTGCGAACTTATCACTACATCTATAAAATATAGAAATAATGGATACAAATACACTTATTTATATTTGTAATGAGTGTAATTTAAATACGACGTCTGTAGAACACATGGAGGAACATTTAAAAAGTCATTCTTTTGCAAGTAAGTTTATTTTTACTTTTACTCGTATTTATATACCTACAGCTTTATTTTTATTTTAGATGAAACTTTGGCAATGGAATCCGTGGTTCTTATATCAGACGCAGCATCAAGTGCTACAAATATTGAAGAGCCAGATAAATTATGGAACTCGGATTTAACAAGATTTTTAATTAATCTAATTAAAGAAAATTACCATAAATTTGATACAGAAATGAAAAAAATAATCTGGATAAAAATTGCAAGAGCATGCAGTGAATTTGCAAAGAAAGAAGTTACTTCTTTGCAATGTGACAATAAATGGAAAAATATTAAGAGAACATATAAAAATGTTTTAAAACATAACACTACCTCTGGAAAAAATCGTAAGAAATGGGAATACTTCCAAGAAGTACATGAATTTATGCACGATAAGCCAGAGATTTCCCCAATAGCAACATGTAGCAGTTACTCTGGTTTATCTTGCTCTGCAAGTGAAACATCACGTCCAAATACAAGTGACAACAGTTCAACTTCAGAAACTACATCTGTAAATGATTTGGAACAAGCTAAAGATCAAAATTTTGAATCCTTATTTTCAAGAAAGAGAAAAATGAAAAATAATGCTGTGGAAGAACGTCACAAACAAAAATTAGCACGACAAGATCGCTTCTTGGATTTATTTGAAAAGTTAGTGAATAAGATGTAACTTCGGTTGTTTAAGAAAAATACAAATTTGATTCCTGGTACCGTAAAGTGGGGCTACTTTAAAAACTAAATTACATATTTCCATCGATTACTTTTGAACCAATTTTTATTTTTATCATTAAAACAGTTGGATTCCATCCACCCGTGGCTAGTTCTATTGTAAGAACTTCCGCGACTGCAGCACCGATCTTCACAGCACGGTTTTCCTTTTGGACCGTCAGTCGTCCACGAATCCCATAAGTGTTCAGCTCTGTATACAATGTAAGGCGGTAACAGCACTCCAGACGCTGAAGCACAAACCATAACTGTTGTTGCCGATTTGGAATGATTCATCACTCTTTCAGGATACTTTGTACCACGTCGGTATATAGCCTTCAACTTCCCTGGATCGTCCGACATGTTCGTCTCATCGTAATTAAAAATGTTTTCGGGGGGGACATCCTCTAGCGTAACTTCTAAATTTTGAAAATATTTTTTTAATTCGGCAACACTTAAATCTGCACGTTTTTTGCTTATGTTTGCTGCCAGTCTTTGTGCAGCTATATTTTTATTCCTTTTTAATATGTTTCGTGCCCACTCTACGCCTGGTAAATTATTTGGAAATTTTGTTTTCAATCCGCGCTTATCTAAGTAGCTTTTTGTAACCGTACGTAAATCTGTCGTAGTGAATGGATATCCCCAATCTGCACATTGAAGACAAGCTTTAATAATGGCTTGCTCTTCATTTTTTGAGAGCACTGGTTGCGCACATGTTATGTAATTTATCTAGGTACTAATAAATAAATATAATTACTTTAAAATAAATCTTTTTTCGTATTTTATTTCATAGGGCTGATTTTTCCATCTCCCGATAACGTATCCGAATTTTTGTGTTCTCCGGAACTTTATCGATAGAAGAATAGACCAGCTCTTAACCAAATGTACACATACATAATAATAATTACATAAATTAAGAAATAAACAGACAAATTATTTCGTAAAATAAATTTACAAAATACATTTAAAATTATCTAGTACTGCCTTCTTTCAAGAACTATTGGTAGAGAATTCATGATTAAATTTCGTTTTCTTATTGCATGATCATTTTCCTCAACTTCATCTATATCAGCAAAATTATTAGGATGGTTTTCATTTTCTGACTGACGTTCTTCTTCCAAATTAATATCATCTAAGAGATCACTTTGTAATAAGCATATATTATGTAAAATGCATGCTGATACTATTAATAATGACACTAAGTCTAACCTTACGGTTTCCAAAAATTTCAATCTTCGAAATCGACCTTTTAGTAATGCATATGCATTTTCAATAACAACTCTGTTTTGACTTAATATAAAATTAAAATTTTTCTGTCGCAATGATAAATTTCCAAAACTTTTGAAACCTACCATTAGTGTATTTGATAAATTGTACGCTAAATCTCCTATTAAGTGACTATTATTTGGGAATACAATTTCATTTCTGATAATTCTTTGATATAAATTTGAACGATAAAATAATGTAGTATCATGTATAGATCCTGCTTCTCCTGCATATACATCGGTAAAAATCATGTTACTGTCGCATACACCTTGTAACAAAACAGAATGATAATTTTTCCTGTTAATATACGATGCATGATTATTCTTTGGTGCTACAATTCTGATATGACAACCGTCAATAGCTCCTATTACACCTAAAATAGTTATTCCTTGACCATCAATTATAATTATAACTTACAAAAAATATTACCTGGCATTTTTTTTTTTGAAAATTCTCTAATTATCCCCATTCCCCTTTCCGCGGTTGGCCAGCAAATTACGGAAAAGTGTTTGTTTACTTTCAGTAATAAATCACAAGTTCGGTACAAAACACTCCAGCATGTTGACTTACTGACATCAAATCTATCTGCGACGGATCTAAAATTGTACGATGTTCGTAGAATTTATTATATATTAGCTATAAAAGAAAAAACATTTTCTTACCGAAAACTTTCCATATTACTTAAGCACCAAATAAGAATCATAGCTTCTTTTTCCAATGGTAATTTCGGATGACCTTTATGTACAATATTTGTGTTCAATTGCTGTACAACGTGCATTTTATATAACAAATCTTCGAATGTGTTGGGCGACATACGAAAATGCATCTTAAATTGTTTGTTCGGCATATTTGGGACTATGCTTTCTGCGTAGTTATAAACTTTTTCAATTTGTTCATTTTCTTCATCAGATGAATCGTTAAATAAAATATCATGTGCAAAAAAAAGCACAGTACTTAACACTTGACGATTCATGATTAAGTTACAGATTAGGTTATATACAAAATGTCAATAGCAGTAATAATCGTAGCGTTCGGTTAATTCATGTGCACTGTTAACACGACTATCACGTGGTTGTAATCCATCTATGCACTACTCTGTAACTACACTGCCTCCGAAATACTTACCGAACGCACCTCTTCTAACATAAATTTTTTGGCGCTCAGATATTGTGTTTAGAGCATGCGTCGTGAAGAGACGTATCCGTTTATGTGCATAACTCATTTTATCATTTTTTGGCGGTTAAGTCTTTTTACCAGAAATCCGACGATATATATATATATACAGTATGTCCCCGGATTGACTCCGAAAGTGATGGCGTCAAAATCGACCGGGAATTACAAAACCTGAAAGTAGGCTTCCGGTTTCTTAACTGCATCTTGAAAGAGTTTGTTGTGAACGAACCGTACTTGCGCCAAATTTAAATAGCTGTCATCAAAGCTGTAATCTATAAAGTGAAATTAAACTTTTTTAGCATTAAAAATTGTTTCTTATAAAGCTAATTTTATAACAATATTTTGCAATATAATCAATTAATAAAATGAATAATGCATACGGCAAATATTGGACATGGAAAATAGAAGAAGTAGGTAAGAAAAATTTGAAAAGTAGATTATCATATAAAAAAATATATTTGTCACATACGTATAAATAATATAAAGAGTGTTAATGAATACGTGTTACAAATTTATAGGGTATGTAGGGGATGCAAAAATAAAATAAACAAAATTAGTAACTGTAGTGAGAGATCGTAACAGCCAACGAAAATTAAAAAAGATAATGTATTGTTATGTCTAATTTATAAATGAATTACTTTTCCTTTTATAATATTAAGGTCTGCGTCATAAACTATTTTATAGACAATGGACATCACAGACCAAATGAACATAGTTTCAATCCACTGCATTTTCACCACGAACAATAAGTCTCTTTTCATCCACAAAAAAACTTATCATTTAAGAAAAACGAATCACTTGTTCTTGTTTTTTGTGCCACTGTAATTTGCAAAAGTTCAAAATCGTACCAGATGAGATAACAAGCGCGACTAAAACACTACGAACCGAATTGAAAGTAAGAACGGACAAGATAAATAAGTGATCAGGTGCAGAATACCAATCCTTTAAACAATAGCTAGGTCTATAACTATAGAATCAGAGGAAAATCTTTTCGTCCTCGCTGAAGAATGACAAGAGCCACAATAACATTATTTCTTGAAATATATTAAAATTTACTTCAATATAAGGTTTCTTAAAACAAATTACGCATATATTTTAATTTATTTTTTTACTTTAAATACATAAAACAGGAATATGTAACAAAATAACACCATTACATTTTCTAGTTTTCAAATAAAACAAATGACAGCTATTTAAATTTGGCGCAGTTCGGTTCGTTCACAATAAACTCTTTCAAGATGCAGTCAAGAAACCGGAAGCCTACTTTCAGGTTTTGTAATTCCCGGTCGATTTTGACGTCACGCTTTCGGAGTCAATGGGGGCTGTCAGGCAAAGCTATCGCAGATGGCAGCACTCCAGTAAAAGCGATTTGAATGATTTAAAGCGGGGAAAATAATGGCGGTTATTACGAATATTTTGATGCAAAAATAATCAGATAAAAATTCATAAGAAACATTGTATCCAATTTAACAATAATTTTGCAACACTTTTATTGCAATCGTAAATCCTTAACAATAAAATCAAATTGTCAAAATTTAACAGTGACAGTAGTGAGTCATCCGACAATATTTTCAGTTTGCATTCTCTGTGGGTAAATACACATTATGGAAAATAATTATAATTTATGGTTCATTAATAATTTAAAAGAGGAATTAAGGTTATACTTCTTATGAGCGCTGTTGGTTGTCAGATTTGATACCAGAATGTGCAATTGTAGACAAATTTTGTACTAGCGCTTACTTGCTCACAAGCACATTTCATTGCTTAATCGCAGAGAGCTATTGCTGGAGTGGCGCCATTAGTTCATCAAAATCCCACTGACAGCTCTCATTGAGTTTACAAGAGAAAATAAAATTTTATTTTTGATTTTACGAAAAAATGCCAAGGGAAAAAAAATGTTGCTTGAATTAAAACGCATGTTTCAGTTATTAAAACTTTTAATTAATGTAAGGTTCTTTTATTATAGCGTTTTTTCGTATTTTGTCCTCCGAATAATACAGTTATTACATTGAATCTAACATGATTTTAGTTAGCTTTGAAATATTGACAAATGATTATTAATTTTAATTTCAGATAAAAAAGAGTTAATTGAATAAACTACAAGTATTATGATTTTCGCCGTTTTCTTCTTTCTGAAATTAGAATTAATAATCATTTGTCAATATTTCACAGCTAACTAAAATCATGTTAGATACAATGTAATAACTGTATTATTAGGAGGACAAAATACGAAAAAACGTTATAATAAAAGAACCTTACATTAATTAAAAGTTCTAATAACTGAAACATGCGTTTTAATTCAAGCAAAAATTTTTCTTCCCTTGGCATTTTTTCGTAAAATCAAAAATAAGATTTTTTTTCCTCTTGTAAACTCAATCCGGGGACATACTGTATATATATATATATATATATATATATATATATATATATATATATATATATATATATATATATATATCTTCTAGAAAAATATGAAATTCTCAAACATATACATAACAATTATACATAAATAAACGAAAACGCATCTTTCCCAGAACATCAATTTTTTAAAAATCTCCCGCCCTTTTTTACCATAAACATTAAAACTAAAAAACTAAATTTTACTACAACTTCAGATAATACTTCCGCTAACTCCAATTTTTTCCATTTCTCTGGCTGTGTGAAGATAATAGTACGGAAGCGTAGAAGGGCAGTACGCATTTTTTGAAAAACTTGAAATTTCGCCTTTTACACCTAAAATTTCACCTTTTTTCTTGAAATTTCAACTTTTTAACGCTTGAAATTTGAACTTTCGAGATCCCCAGTTTAAAAAGTTGGGATTATGAGTTGCCAGTTAGGTTACGTTGCAGTTTGTGTTTTTATTTAATTCAATGATGAGATTGGTGGTATTTGTGAAGGATATATGTAATATATGTATCTATAGGTAATTATAAATATTTAATTAATAATAAAATAAGAAATTTTAAAATATATTTTTTTTTATATTCTATAATAATTATAATATTTAATTAATTATTTGAGTAAACGTGAAGTATAAATTAAATCAAAAACAATAATAAACCTTTCTTCACAAATAATATTTTGTTTATTCTGTTGTAGTACAACTGATGATGATTGCTTTGCAGTCGAAATGTACATTTTGTGAATAAAATATTATTTGTGAAGAAAGGTTTATTATTGTTTTTGATTATAATATTTGTTACAAATTCAAATTTTGTACCATTTTCAATGGTATCGTCATCTATCGATCTTCTTTTGAATTATACTATAGACAGTAAAACGGGAAAGTTACGCAGAACGAATTATTGATTATTAATAATAGTGGAGGGGATAAGTTTCGACGGGCCGGTTTGCTCGTGCACTATACCGAAGCAGACGAATTATTGATTATTTCGACGGCGTGGTTTTCGACCGCGCGGTCAAAGTGGAGGGGATAAGTTTCGACGGCACGGACTTGTCGACGGCGTGGTTTTCGACGGCGCGGTCTGCTTCGTTGATTTTCACACTGATCTAAACGTCAAAGTGACATTTAAAGATAACCTAAAATTTATGAAAGTAAACATGTGGATGGAACGTTGTTTCGTGTCAAAATAAAGAATAAAATAATATTCTGCAATATATTCAATGTCTCACATGCGTTTATAATCTTCTACCATCTAATCTCAATACAAAAGTGAAAGAAACATTTGATGGAACGTGTAGATAACTTCACGACAAATGAAAATTATATTTATAAAAATAAATAGAACGATGTTATATTAATATATTATAGCATATTCAGATATGTAATCCTCAATTTATAGTTTATATATATTTTTCTTTTAGAAATTGTGTCCATATAAAATGGCTGTTTGAAATGTGTCTGAATTTCGTTCGGAACGTTGTGACGACAAAACATGGCTGGTTTTTGCAACTTTTTAAAAATATCATACTTTAAAACGATTTTATACAGCAAAAAATGTAAATAAAAAATAATTTAATCATACTGAATAATAAATTAGACCATCCTTCTTCGATTTAAACAGAAAAAAGGTGCAATTATTTTTTTTTGCATGACCTCATTCTTTCGGCTCCTATTCGCGATGCAAGTTTAGACGTCAGCGCCGCTAGTGAACTTGCTTGGAGGGTATTGACATCTGTCAATCTCTTGTTTACTTTGTAATATTTTTGCTTAATTTCTCTTATATTTGTGTTATTGTTATTAATTTAAGTGTTTTGCGATAAGAATATACAATGCTTTTGTATATAAGCATCGTTTTCATCTATCTAGTATTGATATTGGGATTTTTATAGTAGGTAAATACTTACAAGGTTATGTAATAATTTCATTGTGATATTTTTAAATCATTTTAGTTTCATTGAATATTCAATAACATCGTAGTTGTTATTATATTATTATTATAAACCTATGTTTATATAAAAATTAAAAAATAAAGCGAAATTACACAAAAATATGACAAAGTAAACACGAGATTGACAGATCTGAACACCCACCAAAGAAGTTCACTATTTAGTCACTAGCGGCGCTGACGTCTAAACTGGCATCGCGAATTCGCGACTAAAATTAACTCGTAGCCACCTAGCGAGGAAAATCGGAATTTCCCAAAAACATACTCAGCTTACAGCTGATTCAGCCAGATAGTGCTAGATGAATTGATTTATTGGTTGTAAATACATGCATAAAGGTATTCTGCAGTTTTTTTACGGTAAATAATTGAACTGATTTTTATTTATAATATTTACATTTTGTTAAATGTACTATTATTTAAAACTTCCACTATTCACTAATATATTTTTAGCGACCTAACCTGTATCATTGTTTTAAGGTGGAACAACGATTAATTAAATTAAATGAAACAATGAATTCACCGAGAAAGTCTCGAAAAGCGGATAACACTAATTGTTATGTATACGGTTGTTCTTCTAAAAAAAGTAAAGACAAAAATCTTAGTTTTCATTTATTCCCAAGAGCGGGAAAGAAAAAGGTTAAAATTCAAAATAAATTAGGACAAACAGAACAAAACAAACATCGTCCACCTTTTCCTGCTTTACATGAACATAAAAAAGACAAAATTTTTTTAATATTTTCATACGCTAAAATATCAGTGATCTTATGTGGATCTGACATTAGAGCACTATTTTGTAAGACCAGTGCAAAAATATAACATTTTTCCTTGGTCGTATTTGTAATACCGCATAAAACCACCAAACCACTATTTATGACTTCTTCTCCTTCCAAAAAATTGTTGAGGCATTCTTGGCTTATAAATAAGAAAATAATTCCGTCTATATTAATCGAGGATTTTTTCCTTCAAACATATTCATGATTATCTGCAAATAAAAATGTTATGACATATATAATCAAATAATAAACCATAAATACGTATCCTTCAGCTAAAAAACACTTTAAATAACAAATTATGATTAACGCCGTACAAAACAGATGTTTTATCATATACGGACATTTGCAGCTGTCATTCAAAGAGTATGTTTTTGAGCGGCCATGTTGAAAAGCACACTAGCGCTGCGGTGGTAATTTTAGTCGCGAATAATTCCAGTACTACAATTTAAAATATTACAATTTTTTCGAATTTCTCGTATTTACATCTATATGGCGATTTGATTAGATTCTGGTTATAATTGATCAGATGGAAGTACCTTCATTTGAAGCTCTAACAGTTTTCTGTGGAAAACGCAATTAAATCTTATCTAGTAGGGAACAATGATTTGCGGCAGTGTTTAATATGTTGGGCTCAGTGTTTTAACCTTTCAACAATGTGATAATTTAACATTAATTCTATTTGATGTTAATATAAACTTCAATAATAGTATATTGTTATTAGGAGTAAAGGTGATTCTTTGCCTGTGTTGCCAAATGAATTTAAGCGTAAAATTAATTTATAATAATATCCAATATGATTTGTTTATTTAATTATTTATAAGCTTTGGTCTTAAATAAAAACCAACGTTTCACTCAAAAACAAAACCGCAAATTACACTTATATATTCAAGTGGCCGCTAGTGAGAAATTCACGAACTAGATAAAACATATCTCTGTCTCTTTCTGGCCAGCCGAAATCAAAACATTCAGTGAAGAGGGATTCGCGATGCAACACAGACAACAGTTACTATTAAGATAGTCAACTGCAATGATAAAGTAGTAGGCATTATGCCCTGCAACACTAGCGCTCGGTGTCGTAAGACATAACTAAAATCAGTATAGCTGGTAGTATCGGAGATAGTCTGCATCCCGCATTACTATTGAGAATATATTTATTCTTTTTTATTGATATAGTAATAAACAGAAAACAACAAAATATATATTTAACGAGAAATAGAACGCATATTTATTTCTTAAAATTACATAAGGAAAATATAAAAATATAATCAGATATCCTATTATCATAAGGTGTAGGGTACCTATACACATACATTTAGTTGTGTACAAATTTCGCCCATTGCTTCTTATTTCTTGCCATCTTGCTAGCGTTTTGAATCGTCGTATTTTTTTTCTCCAAGATCTTTAATATTAGCTTAACCCAGTTGTCTTTCGGTCTGTTTTTTCTATCAATTTTGTCATCCATATTTGTCTCACCGGTCTAGCTTCGTTCATTCTGATCATATGGCCCCACCAAGCTAGCTCTCTCTGCTCAATGTCTAATACAGACTTACATTATAATTGTTCTCTAATCATTTCATTTCTTGTTCTACCTTGTATTTGGATGAGCTACTCGTTCAACCCAAATTTTGTAAATTTCTTCTGAATAGGAAAATAATGTTTTGTTGTATTTTCAACATCACAACCCGGCACACAATAACTTCTTGGCATTTTGCAGAAGCAAATAAACACAATATAAAATAACACAATAATGAAAAATGACACTTCACGAAAATACAATTTCAAATTTGAATCAGTCAGTATGATTTTCAGCCAAGCCGCTACGATTTTAAAATCACCGAACATCCGAGCATTTACGAATTTTAACGAATTAATCCGAACGAAGCACTACTAGCGCTAAGTGTCGTAATACATAACTAACCGAAAGTCTCAAGGTCATGCTATGTAGTTGACACGGCCAGGCGATGCAAGTTTAGACGTCAGCGCCGCTAGTGAACTTACTTGGAGGGTAATGACATCTGTCAATCTCTTGTTTACTTTGTAATATTTTTGCGTAATTTCTCTTATATTTGTGTTATTGTTATTAATTTAAGTGTTTTGCGATAAGAATATACAATACTTTTGTATATAAGCATCGTTTTCATCTATCTAGTATTAATATTGGAACTTTTATAGTAGGTAATACTTACAAGGTTATGTAATAATTTCATTGTGATATTTTTATATAATTTCAGTTTCATTCAATATTCAATAACGTCGTAATTGTTATTATATTATTATTATTATTATTATAAACCTATGTTTATATAAAAATTAAAAAATTAAGCAAAATTACACAAAAATATGACAAAGTAAACACGAGATTGACAGATCTCAACACCCTCCAAAGAAGTTCACTATTTAGTCACTAGCGGCGCTGACGTCTAAAGTGGCATCGCGAATAGGGAATGTTTTGTCTAGTTATATTTCGTCGTTGATTTAGATAATTAGTTACGTTCAAACTATCAACCATAGAAAAGAGAGTATATATCAACATCAGATTAGTAGGGAAATATATTCCGGAGACATAACCTCAAACTTTAAACCCATTTTACGTCAAAATTAGACTAAATACGTAAATTTGAAGCATGTTATATTATATTTTTAAAATGTTTTATGTACATTTTAGACGGTTTTGTAAGATAATAAAATTTCAAGACATTAAAAAATAGACGACGAGTAAAAAAATTTGCAAAACTAAAATTTCATTTTCTATTTATTAATTATTAATAACATAGTTTCAAATAATTTGAAATAGATTTAAATCATTAACTCCAAGTTTATTGAAAATGAATTTTATACAAATTAGACCATTTATTATCTTTTCAGTCGTTTTAAAATATATTTATAACAATTAAGAAAAGATAATGTAATGTGACAACAAGTCATCTAGTGTCGTTATGAAGTACTAAAATTATACATTATCTACGTTTTTTATTTATTTAACATTTTTTACGCATTTTTTGGAAGTAAATGTTAAAAAATATTTTTTACGTGTAAATGCACATCCCTGGTCATTACACGCCTCATATTAAACAGAAAAAAAGTTGATCAGAAAATTATTTAATTACTACATACCTTAAGATTAAATTATGATGTATAACACATGTCCGTATAATAGCAACATTTTCTGTATTTAATTTCTTGCCGTCTATTTCCATAATTTTCATTTTAATCATTTCAAACTGTTCACATATATAACATGTGAATAATATGAATAATTTTTCCATAGGAATCAGTGCAAAAAGAGCGGAAAATGAAAGAAACCAAAACTGAAATAAAAACATAATTTCATAATAAGGAGAAACTTTTAAAACGTCTTTGTGAGGAATCCAAATATCCATTATAAGAGTTTTATTTCCTTTCAATATACTTAGAAGAGGATACACAATTATCGCAGCCATTACACCTGTTTCGTATATTTTTAAAATAGTATTTGCAATTCTGTATCTTTTTAAAGCTTCATTTTTATATTTTTCATTCATATTATCAAGACTCCAAAAATCGTTGTATGTAGAATCTAACAATTCTGATAATACTTTTGCATCTCGAATACATGTAAAGAATTTTAAGGTTAACTAAAATAAATCGTAATAATTTTCAATCATATTTTTCTTGCCTGCAGGAATCCAGAAGCCATGATACAGTTGTTGATAAAGATTTGTGTATTTGCTGGTGGTGTTAAGAACAAATTTAATATTAATAAAATAGTTGTTAAAGCAGACAAAAATAGGTAAACATAACCAACAAATTGTAAGTTAGTATGCTTTGGACTCAATCCTCCGTATTTCATCATATTTATTATACTCTTTGTCATATTTTCAGGGTTTAACTAAAACATTATTAATAATAAATAAATGAACAAAGTACAATTGCAATACTTGGTGAAACTGTTCCGATATGAAATTTAAAAATTATGCTGGACACGTTTCAGAAGATGTCAGTCTGTAATTGCTCTGAACGGTTGTTTATCAGAGACTGAAATCTTGTGGAACGTGTAAAGTATAATTATTTATATTGAAACATTGGGTGAGATTCAGTGGGTTGTATTAGCGTGTTTTAAGCTAAAACACCCCTTTGTCAAAAATATTTTGGCAACTTTGTAATACCTGTGAGAGACCAAAGGATCAATTAAAAAAATATTATTAACAGAAGAAAGCCATACAATTACGATAAAAAAAAAACAAATGTCAAAACTGATCAAAACGGGGGTTGAGATATTTTAAAATTCATTAACATTAAGGTATGAAATATATAAATTTGACATATTTAACCTAATTTTGCAATAATGAGTTTCCTTTGCTTTTAAAACTTGCTCATTTGGCTAAAGGATATCTGTATTACTTTTCCCTTTGGTAAAATTTCTAAATCACAATTGAATCTCATTGATAGATGTGGAAAATATTACAATGTTGCCATATACTCAATACAAGTTTTAATACAGACCTTAATACAACCCACAACCCACTGAATTCCACCCATTTATTGTTATTAAATAATAGGTTTGTTCGTTTCTGCAAAGTCACTATGTTGTCATATTTAGGATTTCGGGATTTGAAGTTCTTTTGAGTTAATCCTAGGGTGACTCTATGGTTATGGCACACTACTTTTATTTGTACTTTTCCATGGAGTTTACGTAACTACTTTTGAGTTACCCGTAACATTGACATTTTAAATAGTATATTCGCCATATTCATTCGGTTTCAATAGAGTGTCCGGTAGTTCAATTTTATTTTCATTTTTTACTCCCACACGTTTTAAGTTATTCCATAGCTCCTTGGAGTTATTTATATTTTAATTAATATTTTATTCAAAAAATGCTTCCTTTTCACGACTAACTGCAGATGTTGCTGTAGTTTTAATTTAGCGTCTGTTGCTTTGACTCTTTTTATTTGCAAAATTTTTATGACTGGTGTAATCCAAGGACTGTATTTTTTATTAATTCTTACTGACCTTATGGGAGCATGCTGATCAAATTGGGAAATAATATAAATATATCATCACGGCATATTACCAATTTCTAAGTGTGCCAATCTGTGTTGTACACAGATTTCGGTAATGATGTTGACATATTTTTACCGTGCGGGTATTTACCAGGCGTTCTATTATTATTTAAATAGTCCAATTTGTCTTTAACATTAGTTAAAAAGAAAATAAAGTTCCAGTTTATTGATCACAGTCCTCATAAAAGCAGTAGAAATTAACATTTTTAAAAGCTCTATACGTTATGGTTTTTGGTTTGATACTACTTTTAGGAAAGTGCAAGGTACTATAAATACAGTCATGATCATGATCTGAAATGTTGCTAGTATCTAGTGCTCCTGAATCTACATAGAAATTATTATCAGATACAAGAATAATTATATCTAGAAGAGTTTTTGAAGTGCTTCTAGTAGGTTGAGTTATAATTTGATGAATTATTTTATTAGATATATCTGATACAAATTTTGTTTTATAATTATTAGAGAGCATGTCGACATTTTGTCTCCAGTGCAGATTATATAATCATATTGAGAAGTGAATTCAGTTAACACTATATCTATGACTTCCAGATCTTTATAAAAGCTTTCATTTGGATTGTATATTACACCAAAGCAAATGTTATGCTTATTGAGAGTACGCTTTATCCACAAATGATCTTCATTATTCACAATATTCGTAAAAGTAGTATCTAACACTAAAAAACGATGCTGTCGCGAACGTAAAACTCCTCCGCCACGCTTATTATTTGGTCATGGTAAGCTTACTAGTTCATAGGTACGCACGTATATTAAAAGATGCGAAGGGAAGTTGTAGCTAATCCACGTTTCAGTCACCGCTACAATAGCAAAATTTTGTGCGAGTATTAAATCTATTACATTTAAAAAACATGAATTTAAAGAACCAACATTTAATTGTGCAAATGTAAACATGTTATTTCCGAGGACATTGTCCGTGTTATTATTAACCATTCTAAATAATTACAATTCTATACCAAGACAAGCAGCTGATGCTGATAGTAAAAATTACTTTAGCGGCAGGTTTTAGAAAAATCATTCTTTTTACCTCTCGCTAAGAGAGGTATTGGAATCATGCTAAAAATAGCATCTTCGGATTTTAGTGAATAAACACGTTTTAAGGTCACTAGAACCCGATTTTAACATTTTTACAATATCTGTGTGGGTGTGTGTGTGGATGTTGTAGACACGGTTTCTTAAATTCTATAAGACTAAAGACTAATTTAACTACGTATTCCTTAATCTTAATAACAATAATAAATAATATCAAATTTATCAAAATATTATTTTAAAGGAGAACATAGTTTTATTCAAACAAATATTTTCAAAAAATCGTTTTTTATACATACGGGTGAAATTAAATATTTAAATTTGAATTTGACATTTCTAAAAACAGTGTTTTAGTTAAAACCGTGATCATACTACGAGCCTACGTTTAATAGTAATAATAATAGAATGATATTTTCTAATTTTTAATTTATAGTAGTGTTTTATTGTGAGTGTGTATTTTATTAATTGAAGTGTTATTTTCATTGTCATACCGTGAAAACATCATTTTCAAATTAAAACAATTAATCTTTAATTATTTGTCAAAAGTGTTTGTTACTTAGCAACTTAATGACATAAGTGATAATTGTCTTAGGATAATTATCAGTGTAAGTTTGTTTTGATTGGATACTTTCGCACACGTGATCAGAAATACAGGGATTCAATTGGATAATTTTTTAACCAAAAAATTTTCGTGACAATAAAACTGTAAACCTCAAAACCCTGCACGGCGAAACGAACAAACCTACTCAACTATTAGATAATATGAAAATATAAACAATAATACACTTTTCTTCACAAAATATTTTTAATTACAAAATGTACATTTTGACTGCAAAAGCAATCATCAGTTGTACTGCAATAGAAATATAATATTTATAAATATGTCAAACATCCA
Source organism: Ophonus ardosiacus (assembly GCA_943142095.1). Classification (NCBI taxonomy): domain Eukaryota; kingdom Metazoa; phylum Arthropoda; class Insecta; order Coleoptera; family Carabidae; genus Ophonus; species Ophonus ardosiacus. The sequence continues at coordinate 79,206,118 of OW964823.1, forward strand.
CAAAATTTATTATACACTGATTTGTCACCAGCACCACTACAAAGCACTACTAAAATTTGTTAACCCAATTGTTAAACTTCATTCCCCATATTAATATTATCGCTAATTTAACTATTTTATTATTTATTTTTATAATTAAATTATTGGGTATGATATAAATATTGTGACTTTGACATATAAATTTGAAATAATTTAACATATTTAATTACGTTTTCTAATTAAAAATATTTAGTGAACAAAAGTGTATTATTGTTTTTATTTTAATTAATATCTTCACGTAACTCAAATACTTAATTTAGTATTAAATATTGTACTTACCTCGTTTCCGTTCTTCATCTTGAATTGTACAACACTATTTTTTTTTTTTAGAAAATGAGTTTATATTGCAGTTTGCTTACTAAAAAATTTATGCTTTTAAGAAAAACTTATTTTAATGCTATTATGTTACCGATAATAGTTTCAATATCAATATCAAATTACGTTGTAATGACATACCTATAATATATTTGTACAGATGCTACTTCTTATATGAAATTTTTATTATCAGAAGTGTTTGTTTACAATTTTTCTCACAAAGAAGTGACAAAAACAATACTTATAAACAGAAAAGTAACAAAACATACATTTTACAATATCAAATATGTATTCACCCTATTGTAACTACAAAATAATTCGATCACTCTTCTCAATTTTCGCGTACTGAAAACAATAGCACTTTTAAAGAATTAGTTATTTGTTTAACTGGGCTCTAAAATGTGACAAGTGGAATGCAGACGACAAATAAACTTTTCTATATTATAGTTTCTGTAACAATATTTTAACTCTTTTATCTGTTACCTATGTTACAAGTTTCAAAATTCAGTTTAGAAATACCTATCATATTAATAATAATAATAATAATAATAATAATTATTTATTTCCCCAACAGTATAACCATTAATAGGACAAATCATTGACAAATATATTAGACGCATTTTATAATTAACAAATATTGAAAATATAATATAAATACATACAAGAAATTATAGTACATAGAAAATAATTTGACATTTTGGAAAAAGGTACCAATTTTAAGCAATAAAGAAGTATTAAAGTGATACCGAATATACATCTATTTCTCTTGAAATATTGTTTGCATTCTTGCACATTGTATAAACAGGTGATTTTAACATTACGTTAGTTCTTGTGAAAGGACAGTAAAAATCATTGTTGTTTCTCGAAGCAATACGTGGTACAATTATGTTTACATATGCTAATAATTCTGAGCAGTCAATTTTATATTGCAATATCTTCGCCAGGAACATAACAGATTGATTTTCCCTTCTAGTTTCAAGTGATTGGAAGTTAAATTTTTGTAATAAGTATGTTTCATCTACTCCTCTGTTTGGATATAGTCCATCATTTTTAAATGAAAGATATTTTAAAAAGCGTCGTACTGATTCTATGGCAATAATAGGTTTGTTATAAAAAGGATAGCAAATTAGTGAGCCATATTCTAATTTGGATCTTACAAAGCAGTAGTACAGTGTAATTAGAGTAGATTGGTTTTTAAAGCTTTTACAATTTCGAAAAATGAAACCCAGTGTACGGTATGAAGCTTTAATAGTTTCCATAATATGTGGATTGAAAGTTAGCATGTGGTCAAATTTAATTCCCAAATCTTTTATTGTGTTTGATCTGTCGAGTATCTGATTGTCTATATGATAATTAAATAGTAGAGGATATTATAGATATGATAGCCGCGTCCGAGTTCACCCTTGTTAGGGTTACCAGGTGTACTCTTTTTAGAGTACATGTTCTCTTTTTAGGTTTGCCTCTTTTGTACTATTTACTTTTTTAAAGTTGTACTCTTTTTTATTGTTATGTTGGCTAAATTTATTCAACGCGTTTTATTACCCCGATAATAATGTACCCGAGTATAAAATTTCTTACCCCATTACCCGAAATATACCCGCTGCCCGTTAATTACCCAATACCCTTTAATTACCCGAACAGTTTTCAGCTACCGGAAAGATTGTATCTAAAAGAAGAGCTTTTTATTACCATATCATAGGTTATTAATATAATTTATGTTAAGTTTTTTTTATAGAGATGCAGTATAATATTTATTTGTATTACTTTTTATTTAATAAATATATGTATACAATAATTATGAATTTTATTATAAAGTAAACTGCTAATATAAGGGTAACTGGTAATTATTTATTTATTTATTTATTTAAATACAAAACCCAACAGGCAAAGCCCAATAATAGGGTTGAAAGTAAAAACTACATAAATTTAAAGCAAAGAAATTAGAGTAAAAAATACATTAGAAATTAAGCAATTAATTTTTTAAAGTAACAAATTAACGAATTGTGTATATGTACTTAAAGGATAATGGGTAATTAAAGGGTATCGGGTAATTAACGGGTAAAGGGTACTATCCGGGTAGTTGTTTCGGGTACCAAAATTATCGGAATTCGTCATTCCTAGTAAGAATGTCGTTGCGCATAAAATATGTATGATTCTTGACGACATACGTAAATGAAAAAGTCTCTTTTTGCTATGCAGATTATAGTATCTGTTCATAAATAAACAGATTCTATGACCTGTTTAGCAAAAAGAGACTACCTCAATTACGTACGTCGTCAAAAATCATACAACGGCATTCTTACTTGAAGAATACTATATAAAGAGATTAATGGTGCGTTATTCCCCGAATGGTGCTATTCTGACCACAAATGTAAACGATGTAAGCGCTGTAATCGATGCCAAGCTTGTTTATGTGATCAAGGTAATCATTTCCAACACATTTTGTAAAATTGTAGGTAATTTATCATTTTATAAAATAATCTTTTGAAATTTATGAATATTTTATTATTAAAACAAGAATTTTTTCTAAGAAAATAATAACGTCCTTATAACACTTAAACGCAGAAATCTTTAAAACGAAGCATCTATGAAAATTTGTTTAAATGAACATGCCCACTAATTTTTAGGTCCTTTATTTAAATTTTGTTGTTCCGTTTATAGAAATACCCAGTACCTTATAACCGGTTTGTAATAATTTTCACGCCTGTATTTTATTTTGAAATTTTTCAGCATATTTGTGAGGTGTGTCCAAAAGGTCCTTATAACATAGCTGGCGTATCTACCGGTGGTACTGTCGCCTTAGAAGTAGCAAAACTATTAGAGAAAAAAGCAGGCAGCAACAACGTACAACTTTATTTGTTAGACGGCCTACCCGGAACTCTTCAATACCTAATAAATGAGACACAAACTTCCAGCCAAGGACTTGATTCTGTTCTTATACAACATTTATTGAAAATCAATCAGCCAGACGTATAATTGTACAAAAATATTAAAAATAGTTACTATAGCATTTTTATTGTAGATTTTGAAAGAAATTTTGAGTAAAAACAAAACCTGGGAGTCCAGATTAAGTGCAGCACTTAATTTTTTAAACTTAACACGTTCTGAATCTCAACAAATGACTCAAACAATACATATTTTACGCGAAAGGTTGGAATTAATACAAGTATATTATGTTAGCGAAGAAATGTTAAACATACCAACAAAATTACTTCGGCCACTTGTTTCTACCAAAGATTTCAGTAATAGTTTGTACAAGGTAAGCGGATATTTACACATATATATTTTTTTCTTTAAGCGTACAAACATTATAAAAAGTATTTTGAGATTTTAAATTGAGCCTTTATTCAAGGGCTCGAAATGGTTATTTATACATGAGTATAAAATATAGGACTTTCCTATTAGTGAAATAAGACATTAGTTGGATACGATTTTTTTTTATATCTATAATAAAAGCGTAGAAAAAAATTCATACTTTATAAACCTATTTTAATGAAAAAAGTTCATTTTGTTTATAAAAAAAAAGTTTTATTTATTTCACATTGACGCAAGTATCACCATAAAAACTATGGGGTTACTAGCAAACGTCTACATCTTTGAGAGACAGAGTAACCATTATCTAATTTTGTATATTTTGTCGAATCCGATTGTAAAAATATATTGTATGCAATGCTTGCAAACAGTCAATTATTGCACTTGTCTATAAATATACACTTTTTCCCCTCATATTACATTGCATAAATAATTATTAAATATATTGCATGTTTTTGTAGATTTGCAAACAGTACAAAATCGAAGTTTTCATGGGAAATCATTTCACTATGCTCCAGTCACAAGCTGTTGCTGATTATATTAATGACAATATTATTACATTTCCAATTTATTGTTAATTTATGTTATTGTATTATCAAATTATTAATAAATACATGAAGATTAATTGATTTTATATTTCGTATTTACAATCCTAGCAGTGACATCTTGTAGAATACAGTAAGAAATATATCGTCTCCTAACAAGTTTCATGATCAATAAGTTCACATTTTGTTATTGTTATTTTCTATACTCTGTTCCTTCTTACCCATTCAGTTTTGTAGAGAATAGGGCACAGTTTTGAATTCTGTGATTGGTTGAAATTGGAGCCAAATTTATGCAGTGTAATTTCAGACTAGTGCCTGGACTAGTGTCAGCGTACATGACGTGGCGGTGGCATTAGCAGCCGATTCGTGATTTAAGGAATTGTGAACCCGGCTTGCGACAACGTATACTTGTACTACCAAGACCAACTGTATTGTAATGAATTATACTTCATCCAGCGAGAGAAAGGTAAATATGTGTGGTACACAAAGTATAACCTGTAAATATGATGTTATTAATATTTTATAGCTCGACATTATGTTATGTGGATTAAAGAAAGATACCGACGAGAAGGAATTGTTAGGATTGTGTCTTCAAACTTCTAATTGAAAGGGTACACCACATAATATTAATATTAAATTTAAAAATAATGTTAGTGAATGGCGTGCTACCTGTTCTTGCAAAGCTGGTCTAAGTGGTACATGCAAACATAAATTGTCGCTATATTAATTTATGCCAACAGGTAAACTGATTAGAATGTAATTACAGTAATATTTACTAAATATCCATTAACCGAATGCAACTTATTTTATTATGGTGTGACGTATATATCGCACAGTGGAAGCACGATGAACCACTTACGCACCCGAGGTCTTCCGGGTGGCGGCCGCTAGCTTTTAAACAGTGGAATAGGGCGGGGTTAGAATTAGGTGAACAACCCCCGAGGGGTTGTTTGGGCGCCACGTAATTTTTGACGTGAAAATTACGAAAACGAGATAAAGTATTACTTACCGTGGTTCTACTGTTGCCTGAAAACGTAAAAAAAAGCAAGGTTCTTGCAAATAAAAGAGTACAGTTAAATAATGCAGTGTTTAATAAATTCAATTGCATGAAGGTGTACACACGCAGCAAAAAAAAAAATACAAATGGTGCTGAAATGCGTGCGTAATGCAGGGCACAATATAAGCGCATGAAATCGCTACAGGCAGAGCGCGGCAACACGGACCGCTCGCAAGTTACAACACGTACGCGAACCCGACTTTGGCCAAAACCGACTTCCGGGCAATCTACAACCAGATGGACATGCGAACAGAGACGTATTACCTGCCTCCACATCGGTGCAGCATTGCACCCAAGCACATGACATGCATCCAGCAAGTTAGTAAAGTGTAAAAAAAATTAACAAAACCAGAAAGGCATAAATGTTTAAGAATATGATTGACTAAAGCATACGAAATTAACAATAGCAAAATAATGACGTCAGGACGTCCTTGTGTTCAAGGTCACACTAAATTAAATAGACCCAATCTTTATGAATAAATATTTAATATAAATAAATATATCATCACGGCACATTACCCATTCCTGGGTGTGCCAATTGATTTATATAAAAAGAAATTAACAATAAAAAGGGACGTGACGCCAAAACGTCCTTGGTGTCAATTAAACAGACCAAACTGTCTCGTTACGTGAGATTGAAATGAAATTACACAAAATCAAGAGGTGCAAAATGCCACACTGTCCTTGTTACGCAAGGGCAAAAAAGGATTGACGCTATACTACGCTTAACAATAATGTTTCTGGCAACAACAGATGGGGGTGTAGAACGCTGGATGATGGGATTGGCGGCGGCTGGCGGCGGCCGGAGAAGTCTCTGGGCACGCAGATGGTACGGCTGAAGAGGCGTGGCGGCGGTGGTAGAGTACAGAATTCCCCCGTAGGGCTGAACTTCCCAAAAATGGAGAAGGAAGAACTCGTTCGACACGTGCTTTTCACATAAGACGCACAAAACGAAAAAAATGGAAGTCCTGAAGCACTCCCGTTATCGTGAAATCCGCGAAGCGACAACCACAATGGTTCTGCACAACAACGAGAACTCAATTCGCGCCTATATTGAAGAATCCCACCAATCTCACACATGAGGTTTTACCTCGATCCCGGTCAAACACTCACAACCACGTTTTTTTCCAAAAAACCCCTTCCGGCAGCACCCATTAATTTTCAGGAAACAGATGGCGTGGTACTTCTTAAACAAAATCAAAATAGCAAAAAGAAGAAATAACAACGAAAGATGAGCACGCCACGGGGCGCGCTTGCCGCCTGAAACTTGTCAAGAATCACAACACTTGTGTTCACCGAGAATGAAATGTTTCAGAGTATTCAGCAGAGAAATAGGGCTAAAGTGAGCAATATCAAGATGATAAGAGTAAGGTAAAGAATAGAAGTAAAACATATATCATATGAGCTAACATTTATAGGAAGACTGGAACACAAACACAACCAATACGCAAATGAGTTTGGCAACAAGTAAATTTATTGGACAGATATACAAAGAGAAGACGACGTACAATTGGAAAATATAAAGATACAAGGGAAGCGAATAGAATGGAGAGCAACAGAATGACGAAAGAACCCCAGATTTAAGATGAAAAGATAGGTGAGAAATAAAATATTAAGTATTCTGAATAAGAATGTCGCGATAGAAATGTGACCGTAACAATGGATTAACATTTTTCATGAGTGATTCGTAGTTATTTAATTTAAATTGCATTTAAAAGTTTAATGTTGTTGATAATAATTCGTAAAGACACAAATATGTTTGTAAGCATGAAGAATTGCAAGAAATTATTTGCAAATCTCCGAATACTGTCACCCCGAAGTGAAGAAAAAGAATCCAAATTCTCCATCCAAAGAAGAATTATCTGAAATTCAAGATAAAGTTTTTGCTACAATGACAAGTAGTGGTATGATAGGTATTTTTTTCACTCCAATTAATATTGAATGTGCTAATTAAAATTCAAGCAGCCTGGAAGAACAATGTATACTATTAACATTTAATTTGTTAGAAGTTTTAGGTCCGGTTTTATAAACAAATTCTTCTCTGAGATTTATTTCCACAGTAAATTTATTTATTTTTAATAAATGCGCATTATTTTAAATAGTTTTAATTAATTTTAACATTGCTGTTTTAAATTCAATTATAATTTCGACGACTTGATGAAAATTTACTATGTAAATAAGTTTAAGTGGAGAATAAACATTTATATAAAATCAGGTATTAATTTATAAGTAATGTTATATAGTACGATAGAATATTATTGTAATGAAGATATACATGGTGTTCATACAAATACATTCATATACTTTGTAACCTTTTCCCTATTTTTAATACATGAATCCATGCTTGTCGCATCTTTAAATCTTTACGAAAATAATGTAACGATATATTCTCACTTGAATAATTGTTACATTGTGGAACTGTGCAATATTTTTTACATTTACTCATTTTCTTTATGAAACGCGTATCTCTTTCAATGTAAACATCAACTTGTTTTCCTTACTTGGGAACTATTAAATTTTGCCACCAGATGTCAGCTACTTTGAATTTTTTCGCGGATACAGGCCAGCATAGGGCTTTGAAAAACTTGAGCTGTGATTGTTCGAAATAGCGGGCAAGTTTACGTAGCAAAATTTTGCTTGAGTATATATCCATCTCTTTTTTTTGATAATGCATAAGTATTTTAAGAAGATACAAATTTTAATAATAATAACATTAACAATAATAATAATACGTAATAAAATATATAACAAATAACAAGTGTTACAATGAAAAACCAGTTGATATAACAAATATTAAATTGGAGAAAATTTTCAAATAAATATTTAAAATATTTGTGCACCTTAAAGTATATTTTTATTCGGACGGTTATGTAAGACGCTTAGGAAAACAACCTACAACCTTAAAATAATTGTTGTTTTGTGTTAATTATATTTGTTATTTTACTGGTAATAAGTTTTTTTTTGTTCAAGCACCTGCAAATGAATATTTACTACTTCCGGTTGTCCAATTGTTACCAAAGCTCTTCCCAGGAATGTCAGATTGAGGAATTCATAGTTAAACAGGTCTTAAGTCTTATAGTTTTTGAGGAATCGTCCCTTCAACATCTAGACATACACACACAGACATCATTTTAAAAATGTTATAATCGGATTCTAGGAAAACAAATTAACCTAAAGTGAACCAAGTTTTTGGCGGGTTTGCCCTGATTACAAATATTAAAGAACATAATATTCTCTATTCGATCCATTTAACATTTTTACTATAACATCTATAGATTTAGAGATTTATAAATATATAAAATAATCCGTTGTAATAAAGCCTCATTCACAACTTCGAAAATAAAAATAAAATTATACATAAAAATAATGATATAAACAACAGATTCTTATGAAAGTGTTCACAGCTCTCGAAAATAAAATTAAACGTACGACATAAACACAAGGATTTGCAAATGTTAAATATTTTACACAAAAATAAGCACAGACATAAGAACTGTCATTTGAGCCGTCAATATACGTTCTAGCAAAAGGATTTCAATTTAAACATAATTTTCAAAAGCTGTCTTAGGACAAAAGTTCGCATATATGATTGCGTACAGTTTTTTAAAAGGTATGAAGTTGTTATTATTGCTTGTTAATTATGAATATATTAAATGACAGTTGATGTTTTATTTTCGAAGCTGTGAACACCAACCATGAAGTCTTATTTATAATTTTATTTATATTTCTTATTTTCGTAGCTATGAATGAGCCTTAAATCTCACAGTCCAAACAATTCCATGGAAACCATTTAAAAAAAAAGTTTGTAACTGAGAGAAAAATGTCAGTGTCAAAAATCCAGAGACACTTCTGAAGGCTTTTTCTGGGAAATACATTTAATAGTTTTTATTACATTATTAATTAAATATTTAAAATAATAGATATATTACGTATACCCTTCAGAAATACCATCAATCTCAAAGAATTCAAAGAATCTGGATCATTTAGAAGAGTCGGAGAAAAATTGTTCATAGAATGAATTTAAAAATACAAAAATATCTAAAGGAAAGATGTAATTTGAATTCCTTGGGTGTATAAGTTATGTTAAATACAATTGTTCATGCGTATATAGCCTAAAATGGAAGTGGTGAGAGGTATTGTGCTGGCCACAACAGATATTTTTTTTATGTGTGAGAAGATCCTGAATTCTATGTCCGGTTTCTCCGGAAACGACATTATCGTCGATTTTTTAAATGGAATGAATAGCTTGCGGACACTCACGTGACGAAGCGAATTAGCCAATCAGAACTTGGGGAGAAACTGTCAGATTGAAGGACGGAGATTTGAAGTTTGTTTTGGTTTATAGCGTATTATGCGTTTTGTTTTCATAGTTTGGCAAAAAAATATAAAATAACTCAATACGCACTAAAAACTTCAATATGAAAACTGCCAAACTATGAAAACAAAACTCATAACCTCTGAACACGCTACCAAAACAAACTTCAGGGTTGCGTTCCAAAACTCTACTACAGAGTACGAAATTAGTCAGAATCGTTCCAAAACTAATAACCTTAGTCTCAGGAGGGAGCTTGACATTAATGTTGTAATTATAAGTAGTTTTGTTAATTTTTAAAATTTAATTTCAATTTTTTACTCCAACAAAACTCATTCTTCCAAAACACACTACACTCTTAAATTACGGTACTCTTGAATTTGGAAAGCTGCCCAGCTCTCTGACCTTCGATGTGACAGTTTCTCCCCAAGTTCTGATTGGCTAATTCGCTTCGTCACATGAGTGTCCGCAAGCTATTAATAATAAAGAAAATAGCCAAATGTCTCTATTTTTTTCAATCACCTGTATAAAGGGACATTTTAATATTTATACCCACGCTTCCATTTACCGATGCAAAAACCTAAGAATAGTTATTTATGATAAAAGTGACATTTTATTTTGTGAGAAGGAAGTTTGGAACACGACGCAAAGTTAATATTTAAATAAAAAAAACGCAAAATAACATAACTATATCATTTTATTGTTAAACATAACAAAGTTGTCATATCCATTGGCGAAATTGAAGTTAGTAGTATCCATAACCATATCCAGAACGGTAGGCATAGGGATAGGCATATCCAGAATATCCAGCTGCAGTGGATCCATACAACCCGTTGTATCCATACGACGGGTAGCCATAAGAAGCGACGTATTGGGATGCAGCCACAGCCAAAAGGGCCATAACGACAAGAAGCTAAAAATAAAGAATACTTCATAAATATTCGTCAATGATGTTATTTATTTCAGAAACTTATAAGAAATTATTTGAACTTTTAAGTTTATTCTGTTATTCTGCAAATATTCCAGTTACTAAAAGTTTAAACAATTTGTTGGCTGTGTCCGATGTGACATTTTGACATTTAGGATGTAGAATTTAGGTCTTTTTCACATAAGTACAACTCCGAATGGCACACTAATAACATCTATTGGTTTGCATGGCAACACTTTAGAACAACAAAAATGAATTGTACAGTTCGATTTAATTTGATGATTCAGATTAAATGTTAATATTGTATTTCATAAAATAGAAGCTAAGAAGCTATTCTCATTCATAAAATCCTAAGTAACGATGCTATTTAGGGCATATAAATTTAGGATTTAGATATTAGGATGGTAAAAGTGCAACATCGGACACAGCCATTATTTTTTTATAAATACAATCATTTCATTTAGTCCAATACAAAAATGCAGTCTATAATGTTTATCTGGATATAAAATTTCATTTATAATTTTAAAAAATATATTTTATTTTATCAATGTTTCTCTATTTGCTGTTTTGCATAGCTAATGGATTTATATTACATTAATTAATTAATTAATCTAGACACTTTATCATTAATTGTTGATATAATTAATGGCCAATTAAAGCCCGTTTGTTACTATCTATATTTTGGATAGAATTATGGACAGAATTCTAAACATAACTTTTATAAACAAATTTGTTTTTATGTGTACAATTAATTTGTTGTGCACTTAATTTGATATATTATTTTGGCTATAAACATGGATGCATTGCTACTTGCTCTCGAGTTCAAGACATTTTAATAATATTATTTTATTAAATTTATAACTAAACAATAATCAACGGCATCAATAATTATCAAAAATTTCACTGCTTATTGTACCATGATGTCATAATACATTGTGCACTTTCTTTCCATAAAAATAGAACTTGTTTTAATTTTATGGACAGAAAAGTCCTTGATAAAAATTTCTGTATTCGACCGTCTATAAAATTCTGTCTACGATGGGTTTTTATATTTTTTATATTCCCGGACTGAAAAGATTAGAACAGCAACAAAAATTTATTTTTCAACTTTAGGCTCCTTGCTTTTGGATACAAGTATTACATCGTGTAAGATATTTTTAGATAATAGTAAATAATTAATTAAGTAGTAGGTATTATTACATAAAGCATGATGTCTATATAAGAATTGTATTTGGGGAGTGGAGAGTCAGAGTGTACCGTTGGTTATACGGAGTGACAGTGGTTGTTAATAAAGCTATATTGAGATAAAGTGGTGTGTTCTTTGTGTGTGCCTGAGTTCATATTTACAATAGGGTTGGGTAATCTTCTAACAATCGTTTCAATAACATTTTTAATTGATTAAAAAAATGCCACTATAAGTTCGTTATCGTCCCTAAATTGTGTTCCCCTTATGGCAGGTTGCACCAACGTAACTTAAATATTAAACTCGGCTTATATTGACAATATTGCATCGAAATGAAATGTCAAAATTTCGATTTGCATTTTTTTGTTTAAAAGCTTAGCTTAAAATTTAAGCCTTGGTGGTGCAAATGGGCATTAGGGTTTTTTTGAGATTTGGAAACAAAAAATAGTCACAGAGAGCTAGATCTGAACCTGAACTATAAGGCGGATGGTTAATTTCTACGAAACCATATTCAGCAACGACACCTTGCGTGACAACACAAATTGACAGATTTTAGAACTAATATTGCTGCAATTGTTTTGTAAATTATTACACACTGAATAGGCATATGTAATTAAAAAAATAATATAATAAAAATTTACATGAAAATTTAAAAATGCCAAGTCCGGGAATATAAAAACGACCCTCGAATAATTATGTCCACAATTCTGTGCTTTATTATTATAGATTGTGACATACAGGCTTAACACACGCGTAATATACAATATTTTTCCATTGATCATGTCTTATTAAATTTAAGAAAATCTTATTTTAGTACATGGCAAAAAAGTTATATTTTGACATTGTTTAGTAGTGGTAGTCACATAATATAGATACTGAAATCATTTGGTAATAGAAATCTAAAGCATTCATTAATAGGGGCAATTAATAAACGATTTTCTATTTATTAATGACATCAATTAATAAAACGATGAAAGAAAAAAGTTTTCATTTTATAATACTATGTACAATGGATTACTTATTATAATTAACAATTAGCATTATTATAAACATTAATTATAAAAACAATAAAGTATACTTACAAGTTTAATCATGTTGAAAAGTATTGTTGTTTGCAGGAAATCTAACAAACTGATAACTACCTTTTTCTATGTCGACCTATTTATACCAAATATGTACTTAAAATTCACTTGCATCTCACATCTCGACCTTGGTCATCGAGCATGTCTTCAATGTTAATTTTGAATGCCAATGTCAACACAGAGACTGATGTGAGATTCGTGATACCTTACACGCCCTAAATATGGTAATTTTCGCGAATTTATATGAGCGTAAATATGTTCCGCATCTACAAGACGATTCAGACAGGAGAATTTTTTAAGGTGAGACATTTTATCGTTTGCTCGCGGATCATGTATAGGATGTAATATTATGAGACAGGAATAATTAAAATAGCTATGCTATTGTAGTGTATAGTTAGTAATATGATGCATTTATAATATATATTATATTTATTAATAATATGTACTCGTCCATTGTTTATCCAAGATTCGTAATTTAGTAAGCGAGGTCATGGATTTCTAATAATAGAGAGACATTCAGGACGGGTGTGCCAAAATAAAAACATTTATTGGGGGAGTCATTTTCGTTGCAGAGTTACAGCCCTTCGAAAGTGCACCTCATCAGACACATATTTATTAATAACTCTGGTACTAGTTGTTGCACCAAGTCAATGTCAATACCAAGGTATTTATTGGATGAAAAGAAAAACATCAAGATGATTGCCAGGTTCAGATGTGGTAATGAAGAGAGAAACAATAAATACTGGCTATCAAGTGATGAGAGGAGTTGTAGGCTATGCGGGAGAGAAGAGGAAACTAGCAGGCATTTAAGGATTTCGTGCAGGGAAGTTACGAGAGAAGGAAGAAAAGAAACGGTTCTGTTAGATGATATAGGGTCGGGACATATAATAATAATATCTAATAATAATAATAATAATAATAATAATAATTAATAATAATAATAATAAATACTAGTTGCACTAAACGTTTGAAACTTGGTACGAGAATACTACTTATTTAGATGCATACTTTCTTTTGTTTCTTTATCTCAACCAGAGGCATCTCATATGAGGGAGTCATGAAGATTTTTTATCGTTATTTTTTGACCTATTAAAATTTCATTTTTACTTATAAAGTATTACATACGATACAAAAATACACAAAAAAGGTATTCAATAAAACTTGATAAACACATGAGTTTTTTTTAGAAAATATCAAGTATCCAAAAAAAAAATTATGTAACAATTAAGAAACAATGAAATTCATACAAGTTCATTCTTGGATATCTACGGCGATATTCTCTGTACGTACGACAACCATTATCGGTAGAATATCCATAAATAAACACCGTATCTGCATATTTCTCAGCACTAACATTTTCCACTTTTCTTAATTAAAAAAAAAAAAAACAATATTGAAAATAAGGTAATAACAATAGTTATAAACAGCTTTTTTTCGTATTTATATTTTGTTCCATTGGAAAGTTGATTGATTAACTAAATATTTTGGATAATTGATTTTTTCTAAAAATTAAAATATCTCAAAAATTGTGTTTATTAAGTTTTTGTATGTAATATTTTGTAAGTAAACATGAAAAAATGTTAATAAGTAAAAAAATAACGATGAAAAATGTTTATGTCTTCCCCATATGAGACGCCTCTGGTTGAGATGCCGAAACAAAAGAAAGTATAAATATACATCTAAATAAGTAGTACTCGTATTCTCATATCAAGTTTCAAAAGTTTAGTGCAACTAATAGCTGAATTATTAATAAAAATCTGTTGTGGCCAGCACAAAACCTTCCATTAATTTGATGTATTTTGTACAAATCCCATACCAAAAGTTCATTGAAAAAGATACTATATATCCAGTAAAATTGTAACACAAACATAATACAATTTTTTACAAATTCCATACAGAAAGTTTGTTGGAAAATATTCTAAAAATGCGTACACTTACGTAACATTCTCTTTACAATCAAATAATATTACTACCAAGTTTATATATCTACCCATTTTTGAATTATTGCCCCAAAAGTCAATATCCCACATTTAGATAAAAACTTCAAAATTTTCATAAATTTAATTTTTATGTATCTAGTTACTTCTCAACGCGCTGATTCCAAATTTTGAAACCGCAGGTCGATATCTCTTTTCGTTCCCGAGATATTTATATTCAAAATTTTGCTCAAAACTGCCCATTTTAGGATAATAACCCAAAAATGGGTCGAGATATGAATTTGGCGACAACACCATTCGATTCTACGGGCAAAATTACATAAGTACACCAATTTTCAGAATTTTTGAACGCCGCATACAATCTCTAAAGCAAAATAACTGAAAATGGTCAAAAATCGAAAAAATCTAAGGTGTACCCCTTACGATTTTTTCAGATTTTGGCCATTTTTGGTGGTTTTCAAGCTTTTATTCATAAAAAATGAACCGTTTGGACAAAAATGATGAAAATTGCTATACTTATGTATTTTTGTTCGTAGAATTGATTGGTGATGTCGCCAAATTTATATATCAACCAATTTTTGGGGTTAATACCCAAAAATGGGCAGTTGAGCAAAATTTTAAATCTAAATATCTCGAGAACGAAACGAGATATCAACCTGCGGTTTCAAAATTTGAAATCAGCGCATTGACAAGTATCTAGATACATAAAAATTAGATTTTTGAAAATTTTGAAGTTTTTATCTAAATGTGGGGTATATTGACTTTTGGGGCAATAATTCAAAAATGGGTAGAGATATAAACTTGGTAGTAATATTATTTGATTGTAAAGAGAATGTTACGTAAGTGTACGCATTTTTAGAGTAAGAAATTCTTATTTTATACATCAAATTGACTATACCGCTTTATAGAACATGTGAGAAATACCTCCTAGATGGCACCAGCGACCAGCGTACAAAATCAAAAATACAAACATGTGCGAAATGTAACCTCGAATGTTTGCTTACATTCTTCATTTGTTATCAATTGTTTAACTAGTTTAATAAAGCAAGAAAAATATTTTCGTAAAGTTTGTTCAACATGTTTCTTTCTCACGTATATATCAAGAAAAATAAATCTGGGTCTATTACAAAAGTAATTACCGGTGAGCTAGGTTATAATAGTGTTTTTGCAAATATTTTCTTTTAGAATGTAAGGGAACATTATTTACGTGATGATATAGGTTGCGGATCAGAAGTTTGTATGGAATGCGATAATGAACCAACTTTGTTGTCGAAACCGAATAATGCTAATGATATATGTAGACATAATCATTACATTATTTTGGACGCGAACATAATTCTGGATCAAGTGAGTATTAACAGTTAATCGTACATTAACTATTAAATTACAAAGTTATGCCCATTTACGGAACTCTGATTTAATTTATATTATTTATATTTACAGATAGATATTTTGGACGAAGATGTAATAAACAATGTAGTTATTCTTCAAACTGTGTACCAAGAAGTAAGAAATCGCAGTTTACCTGTTTGGAAGAGATTAACAAGTTTAATTGAAAATACCAGTAAACATTTCTACGTATTTGCAAATGAACATCATAAGTAAGTTCATATTACAGCTTTCTTAACGATAATAAAGAAAATTATTTGTAGAAATACGTATATCCCTCGAGATAATATTAAATCTATTAATGATCATAACGACCAATTAATACGTCGAGCATGCATGTGGTATCAAAACCATATTCCAAGTGTAAAAATTATTTTTATAACAGATGACGCTGCTAACAGAAAATTAGCTCAAGAAGAAAAATTATTAGCATTTTCTAGTAAGTATACAAAAATCTACTCAAATTCGTGCAATAATTATCATATGCCACAAATTTGTATTCCGACATTAGTATCTTCATTTTTGTTCTCATTCAAAACAGCCACGTTACAAACTCCAATTTATTCGTTATATACTGAAAAGTTAACTTTGAAAAAATAATAATTATGTATGCTATAATATAAATCTTTACTCTAACTCTAAATATATTCATGTTAAATATTCGTCAATCTACAAATATATACATTACCTAACGGTTTTTCCTGAAACATTACACACTACATATTAATGGTTCTAAATTCTGAATATTTTATCATGATTTTTTAGAGTAAATTAAGTATTCATATCACAAAATTTGTGTCACCTGTAAAATTTAGTTTTTAAATAGGGGATTTTAAAGAGTTTAAAATAAATTTATCAACTTTAATGGGGCATTGATAATGATAATGAATTTAGATAAATAGGTATAATTTCGTTATCAGAAATTAATAAAAATATATGCCAGAAAGCAATATTAAGTATTTATTTATACTTATTTGAAACTATTTTGTTAAAATTCGATAATTAATTTATATAAGTTTAATTATTAAAAAATGGTTAGAATCAGCTCTTTAAATGTACTTCTCATTAACAAGAACAATATTTTAAAAAATCTGTTGTGGCCAGCACAGCACAATACCTCTCGCCATTTTCATAGGCTATATTTTTTTGCAAACCAATATACCAAAAAGTGAATAGGGATATTAAAAATATTTTTTTGTGTAAATTTTGATGCAAATAAACATAAGTTATGGTTCACTGTCATAAAAAAAAAACTTTTTTGGTATCTCTATTCTCTTTGAAGTAATTTACTTTGATTTTGAACTTCTAAAAAGTTATTGTTACAATTTTCTATTTTCTGACATGAAACCAAAATCCTCAAGTTCCATTTTTTATATTAGACACATTTCAACATGCTAATTTCAAATTTTGAAACTGTATGTCATTATCTCTTCGTTTTCGAGATATTTACATTTAAAACTTCACACAAAAATTAGTGGAGATGCGAGCCTGGCAACTTCTCCAATCGTTTCTACTGGTAAAATAACATAAATTTACCAATTTTCACAATATTTGATTCATTAGTTCAGTTTGTACTAATTTCTTAAAACTTCTCAAAACTGTAGCATATTGTTCAATATTCATTATTTTCTTCATATTGTATACCATATAATATATTTATTTATAACTACAAAAACAATAATTAAAATTTTCTTACCGGGATCGCGGTAACTGGAAGTAAGGTTATTTTTTTCTCTCTTGAAAACAGTAGACAATTGATGAATTACATATCAAAATGACCACGAAATTATAACGTATCGAATAATATATAATTTAATATTAATGTTAATTTTTAATTACGGAAATCTTTAAATAATTACACAGCGAACAACAGTTGTTCTAGACGCGCGTACGCGGGGAGAGGGACTGGAGAAAACTTGTCTATGCCTACTCGATCCAAATTTCGCGATTTATATTTTCACACATTGGTATTTTATTGATAAAATTAATAATTTACTGTACCTTTGGAAACAAGTGGAAATAAATTAAGAGATATTAAATTAATACTTACATGTTTATTATACGCATTTCTTTTTTCTTGTTATAAAATTCACTCCTAAACCCATTGGAATCTTATTAATGGTGCATGAGCACAAATGTTTTTCAAACAATTAAAACAAAGTGGAAATGGGGGATTACAGTCTAATCGAATTAAGAGTAATTAGTAAAAAATAGTGAAAGTATATGCTTAATAATGAATATTAATAATGTAATAAAATGATATAATTGAAATACCTCGGAAATAAGATTTTTTTTGTTACATGAATTCAATGTTATTATTTTGATTGGCGATAAATATGTATAAAACGAATACCGAGTTACGAATTTAGGAGGCGGTCCGTACAATGGAAGTAATTATTTGAATATAACTTGTCACAGGTGCTTTTACTTATGGACATATGATGCAAGCTATCTCTCCGACAAATATCGAAAAATCTGCTAACGGTTAAAACCTAACTATATATACAAAGATAAAAAATAATTGAAATCATCCCCTATTGTACCGTCGTGAGGGATGATTTTTCAAAAACGCTAAAACACTCTGCATTTCTTACCAAAAGCATAAATAAGAATTTTTATATCCTAACTTGAGAAATGATGGGTTGTCCATACACACTTTCAACCCCTATTTCACCCCCTTCAAGTTTTATTTTCACGACAAAAGGTAGCCTACGTCCTTCTCCAAAGTCCAATCTATCTCTATACCAAAATTCATCAAAATTACTTCAGCGGTTTAGACGTGAAAACGTAACAGACAGACTGACAGACAGAATTACTTTCGCACTTATTATAATATATAGTATAGGATGTAAACTTCAATGTTATTCATTTATTTTTTATAAATATAATTTATAAATAGCATCAAGAAAATTTAGGTGCTCGAAGAAAACAGTGTGATATGAATATTTAGTTTTTCCAAATTTGGGGGGCATAACACATAGGAATGGGTTCATGTCGTCAAAACGGGAATATTTGAAAAGTACTTTTTTTCCAGAAGAAAGTATCTTCACACCCGAACCCGATTATTTAAAAAAAAAAAAAAAATTAAAATCCTGATGGGGCGTGGTTTAAACAATTTCTCTAAATAGAACATTACCAAACCGAACGCACAAAATGAGGTCATGCACGACTTTTTTTTTATAATTTTAATCGATAGAGTAGTTAAAAATAATAGACCCGTATTTTTTATTTTTCCTCAAATCGATCTTTAATCATGAAAAAATTGTAATTGAAAATGACATTCTTTAAAATGCGGCTGAAGACCCCCGCTTCGTCCCTTGTCCTTTGACGTCACAGAGTGAGAAGCACGACCATTTTGATTTTTACATTCTTAAACGTCAAAGTGACATTTGAAGATAACCTAAAATTTATGAAAGTAAACATGTCGATGGAACGTTGTTTCGTGCCAAAATAAAGAATAAAATAATATTCTGGAATATATTCAATGTCTCATATGCGTTTATAACCTCCTACCGTCTAATTCAAAGATTCAAAAGTAAAAGAAACATCTGATGTAACGTAGATAATTTCACGCCAAATGAAAATTATATTTTTAAAAATAAATAGAATGGTATTATATTAATATAATATAGCATATTTAGATATGTAATCCTCAATTTATAGTTTATATATATTTTTCTTTTAGAAATTATGTGTCCATATAAAATGTCTGTTTGAAATGAGTGTGAACTTCGTTTGTAACGTTGTGACGACAAAACATGGCTGGTTTTTGCAACTTTTTAAAAATACCATACTTTAAAACGATTTTATACAACAAAAAATATAAATAAAAAATAATTTAATCATACTGATCGATGAATTAGACTATCCTTTTTCGATTTAAACAGAAAAAAGGTACAATTATTTTTTTTTGCATGACCTCATTCACGCTTGTAAAACGTGGGCCGAGTTTTACGCGTTCGTGTTTGGTTATTGTTATATTTAGAGAAATATACAAGTTAAGTAAGTTGTTCTTTGGGTTTTCTGTTATTTTGCACAAGTCCCGAACGCCTAACGTTTCTATTAGAGTCCGCGCGCCCAGAGAAAAAACATGAGCTGCGCAGAGATTAAAATTCATCCGGACGAGTTCAACTTGTGAAAGTAGGGGTATTACCACGTTTTAACTTAACAAATAGCAACTGTATAGCGTACACGTATTTTTTTAAATGTAATTTTTCTAATTGTAATTCTGTTTCGTGTAATAAATGCTTTTAGTGTCATTGATTTTGATTTTTGTTGTTTATTATTGCGATTGATATTGTACAGTCAACATTTGTAGGTTGGGTAGTACAATACTGCGCTGTGTTTTTTCTCTAAACGCGCGAACTCTACTACACCACGCCTCATTGGGATTTTTAGCTTCGTCCTTTCCAGAATATAACCGGGTTAAAAGTTAAAGGCAATGCACAATAAAAAATAAGTAGTCGTTAAACTTCCCCATTGTTTAATTTTAGTGCAAGAGTATGTTAAGGGCTTAAGAACCGAAATTAATTTAGAAGACAAATTATGTAGAAAAGATTACCATGCCGATGATGAGGGTGCCGAACTATTTCCAAAACATTTAACCACTGCCGAAATTCATGAAGGCATCAAATCTGGCAAATTCCTCCAAGGAACATTTTACGCTTCCAGGGAAAATTTCTTGGAAGGGTCCGTGAATGTCGAAGGCCGGGAAGATTCAGTAAGCCTATTAATAACATTTAAAAGTAACAAAAGTAATAAAAAATTGTTAGGTTTTGCTTCAAGGTCGTTCAGGCCTGAACCGTGCAATAGATGGCGACATTGTAGCTTTAGAACTTTACACTGAAGATAAATGGTCTGCACCTAGTGAAATCGTTTTGGAAGATGAAGAAGTTGATGAAGAAAACGATCCGGGAATCGTTGAAGAAAAAGAGAAAGAATTCAAAGCTCTGGCAGTGAAGAAATCAAATAAAAGACCCACTGGACGAGTAGTGGGTATCATAAGAAGAAAATGGCGGCAATATTGCGGTATCATTCAGCAAACTGGAGACAGTTCGAATGTAAATCAGATATTTGTACCTGCAGAGAAAAAGATTCCTAAAATTAGGATTGAAACTAGACAAGCGGGGCATTTGAAGACGCAGAAAATTATAGTTGCTATCGATTTTTGGAAACAAAATTCGAGATATCCTAGCGTAAGTTTCACAATATTTACTTTCTTTAATTATAGAAAATTATTTACAGGATCATTGTATATTTTATTTATTTGTTTTAATTTATTCTTGTTTTAGATTTTCCATTTTACAATAAAAGCGCTTTATTGTGATATTATTATGTAAAAGGGTTAATGTTTTTATTATTTCTCTTTAGGGCCATTTCGTTCGAGCTCTCGGAAAAATAGGAGATCGAGAAACTGAAAATGAAGTTTTGCTTTTGGAACATGATGTTCCTCATAGCAAATTTTCTGAAGAAGTTCTTAGTTTCTTACCGAAATTACCTTGGATTATTACTGACGAAGTAAGTTTTCAACTTTAATTCGTTAATATCCATACAATACTGTAACGTTTATTTATTCGGGTGAAGTGTAAAAATCAGAGAAATAATAATAATAACGAACACTGTGAATAAACAAAAATATAAACATCAATTAAAGACTAGAATATTATTAAACACAAACACTAAGATTTAAATAACAGAAAGCACGATTTATTTAATGTTCTTAAAAGCTGTGACGTCACAATCACGGACATTAGAATTAGAGATAGTATTATTTGGTTTGACGTTTGGGAGACAGATGTTCAGCAACTTCGTTGTGACAGAGAGGTTAGTTTATTTTGAAGAAATAGAACTGTGCTCTTCCCGCCAGTGTTTTATAAGGTTTCATTATGTAATTGTTTGTTACCTGATTGTTTTAATAAGTCTGAGGATCCATTTCGACACGCTTTCAAGCAAACATGATAACATTGACAATGAAATGACACTTGCTAATAGTACACAGGTTCGATATTGGTCGGATAATTCCGTCATTAATGTCATGCCGTGAATTCTACGTCATCTGAAAGGAATTTAAGTAACAGATACAATTTTTAAAAAATAATTTTTCTGTTATTACATATAATTTCGAAATCGGACAAAGGCCAAATACTCTACGTTTATGAAGTTGAACTTTCAAAAAAAATATGGTAAATGGACCTCACTGTGTCCCTGACATGTTTAGACGTCGGCCGCGCGCCCCCCACATTGTACAGGGTGTTTCAAAACATGTGTCGGAAAATAAATGGTGGGATTGGTTGGCTAATTATAAGAAAAAAAGTTCCCATTAACATGGTTCCGCAAACGCACCGTTTTCGAGATACAGGGTGTAAAAAAAAATATTTTTTATTTTTATTTTTTGACGATATCTCAGGAACCGTTTGAGATACAAAACTCAGCTTTTGTACACGTCTTAGCTTTAATATTAGCTACTTTTTAAGCGCTTATTCAATTTTTTTCATATGCCATTAACGGAGATTTTAGGGTTGCGTGAGGTTTTTATGGCCCTAATTTCTATGACACTTGGGAAATTGGCATTCTGAAAGCACATTGTGAACCACCAATATTTTCTACACAAAAAAGGTACTCGTAGTCAAACGTAAACCGTTTTAGAGAAATACGGCATTTTATTATGGAAAACATTAAAAAAACTAGCAACATGTTTTGTTGTTGATAAAAACATTTGTTTTTGATCTAGTCGTCTGCGTTCATGCATTTGTTTTGACATTAAAATTATTGTAGGAGGAGGTCATTTTCAACAATTTTTGTGATTTTTTTTGTTTTATATGTTATTGCTTAGTTTTGTAAAATAAAAGTTCTGTGATCATACTTTTTTTCATGCTTTTCATAATAATTTCTTTTACACCCTGTATCTCGAAAACGGTGCGTTTGCGGAACCATGTTAATAGGAACATTTTTTCTTATAATTAGCCAACCAGTCCCACCCTTTATTTTCCGACACACGTTTTGAAACACCCTGTATAGATATTCAAAATAAATCCATTGTTCTTCTTTTTAATTCTACAAGAGAGTTACGTACGTTATCCGAAAGTTAAGTTATGTAGAACTTGGTTAATCATTTTTACAAAGAAAGTAATAGAATTAGGGTTGGCCTGATTTAAATCATTTGATTTAAATAAACTGATTTTTTTTTAAAAAATCGCTGATTTTTATCACAGATGAAAAAAAGATTCAAATTGTAATAAAAATGAATTTATTTACTACAAAATTATAAATAACAACAAAAATATAGACTGTATTCGAATTCTAACGGATTACTGATTACATGTTTTGATCTATTTTATTTAGGTATGCATTGTTTAAAAAGACGCTCGCGCGTGGGTACGTTATATACTAAAAAAATTCAAATGCATCTTTTGGGGTTTATTACAGATTTCGTTTTCGTTTATGAAATAAAATATTTATATTGCTTTTAATACAATTAAAAAAGTACAATAACACCACCAAATCTTTAAAAATAAAAAAATCATGATTTATTTGATCTTTTATTTTTTTAAATAAATCATGATTTTTCCAACCCTGAATAGAATACCCAGTTTTATTGACTTAAAAAAATCAATGACTATGGCTTTGACGTCACAGAATCGGACCCCTGAACGGAAACCTTAAATGAAAAGAACACACTTCTTTGATTTTTCCAGGATTACAAGCTTCGCAAAGACCTCCGCAACATAGACATCTGCTCCGTCGATCCCCCAGGATGCACCGACATCGATGACGCCCTCCATTGCCGCGAACTTCCAAACGGCAACTTAGAAGTTGGCGTCCATATCGCCGACGTCTCCCACTTCATTCGTCCTGGAACTGCTCTCGATCTGGAGGCCTCCTCCAGAGCTACAACAGTCTACCTGGTGGACAAACGCATTGACATGGTGCCAGAACTTCTGAGTTCGAATCTCTGTTCTTTGAGAGGCGGCGAAGAAAGATTTGCGTTCTCAGTGGTGTGGGAGATGGACCGGAAGGCGGGGATAGTGAATACTGTTTATCATAAAAGTGTGATCAAGTCGAAAAGGGCGATGACGTATGAAGAAGCGCAAATGTTGATTGATGATAAATCGCAGACGGAAGGGTTGGCTGTTTCTCTTAGGAATTTGAACAAACTGGCCAAGATTTTGAAGAAGGGAAGGATTGAAGGCGGGTAAGAAACTTACGTACCTAAAATCATTTTGTTAAATAATAATTTGCTACATGAACGGTAACAAATTTTAAACAATGGGGTTATTTCACATTTTCTGATTTATTTTTTTCTTGAAAAAAATGGGTCAAATTAAATATGTAAGTGTATGTTTTACTCCTTACAAGTCTTTAGAATCAGAGATATGATTTTTTAATAGTTGCCTTTAATTTCAAATATTTCAACGCTGACGTCACAGCTTCACGAATACGGCAGCTCAGCTCTACCGCTTTAGTTTGGAATTATGATTGTTTGGTTTGGTATTTATTTTAATAAATGTTTGTATACACTGCTGTCATCTGTCACAATTTTAGGCTAGATTGTTATTTTGTGGGGGGAACCGGGTTCGATCCCGACTGACGCCAAATATTTCCAATTTTAAATGGCACAAAAGTGACCCCTGTGGTGCACTCTCCACGCCAGCTATGAGTGCCCGTGAGGTGACGCCTGGTAAGCGCCCACACGGTAAAATATATCGTCATCATTACCGATGTCTACATGTGTTGTAGATACTGGCACACCCAGAAATGGGTAATATGCCGTGATGATATATTTATATTTATTTTATTTATACTGCACTAGTACTTTTAAAGAAATAGAAAGTAATAATAATCTCTCTTGTATATTTTGCTGTCAGCTGTCACACTTTTAGGTTAGGTTACTGTTTCATGTTGTGAAGCGTGTGTGTGTGAGAGAGAATTGTCTTTGTGTGAGTATGAATTTGTGTCGTCACAAATTTAGTCCGTGTTTAAAAGCGCGAAAGTTTATTAGCAAATTTATGAATGAAAAGTCGCATATTTCAAATTGTTTTCTATTACTATATTTATTTAAATGAGATGGATTTCATGATTTTATAAAAAAAATTGACAATTATTTTTTTTGAAATGACCCCATTAAAAATTTAATAATTATAAAATAGAATGACAGTTGACAAGTCAGGTTAGAAATTTGCAATTTTTTGTTCTTACGCATTGCTCTTAGTTCTTAAGCATTAAGCCTTATGCAAAGCTGGAAATGGTAGTAAACGTTGCCATATGATAAACATTTTTACGCATTGCGCTTAGTTATTATTTATAGCTCTTACGCAATAGGACAATCGGTGGAAATGAGGCTTAAATGTGTTTGTGTGAGAGAGAAATGTCTGTTTATGAAGCTGTGACGTCACAAATGTATTCCTTGTTTACAGCCACGAAAGTTGATCAGCAAATATTTCAAATTGTTTTATATTACTATATTATAATGAAAAATAGTGACAATATTTTTATGAATTCCTTCCAGTGCACTGGTTCTGGCCTCTCCAGAAATTCGCTTCCAAATAGACAACGAAACTATGGATCCAATTGATGTACAAACTAAAAAAACGTTTGAAACCAATTCTATGGTAGAAGAATTCATGTTGTTGGCTAATATTTCTGTAGCTGAAAAAATTTTGGCCGATTTTGCGGAATGTGCATTATTGCGAAGACATCCTGAACCACCTGTTTCCAATTTTGAACCTTTGGTTAAGGCCGGACGACATTTGGTAAGTAACAATTTTATGTTACACAATAATTATAATAATGCTCGTGCTCGATCATTCTGTTTCCGAATATTAGAGCCGGAATTCTACTAGTTTCTTGACTATATTTAACTTGCAATTACAGCTTAGCTGTATTTTTGGCTAGTAGTTCTCATATGGGGGGCGAACGCAATGGGGTTATCCACCTTTTTTTTAATTTTTTTTATTATGGAAGTATGGAAGAATTATAAGTATATAAATTATAGTTTCACTCAAAAATAATTTGTAATATATGAGAAATTAATAATTAAATTGTGATACAAAATTCAAATTTCGTTCAACGTCATTCTTCCTGAGACCGGAAAAAGAGAAAACTGTTACAGACACTAGCGTCTCCAAGCGAGCAGCGATAGAAGCTTGTTTGTTTACATACTGCACGACCATGATAATAAATCAATCCAGAACAAATGAATTTCGTGAGGGGCAGCTGTCAGAAATAAATTTCATACATAATTTACTCAATGATGGGGCCATGGAAAAATTTATGGTTTAATTTTATGAATGAATTGTATCAAAATCAAAATTTCTCGATATTTATCATAAGATATATAATTAAATAAGTTTTAAAAATATTCAAAAGTGAGGTTAAAATTACTCCTGTGGAGGGCAGGTGACGTCATTCTGGAATGGTCGAGTATTCTCTGGAATGGTCGAGTATTCTCTGGAATGGTCTATTCTGCAAGTTTAATAAATATATTGTAAACTTGAAAATATATTGTTACCGTACAAACCTACGAAACTTATTAAATGCTGATAGTACTATAACAAAAGTCGAATTTATAATAAATACAAGTCTTTGCCAGTTCACAATCACTAAACATAACATCTAACCAAAAACAAAATGTCAAAAGTGTTAACATGGGCTGCGTTCCAAAATGTAGAATACTGAGTTTTGGAGTAGGAGTTAGAATATGATGAAGTAAAAAATTGAAACTAAATTAAAAATAAAAATTAACAAAACTACTTATAGTTACAACATTAATGTCAAGTCCGTATTAAGAGCGCACTTTTACAGGCCAATGTATTTACTTATGTTTATTTTCAACCAAAAGCACGTTTTCTTCCTCAAGAAGGCAAATTACTTTCATTTGTTGAGAATCGTGAACGTTTGAAAATATTGTGGAGTAATTTTTATACCTTCCTCGACAGTAGGGTAAGTAGAGTATCACTTTGGAGTAAACTCTGGCCGTTTTGGAACAGGTTAAGAGTAAACTCTGAGAATAAGGTTATTAGTTTTGAAATGACTTCGAGAAATTTTGTACTCTAGAGTACGTAGCCCATGATAGTATGATTCCACCTGATTCCACTATATTTCTCTCTCTTTCTTAGTACTATATTTGTCTCACTTTCCTATTGCAGGAAGAGTGACGTAGTAACCAAAAGCCGGCAAATGAGTGAATTACTTTTAAATTAATTGTAAGCTTATTCAAATGCATATAACACTGTTTATGTTTGTTTCAGAACTATTTAATTGTTATAAAAAGTAATTTATGCCTAAATATTAAAATTGTTACAGTAGTGGATGTACTAGCTACTAGACTACAGGTGTCTGTAGGTCCTTCGAGCCGGATACTTTTTTTGTTTAATAAAAAAAAAAAAAATGATGTTATGTTCTATTTACTTTGTAGGGCTTCGAAATTGACACCAGCAGCGGTCGCCAGTTAGCTCTTTCCCTGGATAAAGCTATTAGCAAAGACAACACTTACATGAACACAATGTTCCGTATTCTCGCCACAAGATGCATGCTACAAGCGCAGTACTTCTCCAGCGGGATGTTTCCCAAGGAAGAATACAAACATTATGGTCTTGCTGTTCCATTATACACACATTTCACGTCGCCTATTCGTCGTTACGCTGACATCATAGTGCATCGACTACTAGCGGTATCTATAGGCGCGGATGTTACCTATGCAGATTTGCTGGATAAGAGGAAGACGCATGATTTGTGCCATAACCTCAACTATAGGAATAGGATGGCGCAATATGCCGGAAGAGCATCGGTTGGACTCAACACGCATGTAAGTTTTTTTTTGTAATAGGCTACTCCAGCTCATTCGAATATAGAGAAATTAGAAAAAAGAAAATATTACACAAATAAAATTATATACTTCAGAATGGGGTATTCTAATGATTTTTTTTTTTCTGAAACTTTCATGTATTTGTACTACAAATCAAAAATTTTGAGTTCTTTTTCATTTAATTTGAGCGAGATATGAATTTTTAAATATTCTTTGAAAATTTGAATTTTACCGGATGTGACGTATGAGGGACTCATGACATTTAAATGGCGGGGCATGTTTACAAACACAACGCTTGGCGCGGCAGTCTATCTGTCATTCGCTTAGAGTATAGAATAGGACTAGAGAGAGCGTAAAGTATAGATATGGGCAGAGTTTTTGTCGCCATGAGACGGAAGGGGAATCTCGCGGCCGCCATCTTGGGACGATCTACATTATAATGTATTTAAGTGCACGTTCTTCAGTTTTATTACAAAAATACAATTATGTAATAGAAAATGAAGTAATTTTAATTAGCAAGTTTTAATTCAGTAAGAAACGTATTAAAATTAATTCAATTTAAATTTGAAAGACCCAAAAATTCTTCAATTTAAAGTGAATTGCGATTAAACTTTAATCAAATATTTATAGAAATTGAATAAATAATGAATAGAACTGTTCCAATTTTATGACAATTATAATGATTAAAATAAAAACTTACAAAAATTAGGTACCGAATAGGCAAATAACTTAAGGCTAGAAATTTCATATAAAAATATATATTTATGATGTTTACAATACAAATAAATACTAATTACAAACATATTTATTACAAAAATTAGTTAATATTTTTACATGAAATATGTAAAGGATACAATAAAAGATATGAACTAAACATTAATAATATGGACAAGTAAAATAGTACTTATTTGTGAATTGTGATCAATTTTCTTTTTCTTTTCTTGTTGTTTTAAAGTTTTTACGGACGTTTGGTCATTACAACCGAAGGCACAACACGTTGGCATGTTATTACAAACGTTTCACATCCAAATAACACATATTAAAATCGATTATTAACGTAAAATAATCAAACAACCATAGAATGCTTGTATACACTAGATCTTCCCAAGATGGCCGCCGTACAATCACAACCTTACCCCGCATGACATCAGTTTTGAGTGTTTAGACTCCCTCTATATGTATATATATATATATTTTATAACTCTATGGTCATTCGCCATTTTTATGTTTGTTTGGTTAGTTGTCGCTTGTTTTATGTATTTCAATTTTGTTTGCGTTGTATAAGTGAATTTTCCGTAATGAAAACTTGTATTAACAATAATAACTAATAACCAAATTAAAAAAGTTGAAAATTGTAAACATACAAACGTTATACACCTTAACACGATCAAGACAGCGCACAACGCATCAATGGCGGAACAGCTGTTTCCTGTATATGGTGTAGTCATGTTCAAAATTTTTTAGATGTCATGAGTTCCCTCGTACGTCACAACCCACGTGATACCTGTTCAGCGGTAAAATAAAATACAAGAAAAATCGTGTTAGGAAAAAAAAAATGATTTTTTTTTTCATTATTTGGTCATTTTAAAGCATAATCCACAATGTTATAACATTTTTTACTTTAAATTTTACTACATTAGAATACCCCATTCATATGTAAAACAAAAGAATGTAGACTTGTTAAACATCGTTGAAAATCTTATAAAATAAGCAATAAGATGAGACTATTTTCATTATAGTCATTTAAAAAATTATAAGTTTGTGTTATATCTCGAGAATTATATAGTTTTCAAAATTCAAATTACGCCATTTTATTTTACCTAAAAAACGGTGCAAAATTTGTTAAAAAAATTTTTTTCTAACTACCATAATAAATAAGTTATGAGATATTTTCGAAATGAGCGAAAAATAAGTTTTTGCTTGTAGCTCAGAAACAAAAAAAGATCGAAAATTCCTGTTGTGACTATTAAACTTTTCTCAAAAAGTTGACCCTGGAATGTGCAAATGATTTTGCTCTATGAGTAATATTTCCCGAGATACCCTAAAAACACATCGAAAATAAAAAAAAAAACTGATTGATTCAGAAAAACAATGCTAGTCAACTGCTCGTTAATCGGTTGTTCATACTAACGGCCATGCGTCTTATTCTCAATAAAATACATATTTTAATTTTTAGATGTTCTTCCGAGGAAAGGAGACAGAAGAAGACGGCTACATTCTCTACGTCCGTAAAAATGCTCTTCAAATACTAATCCCTAAATTCGGATTAGAATGCACTTTATATCTCCCTAAAGATAATCCAAATGTAAAATTTGAATACAACGAAGAAAACCACACACAGAAATGCGGAGATATTATTTTTTACGCTTTTGATCCAGTTAAAATACGGATAAGTTTAGATTCAAATAACATCCAACACGAGAAAATAATTCTACATTTAGTTGAGCCGTATATTGAAGGATTTAGCCGTTCTTCAAGTGGAGAAACTAAGAGAAAAATTGAGGAAAATACGGAGAAGCAGGAAGAAAAACGTAAAAAGGGTAAATACAAATCGAAAAAGAGTAAAAATAAGTAAAAAATTCAAATTTTAAATTAAGTAGTTCAATTGTGTTCATTTAATGTTACAGGTACATAATTTTAAGATTTCAAGAGTGAATTTCTTCTTTTTCAAATTTTGACAGCGTTGATGCAAATTTTGTTGATCTAATAATGTTACAAATAATTATTTTTAAGATTCCAATAGTGTTGCCCTATTTCTTATTTGATTTTGTACTATAGATTAGTAAAATAAAAATATTTTATTCAATTTTGCCTTATAAAATCATGTTTATTTCCTTGCATACGGACCATTAAAGTTGTTTTACAAACAATTTTGTTCCGTTAGCTTTTTAAAGAATTTTATTTCACCAGCGGTTTTAAAATATCAAATGTCAACCAAAATTGTTGGAATAAATTCAAATATTCAACATATACCCGCCATTTCGCCACAAATAGAATAAAAATGTTATAATTTTGTAATAACATAATGTCTTTGATTGTTGGAATAAAATATTATATGTCATATTGAGATGTTAACCTCTAAAAAGTTTCAGAATAATTAATTTCAAAGTCAATTATAAATAATAAGGTCATGCAAGAAAAATAATTCGTCGGCTGATTATTGGAATGTACCAGTCCACTTTTTGAAAAAAAAAAAAAATAGATATAGTCAAATTAGGTTTTCCGGTATTTTTTTTTTTTTTTTTTTTTTGTACCACGGCCAGTAGAAAGAACATCAAGTTCAGTGCTTCCTATACTTTAAACAGACTTATAGTTTTGTACCATGTCCCTTAAAATGACATACACTAAGAATTGTTTTGAATCAAGTCCAGAGCCAATCAGATTTCACAATACCGTCACGTGTTTCTAGACATAGTACGGTAATAGATATTTACACACCAAGTGAGCTAAGGTAATGTTTATTCATGAGAAGAAAGTTTAGTTAATTTCTTCGAGTGAATAAACATTCTTAGCTCACGTGGTTTGTACAATATTTTATTCAATTTTGACGAAATACTAATAAAAACCATTATAATATTTAATTTTGACAAAATAAAAAACTGATCAGTTAGTAGGCTGAGAATGACAATCGTCGCTGATAGACGTCAAGTCATGTATTTAAAATGCTTTATTGTCTGTCATTTGTGCCGTGAAAATTAATGAAAATGGCTGATAATGTCTGATAAATATTATGGTAAGTGTTATTTTCGTACCTGATGTTATTTTAAATGCATTATTTGTTGCAGAGTGAGTTAAAATTTCGTGAGAATGATTTAAAGAATTTTTTAATTCACATGTGAAAAAAGTGTTACTTGTAGTTAATAACGACAGTTTAAAACGTCAAAATTGAATAAAAATAATAAAAAGTGTAGACATGGTACAAAAAGTCTCTATTGTATTTTTTTAAATAAATTTACTATGTTATTTTGAACCATGTCCAACTAGGTCCTTTTATATTTCGAAAATATTTAAAAATTATAATTTAACAAATTTCATACAAAGTTATGGAAAATGAAACTATACAAACAAAAAAAATTCAACAAGTGTATTCATTATCCATTTTTTACAATAAAATTTAAATGTTTGAAGCAGTTTTTCTGGAAAGTATTATTTGTGGACATAGTACATTACAATAGTCGGCCTACGAATTGTAATTTTTTTCTGTTTAAATCGAAGAAGGATAGTGTAATTTATCGTTTAGTATTATTAAATTATTTTTTATTTACATTTTTTGTTGTATAAAATCGTTTTAAAGTATGAGACTTTTAAAACATAGCAAAATCCAGCCATGTTGTAACGTCACAGGTTCCGAACCTAAGTTCAGACTCATTTCAAATAGATATTTTTTATATTGATACAGAATTTCTAAAAGAAAAATATAAATAGACTATAAATTGAAGATTGCATATCTAAATATGTTATAATATATTAATATAACATCGGTCTATTCGTTTTTATAAATAAAATTTTCATTTGGCGTGAACTTATTCACACAAACATATCAGCTGTTTCACTTTTGATTTAATATTAGACGCTAGAAGGTAATAAACGTACGTGAGACATTGAATATATTGGAGAATATTAATTTATTCTTTATTTGGTAAGTTAAATAACATACAATATTTATTGGCAAACTTATTTCACTGACATGTTTACTTTCATAAATTTCAGGTTATATTTAAATGTCACTTTGACATTTAAAACAGTGTGCAAAACAAAATGGTCGTTGCTCCAAACCTGTGACGTCACAGGGCAAGGGACGAAGCGTGGGTCTAACAGCCGCTTTTTAAAGAATGTCATTTTCATTTACAATTTTTTCATGATGATTAAAAATCGATTTGAGGAACAATAAAAAATACGGATTATCATTATTATTTTTCACTACTCTATTAAAGTTATAAAAAAAAGTCGTGCATGACCTCATTCAGGCCATGGCAACCACAGATCACTATGGTAACGCATAAAAAAATCACACTCAGCGACTAGATCCCTGGACTAGATAACCGTGAGCGATTAGCGACATTTCAAGATTCTGATTTCATTCATATACAGGGAATTTATTTTAACATGCAACATATGGCGAATCACTTCCATGGTTACTCACTATTGTCAAAAAATGACAGCAATGTAATATTTGTCCATTTTAAAATGCAACATACAAAATTTGTAGTTTTGTATTATCAAAACTTAATTTCCTATAAATTAGCCTACATACGATTAACAAATAATCAAAACATGAATGTTGTACATCTTAAAAAACTTTAGCTTACAAAAATTCATAACTTTCATGTAATAAATGTTTAAAAAATAGCCCCAATCACTCTGAGGCAATATTTTAGTCGGTCGTAATAAGAATTAACACCATTGGTGATATGTTTTGGAGGTATCTCTTGAGCTGCAATACTATTTATAATGTTGCATTTTAAAATGGACAAATATTACATTGCTGTCATTTTTTGACCGTAGTGAGTAACCATGGAAGTGATGAACTATAATAGGTGCGTTCGGTAAATCATATGGAGTTGGAGTATTTACGGAGCGGTGTTGGAGTGGAGTGGGAGTAGAGCTGGAGTTGCAGTAGATCGAGGGAATAAGGTACACTCCTTTGTTTGTGATTAACCGAACGAGTAGAGTTAAAATTTTGGTGCACGAATATAATAACCTCCTTTTTTGACAATCTGATATACTGCACTGCTAAAAAAAATAAATAAATAATGAACCATATAGAAGTTATTCAGTTTGGTATTATTCTTTCATGATTCTGAAGAAAGTATATATTAGAAATGGTACAGAATTCTTACCGTTCCGACATACTGGCTGGTAGCACAAGCCTTGTTTTAACTAAAACACTGTTTTAAGAAATGTCAAATTCATATTTCATTATTTAATTTCACCCTTATGTTTGAGGAACGATTTTTTTAAAAATATTTGTTTGAATACAAACTACGTTCTGCTTTAAAATCATATTTTGATAAATTTGATACTATTTATTTTTATTATTAAATAATGAAATTTGACATTTCTTAAAACAGCGTTTTAGTTAAAACAGGGCTTGTGCTACCAGCCACTGTGCCTTGTAATATTACAAAACAATATTATAAATATAAAATAATTGTGTATAATAAAATATTTCAACATAAAAATACAAAATGATCTGACAGATGTCAAATAAAACAAAAAAACTTGGACTTATGGAGTTAACACTTTTCACTCCACTTGACTCCATTCTGCATTTGCCGAACGCTCCATTTTAAGACGCTTCTCACTCCATGTAATTACCGAACGGTGCTAGGAGTGTGCAGAGTGAACAGAACTCATTTGCCGAACGCACCTAATGTTGCATTTTAAAATAAATTCTCTGTATCTTACACTCAAATCGGCGAAGTTTATTAGGGCAAAATTGAATAAACTGTATTACACTCGCGGTTAAAATGAATGTTTAACTGGCGGGATTAAGACGCTCGCACACTTAAAAGTACCGCTTATTTAACATTCATTTAATCCGCATGTATAATAATAAATAACTATTACCATTTTATTAAACCTGTCAATATTTTCAGTAGGAAACATAATTAATTATTAATATATTAATTCTTTATTACCGTCATTACAATAAAATCACATCATTAATTATAATAACAGGAGAAATAATACAATTAAAAATGACTATAACTTCTAATTTGGTAAACATTACAAGTAACATTGAATAAATAATTTACTTTACGGTTGCATGTATCGTAAATTCTAACGCAAAATTTATAAGTCATAATGGGGATTTCCAAAGTCACACCTCTAAAAAATGTATATCAAGTTTAGCATAAAGAATAATTATAAAATATTTTATTAAAAATCACGTGGTCAGGTTATATTTATGTTCGATTTTACGAGCTTCTACTTGACGCTATTCGCCATATTTTCTATGTCATTCTACTTCTGTCTCACAGTGGACAAGTAGTATCTCTCTCTTTACGTCACAATCAATTTTCAACAACTTCATTAATAATTTTTATTTGAAATCGTCATTAAAGTGTACAAAAATAATCATTAACAGCTTGATTCACAAAAAGGTTTAAGCTAATCCTCATTTTTGGATTAGCGAATTCTACTCTAATTTTGACAGTTTATATTTTAAAATATAGTCTAATCTATTCCTAGTATTTACCTTTATTGATAATATCATGAAAATTAAATTTTAAATACCGGAATAGAATAGAATTCACTAATCCTAAAATGAGGATTAGATTAAATTTTTTAGTGAATCGGGCTGTTAAAGTTTAGAAATCCGCGCTAAAATAATCCATTATACGACGATTTCAAGAAATGCAATGTTGCCAACCTTATAATAATTATTGTATATATAATTTGGGTAGTTGTACGATACATAATAGTAAATTTGTATATAAATTAACAAAACATATGGGCAAGAAAAACGAACTAAATAATTCCGATGAAGAATATTGATATAAAACATAATTTGAGTGTTCTTTACGATAACCTCAATCTTTGAAGGTTAGCTGCATTGAGTGTCAAATTGACAGTTACATAAACATAACCTATACAAATAAAATATATCTTTCATTTTCACAAATTTTCGACTTCAAATAAAATTTAATATGTAACTCGGCACTGAAGTTCCATTTTATCACTCATATGGTTTATTTTCCTCGGCCTTACTACCTCGGCAACTAAATTTCATATTCGTGATAGAAAGTAGAACTTCAGTACCTTGATACATAAATAACTATTATTCTTAAGTATTGTAAAAATATCAAAAAAAATCGTCACTAAATTAATCCATTATACAGTAATGCCAACCTTATAGTACTTGCAAGATAATTTTGGCAGGTGTACGATGTACAACAGTAATTTTGTATGTAAAATGATAAAATTTGTGCAAGAAGAACGAACTAAATAATTCCGATGAAGAAGTTTGAGATAAAACACTGATAACTTCTATATCCGGAGGTTTGCAACACTGAACATAAGTTCGTTTGTTTGACTGACAGCAACAAACAGATTTATCAATATAACCTATAAAAAATAAATATTCCTTTTATTTTCACAATTTTTCGATTTCAATAAAATTTATTATGCACGTCACTGAAGTTCCTTATCACTCATATAGCTTAGTGATAAAAAGTAGAACTTCAGTGCCTTGATGCATAAATAACTATTAAAAAATCATTCTTTATATACAATATATTTAATATTTTATCATTTAAAATAATAGTTTTTATATTTCGTATAGTTTTCTCGATAACAGACTGTAAATAAAAGTGATACTTTGTTATTTAGCAACACTCTTCTTCATAACATCGTTCTATATAGTAAAGATCAAATTTCATCTAAACATTCAAAATTCATTTTAGCAACACGTGTTTCTTAAGCCGGCATTACACGACACGATCATAAATTATCAAATCTGGTATAGCTAAAGTCACAATTTCAAATATACTGGTTATTCCACTTGTCATTGATTTCATTGTTTTTGTGGTTCCAAGTGATACGTGTTTCCTAGAATATCCGCTAGATGCGCCATGTAACAATGATATAATTGCTAGTAAATAGCTAACAATGGGGTATTCAAGTGATATGGAATTAATGCAAAATAGTAACTTTTTCCTTGCGCAAACATGTTTAATAACAAGTTTTAACTCATTAGAAAATTGGAATTTTTATAAATCTAGAAACATCCTTGAAATTTGTGACGTCAGGTCATATATCCGTTTAGAAACACGGATGGTGCTAGTAGTTAGCATGCGCGTATATTTTGTGTTTAACATTTCCTACATTTTCTTTGCATATACAAATAAATATAGCCTCTAGATTCTAGAACATACATTCTATTTTAACATTACGTATTTCTGCACTCACGTATTGTGAGTTATGGAGAAAATAATCATTTACCATGAGGGAATCCACAACAGCTTTTTTATAACCAGGTTCCATAATTATTAAATAATACTCCTATTTTTACCATAAACAAACACTGAAATACTCGCATGTGTAAAGAAACAAATGGCTGTCATGAACACGTGGAGACGTCAATATTTAAAAATTCATATCTCACTTGATATACAGGATGGTGGCGGTTAAAGGTGAACATAGGGATTTTAGTTTTGTGAAATTTCCTGCTCTCCTGTTCATTTTATGTCAAAAACTGTAGAGTACAAAGTTTTACAGAATTAAAAGTTGGCATGTTTTATTTTGTTTTTGGTTTCTTCAATGTTCATGTAATTTGTTTTCTTTTTTTTTTTGTTTTCATAAAATTGACGTATGGAATAATTATAAATTAAATAATGAATGTTTATTCGAATGAGAAACGTGCGTATATTGTAAAGGAATATTTTGATGACAATAGTTAAAAAAGAATACGGAGTTTATTTTCTATAAATCAAATTGGCATTTGAAGTTTATAAATAATTTATAAAAGCTATAAAAAATTCATGGCTGTTGATACTAATAAACCGAAATTTTGAAATTTCTTTTTTAAAACTGAGAAGAAACCAGAAACGCAATAATGTAAAAATAAATTTAACTTTGCACTGTAGTTTTTTTTTCTTTTTCTTCGTAAAATGAACAGGAGAGCAAAAAATTGCATAAAACTAAAATCCTTTAAAACCCTGTGTTCACCCCTAACCGCCACCATCCTATATACATTTTTTTACTCAAAATTAGATATTCATAATCCTACTAATCTGTACCAATGAAAAATAAATAAATAAATAAAATGCCTGAATACCCCTTTATTGTAAATATTCGACTAAACGTCAATATTCGTAAATATAGTTCGACCCGTCCAAGCAGATTCAACGAACATAGATCAGTGTCAACTTACCGCGCGCCAGCTATAACAAAATTATGATCGTGTCACACGTGCCTTACATAACTGCTTTGATTTAAAAATATTTTATGGAAGTATCAATTTTTTTTTTTAATTAATAATCTCGCCATGATTCTGCGCCAAACTTTTTCAATCGCTAGATAACAACTACTGTTTTTCTACTTTTTAAACAATGTACAAAAACTTTACACTAACGAAAAAAAAATAATAATAGTAAAAGTATTTCGTTCACTTGTCATATAAAAATTACATAATTCATTCATTAACGTATTATATAGTAAATATGCTGACTTGAAGATGGCTCTGTCATGTACAGAACATTTTGTCTGCCATTCCTGCAGTAAATTATTTATTCAATGCAAATAACACCAATAATGTATAATTTAAATAATAGAAATAATAAAATGTCTGCATTTCATATATCGGGAAAATAAAATTCAAGTCTTAGTTAAGATAGCACGTGATAGTTGACAGAGCGTAACAAATCGATTGACGAAATCTACCGGGCAAGCCTTTGTCAAATTGTGGCTTAAATCAAATGGGTCTTGCACGCACATGGGAGACATTGAGCGAAAAACTTCGTTCTGATCACTTTCGTTGATTCTGGCTACGTATGCTGCCATTTCGGGAGGTAGGCGCTTTCCTTTATCAGTGTAGAAGTCTGACTTTAAAATAGTTTGCCCTAATAATGGACAAACGACCTACAAAACACGACAGCAATCAAAAAACCTCTTAGCTATTAAATAAGTTAAGAATTCGACAGAAAATGTTAATATAAATATAAAATATTGTCTCCCCTAATTATTATTATTAATATTATTACATGCATTTTTCTCAAAAAAAATCGTTATGTAAGGGTATAAAAGAATTGTATCACTGAATGAGCCTGTTTCACATTTTTCAAAAACTATTCTAAATGAAAGTCTATGCAATGATTTTTTTTAGTAATAATTTTTATTTTAATAATTTGTTGTTATTTGTGGAAATAATTAAATAAAAAGATTGGCGTCCTAAAAAACTACCCCCCACTCCTGTGACGTAGAAGTACATACATTTCCATCACCTACGTTCTACGTTTATTCATATTATTTATATAAATAAACGTAGGCTTATAGTTTGTCACATGTTAATAAAAAATCAATTTGACATTTGACGCTGACATTGCTCATTGTAAATGAATAATAATTACACTCAAAATAAGTCTGACAATTTACCTAAGGTCGATAGCTGCATGGTGGCTGAATTTATATCAGAGATCGATTGTTTTACTGCTACCGAAATAAGGGGTGTTAAAGATTTGAGACAAAATAAAATATAAAAACTGAATTTACTATATAAATTGATAATATATTTTACTTCAAGGTGCTGGTCATGATTCTTACATTGAATCTGCTATAGGAGAGAAAAAATAACAATTTTTCTGACATTATCAGCTCTTCGACCTACTGCTTCTAGCCACAATTTTCTTTTCATCGCATCTTTTGACAAATTTATAAACTCTATAATAGGTTTGTTCCTAACAGTATTTTTGTAAGAAGGCAATATACAATATCGTAAATTACTCATTTTATTTTGAACTTTTTATTACCAACATATTATACAACTTGAACCAATCTAAAAATTTGACACTTGTTTGACAACTTTGACAATACACTTGACACCTTAGAACCTCTGAAGATGTATGTACTCTGACGTCACATTCTGTTTCAGATCACGTGACTTATTCAAAATTTTATCCAAATTTCAAAAATTAATTGTAAAATATCTAAAGGATATTTCGTGATATTTTCAAATTTGAGGCTCTTTAAAGAACAATATCTTTTAAAATTTAATACTTAGAAGTCATATAAAAATTCTTGCAACAGCCCTATTCAGAAATAAATTCTCTAACGAATGAGGAAATAAAAAATATACGTTCTCATTTAAAATAAAAAAGTTGGGTCCCATATTTTGAAAACCACTGGTCAAAAAAAAATATTTTCACTTTTCTTTAAATTTGAAACCGCGAAATAAAAATTGTTTCCGCACTTAATCGTCTTTGTAGCTATTACAGTTCTCGAGATAGCAATGGTGGCCCATTTAAAATGAACATCCTATATACTTTTGAAAAATCAATATTCGACTGTGTTTGGATGGAGGTAGATACGGGAAAGTAAGAATTCTTCGGACTTGTAGTCAATTAATAAAATTTATTCACGCCAAGTTTCGACTATGCAATAGTCTTCCTCAGGGCTAGAAGTCTAGTCGAAAAAAGAAACCACATATGGATAACGGAACATACAACACGGACAATTAAAAATATAAATAAATAAATAGTTGAAAACAACATATCACAGAGAGAAAATTGTCAAAAAATTAAAAACTTGTCTTGATGAATACAATACACATGGAAATACAAATAACTATAGTAACGTATAAAAATGTATCATTGACTGCAAGTCCGAAGAATTCTTACTTTCCCATATCTACCTCCATCCTATATACTGAACAGGAAAAATGGAAGAAAATTAACTAATAATGAAAAATAAAATTTTATACTCGATAAAATCAAATCGCGAAAATATTACTTGCAATGAATCTGTAAATGAACTACTTATATTTATTTTTTACTTACCACCATATTAAATTTGAACTTCATGTAGAATTCGAAAAATTCAGACAAAATATCTCTCGTAAATAAATTTGAGGCGGGGTACAGAGCAATTAATTCTTTTAAAGGTTTATTGTAACTAAATGTCTGCCACCCTAAAACAGTAAATACATTGATTTAAATTCTTAATAATTATTAAATCATTTTTATTATTTACCTGCAATAACTTTACATTCTGATGTATCAATTTCTCGTAGGGTTTTAATTGACGGAAGTAAACTTCTTTGTTGGAAAAAGAAAATTACTAACATTGCCAACGCATATGTAGTTATTCTCTCTGACATGCTGCACAACTTCGACCATCGTTTTAAGAATAGTATTACTGTTTTTAATTTGGGTTGAACTGCTATGCACAATCTGCAATAATTGTCAAAAATAAATCTCGTTGCTAGTATTTCGCGCCGGTGACGTTTTAAAGCTTTTTTTCGAATAGGATATTTTACAGAAATCAAATTTTACAATTTTGTTTATATTAATTCAAACTTAAGCACAAGTAACAAAAAAATGAATTGTGTCATGAAAATTATATTTGTAATGATTAAGTTATAAAAGTTTACGGCTTTTAAAAAATCTTATTGGATATCAATGTTCTTTATTTATAAGTAATATTAAGGTTTACGTATAATCGTTAATTTTCTTATTCTTATTACGCTAATATTAAAATGAAATTTGAATGCATTTAAATTGAGCGCCAAATTCAGTATCAGCCATGTTTGTGACGTGCTAGGCACTGGTAAATGCTATTGTTCGAACGCGCAAGCCAAGGGCGCCATGTTCGCATTTATTGCGCAACGACATTCTTAAGTGAAGAATACTATATATAAATAATAAATTAATGAAATTTACAATTATTTGTACAGTAAAATGTAGAGGCAGAAGACGCACATCATCAAATAATATTATCAGCATATACCTATTAACTAATATATTGCGGATCCTTTGCTTTTCTTGAAGGAAACACTGTGAAATGAAAATATCATTTCTGCATAAGTCTATCTCACACAAACACCCAACCATGTGCTCGCTGCATCACCAGGGCAGCGTTCCAAAACCAGGAATACCGAGTTTTGGCGTAGAGTATGAAGTGTTGTGTTTTAGAACGAATGAGAGTTTTGTTGAAGTAAAAAATTGAAACTAAATTAAAAATAATTTTATAAAACTAACAAAACTACTTATAAGTACAACATTAATGTCAAGCCCGTAATAAAAGCGCTTTTATGGAGCACTCTCCTCAATATAATGTGAAAATATACTCCATAAAAGCGCTTTTATTATAAAAGTATGCTCGTAATACACGCCAACGTATTTACTTATGTTTATTTTCAACCAAAAGCATGTTTTCTTCCTCAAGAAGACAAATTACTTTCATTTGTTGAGAATCGTGAGCAACTACATTTGAAAATATTGTGGATTTTGGAACGCAGCCCAGCCAGCGACGCTGTCAGCGTTAGCCAATAGTAATCAATTGCCGGTTGGGCGTTTGTGTGAGATAGACTTATGCAGAAATGATATTTCCATTTCACAGTGTTTCCTTCACCTTCTCTTATGGGAAAGATACGAGCATTAGCAATATATTAGTTAATAGGTATATGATTATCAGTGGTGCCAACGTATGGTACGAATATCAGCTACAATTCAAATAATTTTATATTCCGTAAAAGGAATAAAAATTGACTTAGAACTGTAAATTTCATTGATATACAGGCTGTCCGGATTACTAAGGCTATCATTGGGTTCTCGGAACCTATTATAACGAAGTGAAACTCCGTCACAATAATGTCAGATTTAAAAGGTTTCTCTAGGCGAATTATCTACTATAATTAGAGCAACGCGTAGTAAAAAGTTGAATGTATAGTCCATGGCACCAAAGACAGCTGGAGAGGTAAGAGAGAGCATTCCACGAACTGTGTTCCACCAATCACTAACGTTCACAAGAGATGTGGGGAACAGTCTGCCAACTGTAGTCTCGAAATA
Organism: Ophonus ardosiacus; assembly: GCA_943142095.1. Classification (NCBI taxonomy): domain Eukaryota; kingdom Metazoa; phylum Arthropoda; class Insecta; order Coleoptera; family Carabidae; genus Ophonus; species Ophonus ardosiacus. The sequence continues at coordinate 79,248,527 of OW964823.1, forward strand.
ACGTCAATGTGAAATAGTGTTCATGCCACTGATCAATATTTCTAATCGTAATACTGCTTTACAGAAATTCTAATAACATTTAACATTCCCTAGAGTTTTTCTTTCGTGTCATGGATATGATAAAATAAAAATACATTATATATCAAAGTAGTAATATTAGAGCAATGCTATAAAGTTTAGCTTGTATCTCTAAACATGGCATTATATTGTAATGTTCTATTTAAGTGTTGCGCCATGAGTTGGAGAAATGCGTCGGGCCCTTTCCTGTGAGGATGGAATCCCCTGCGGTCATTTACCCGTGCCGGTCACCCAGTCCCGAGGGTGATGTCATCGATCTGTTCACGTCCCCTATTCCAACCGATTCCGACGAGGACGTCGAGCAAGTCGCTTCACCACCATCGTCACCTCCCGCACGGGAGGAGAACCCGTTTCAAATGGACCCTCGCCGCAGGCAGCGCGTACGGCTTCCGTGCGGCCGTCGAGTGACCATCCCCCCACGGCGAGACACGTCCCCTATTCCAATCGATCCCGAGGAGGTCGTCGAACAAGTCGCTGCATCACCATGCCCGATGCCACCACCGTCACCGCCCTCACTGGAGGAGGACCCGTTTCAAATGGACTCCGAAGCCCATTATCAGTGGCCGCAGTCCCTACGGCCCCCGACGTCATCGCCCGCATGGGAGGAGGACCCGTTCCAAATGGACCCTGAAGCCCGTTATCAATGGCTGCAATCCCTCCGGCCCGCAAACGCCAACCCCCGCTGCAGATTGCGCTTACGGCTCCCGTGCGGCCGTCGGGTGACCATCCCCCCACGGCGAGACCCGTCCCCTATTCCAACCGATTCCAACGAGGACGTTGAGCAGGTCACTTCACCACCATGCCCGATGCCACCTCCGTCACCGCCCGCACTGGAGGAGGACCCGTTCCAAATGGACCCTGAAGCCCGTTATCAGTGGCTGCAGTCCCTCCGACCCCCAAGCGCCAACCCCCGTTCGAGATTGCGCTTACGGCTTCCGTGCGGCCGACGGGTGACCATCCCCCCACGTCGAGACCTGTCTCCTATTCCAACCGATTCCAACGAGGTCGTCGAGCAGGTCACTTCACCACCATGCCCGATGCAATCTCCGTCACCGCCCGCACTGGAGGAGAACCCGTTCCAAATGGACCCTGAAGCCCGTTATCAGTGGCTGCAGTCCCTCCGGCCCCCAAACGCCAACCCCCGCTCGAGATTGCGTTTATGGCTTCCGTGCGGCCGACGGGTGACCATTCCCCCACGGCGAGACCTGTCTCCTATTCCAACCGATTCCAACGAGGACGTCGAGCAGGTCACTTCACCACCATGCCCGATGCAATCTCCGTCACCGCCCGCACTGGAGGAGGACCCGTTCCAAATGGACCCTGAAGCCCGTTATCAGTGGCTGCAGTCCCTCCGGCCCCCAAACGCCAACCCCCGCTCGAGATTGCGTTTATGGCTTCCGTGCGGCCGACGGGTGACCATTCCCCCACGGCGAGACCTGTCTCCTATTCCAACCGATTCCAACGAGGACGTCGAGCAGGTCACTTCACCACCATGCCCGATGCAATCTCCGTCACCGCCCGCACTGGAGGAGGACCCGTTCCAAATGGACCCTGAAGCCCGTTATCAGCGGCTGCAGTCTCTCCGGCCTCCGAACTACAACCCCCGCAGCAGGCTGCGCGTACGGCTCCCGTGCGGACGACGGGTGTCAATCCCCCCACGGCGAGACCCGTCCCCTATTCCAATCGATCCCGAGGAGGTCGTCGAACAGGTCGCTTCACCACCTTGCCCGATGCCACCTACGTCACCGCCCGCACTGGAGGAGGAGCCGATCCAAATGGACCACGAAGCCCATTATCAGTGGCTTATTGCCCGAATCTAGTGAGCCATTTGTGGACAATATAGTAGATTTAAGTTAGGATTTAAGGGTAGTTAAGAAAAACAGGGTATTATTAGCAAGTAATTAAGTTCAGGGTTTTTGTTAAGGGATCTACAATTATTTTCTTTTTGTCTACCGAAATATCGCGAGAATGTAACGAAGTGAAATAATGTCAAAAGTTAAATGTAGGACAAGACCTTAGCTATGTGATATGAAAATATGTATCAAAGTATGTGATATTAGAGCAATGTTGTAAGTACAGCGTATATCTCTGTAATCTAGTTGTCTCTAGACAATAAATACATAATTGGAGAAAAAAGTCAAAGTAGCTGACATCTGGTGAGAGATTTGTGAACATAGCAAATTTATTATTTGTTGGCGAGGGAAATAAATATTTATTTTGCACAAAATCGTTTCGATGTTTACTCTCTGAATTAAAACAACAAATGATACAACTATTGTATTAGTAAGGACGACGACAAAAGGGCGGGCTAACAGAGGCATTGACCTGCCACCTACATTTCATTTTTTTCTCCTTTAGTTAAAATCAAATATGGTTTCCATTTAAAAAAGGTAAGTTTGTGTTAAATCTCGAAAATTTGTCAATAGAACATTATTTTCGTATTTTCAACAATAAAAATATCTAACTTTTTATTTGGAACATTTTTCTCGATAACTAATATGTAGTTAGAAGTAATTTCAAAATGAGAAAAAAAGACTATATTCAGTTTTCGGCCATTATCTATACTCTGTTTTTAAACTATAGACAGTAACTAGAAATTCTAATGAGAAAATCAAAGCCTGTGATTGGCTGCTGCGCTATTTCGTGAAGCCGTATTTAACTAGACGAAATTTCAAGTTAACCTTCAAACTTAATTGAAACGTCAAACTCTCAGTAGTTGTCAAATCACTTGTTGAATTTGCACGTGTTTTCTGTTTCATTTCTCTTTTTGTGGTATTTCACGAATAAAAACAATTATAATATATAAATTTTTCATCAAGGAATTACAAAAAAATAATGCAATTAATTTATAATTAAAAGTTATGTATTTATGATTTTATATGAATAAATTAAGTACATTATCTATAATAGTTTTGGTTAATGAAAATATAACCTGGAAAGTATAAATACTGATGTGACCTTCATTTTAACATTTCAATTCCCCCGCCAAATAAATCTAGTGACTTTTTTTGGTAACTTCTAGCGGTGTAAATGTGACTTCGTCTAGTGCTGTCTATAGTTTAAAAACACGGTATAGTACCCTATCAGACGTTTTGGCAAAACAAAAGCAAGTCGAAGTCGTATCTCTTTAGTTTCCGAGATCCCAATGGTGGCTTTCGAAATCTGGACATCTGCACACGTTTCTTAATTCTAGTTTTTTTCTTCTGGGCTGTCAAACGGAACGTAAAAAAAATATTGCAGTCACTAAAATACCTGTATTCTCGGTGAAAATTTACATTGTTTGACATTTTAGTTGCATAAAAGTGTTTTAAAGTTTTCAAATACTTTACTCACATTTTACGTCAATTTTTTTTTAAACAAACGCCGTAAATTATTAGTGTTACCAGTAATATTGTGCCTGCATACGTCCTTATGACGTATCATTTACTGGTCATTACTTTCAAAAAAGAATTAGAGCATAACAGGACATTGTATGAACAAACATATTAAAAAATAAATAGTGAAATATCCTATTCTGTTAATAGTTAGCAAAATTCGATGGGTTTAAAAATAAATACTTACTTTAGAAATTCGGTGTTTTCGACGCTAAGACCATGCCGAAAAGATAAATCACAATCAAGTCCAGTAACTTTATGGAACGCTTGAACAATAGGTGTTCGTGCATTAGGAATAGCAAACACATCGACAAAATCTTTATGTTTCTTCAATGCTTTCGACACATCATTAACTATTCTAGTCTGATTATCCGCATCTTGATTTAAATTCCCATCATACATGGAACCTATGTCTACAAATACGTCCAAATCGCTGACCTAATAAATAAAATATTAAAAGTGAGTCATTATAATTAAATAATACGAAGTGTGTCAATAAAATTACGGGATTAATTTTTTTCGGCTTCCCTGAAATTTGGCAATATTGCATGGTGTGTCTTAATTTGTCATCTTCCCTTCATCCACGGCACGCCTGTGCGTCTCCATATACCTAGCGTGTAACAGATGTGGCCGGAAAATCTACTCTCTGAATTCGTGAAGTGGTGGGGATAGGAGGCCTACGTTACTGTCAGTTTACATCTGTTCTCTACGAGAAAGTATTTAATTTCAGAGTGTTTTTAATAATTGTTTTATTAAAAATGGGTAAAAAGTGTTTTGTGCCGAACTGCAAAAGTGGTTATGCATCAAACAATGAGAAAGTGACAATATTTAGTGCACCAAAGGACGAAATATTATTAAATTTGTGGCGGAAAGTAATTCCAAGACAGAGTGCTCACTTCGAAAGCCTTTTTTGTTAAAAATATTTTAGGAGGAGTGGTCATGCGGTGCAACAAATGTAATCGTTTTATATACTGTTAAGAAGAAAATCTTATAATTTTGGTTTTAATATATTTTTCTAGGTACCACTGCAGAGTATGCGGCTTTAAAAAAATGCATATCTGACGGTATATCCAAATTGCCCCAACTATTTAAATATTAAAAATAATAAAAGAAGGAAAATTGTCAAATGTGACATTCCAAATAAAAAACATTCCTACAATGAGGAAGATAAAAGTTTAAATGTGTGCGAATTTAACTAATTTGAAAACCAGGGGTTATTTGATACATCCAGATCGTGTTATTTATAATTTATGTTTATATATAGAAAATATATTATTAAAATCCCTATGTTTATGAGGAAATTGTCCCTTTTGTCATTGAAAATTATAAATTTGCATTTAATTGCAATATTCATTGTAAAGAAGTTTTATCTTATGTAATACATGAATTCACATCGATGAGACAGTATTTCCACCAAATTAAAATTAATCAAGTGCCAACCAGCAGAGAGAAAAGAAAATTGGCGAAATTTTGTAAAAACTAATTAAATGTAAAAATTTTTTCTAGTTTTTTTATATTATTATTTACCCAGTAGGAGTAGAAAAATATATTATATTTAAGTACATTTCGTGTATTTTTAATTTTTATGCCTTTCTCAATATCCATATTGTATTTTAATTAAAACTATACGAGATTTTTATATCGGTTTAACAGATTTTCGAAATTAACTTTTATAAAATTTATTATGTATGTACAATAAACATGTACTTTTGTAATTTCGTAATGTACTATAACAATATTTTGTATGTAAATTACAAGAAATATGTGATATATAATGCTCTACGCATATAAGTACTGTGTAATAGTCGGCCTCCTAACCCCACCACTGCCTCTCACGCTAGAAGTAAAATTTCGTGCCATTCTATACGCTGAGTGTCATCTCCTTCTATATTATGCTTCGTGATCCACGGTTAAAATTTCAAGATAATTAGGCAAACCGCTCAGCAGTAGCCTTTTAGTGAAATGGACAACTGTCTTGTATTTCACCGGATTCATGTTAGCGTCATTATGAATTTCTGTGCGAAAATTGTAAAATCCGTCACACAAAACGTACGATTTGTTGAGGAAAGTTTATGGTAGTGTCTATCTAGTACTCAAGTTTTCGGGCAGATAAGAAGGTTTAAAGAGGGGAAATAAAATCAGAAACGATTAGCGCCTCGGCCGTGCACGGACATCGTTTTTTGGAAATCAGAGTGAATTTTCACGTGGATTTGATACCTGAGGCGCAGTTCGTGAACCAAGTTTACTACAATGAGGATTTGGTAACTCTTCATGCACGGGTGAAAAGGAAAAGGGCTGAACATAACGCCCTGCGTTAAAAGGAACCAAATTCGAGTCTGATATGGTTATGGAAAAACCAGCAGAGTTTATGAAAAACGTAACCAAAAAGGCCTGCAGCATTGCTTGCAACAATGGAATATTCGCATGGGGCGGTGTAGGGTTCGGGGAGTACATTCAGGGCGGCAATTTTTGTTTTGCGCATTTTTTTAATAGTCAATGTTCTAAAATTAGCCCCGTTATTTTATCAACACATCTCGTAAATTCATATTTACCAAATTTCCTAACCCAGATACTCTGGAACCAAAAGGATATGCCACACATTCTCCAAATATCGGCTCTAGAGCCTTTTGTATACCTTGACAGCAGTCCCAGCTCAAATTAATTTGTTTTAGAACTTCATTCGATTCTTTACCTAGTTTATATATTTCTTCTGCAAATAACTGATCATTTCGCAATAAATTAATTACGTGGGTAGGTAACTTGATTTCTAAAATAAATAATTTTTTATTTGTAATTTATAAATGTACTCGTAATATTATTCTACCTTTAGGCTTTTTTGCTTTCTTCGTACTTCCGAAATTCTCTCGAACATGTTTATTTATTGTAAAATTATTTCCGTAAAAAACTAAATAACAATTTGTGCATTCATATTCTTTAAAACAGCCGCCTCTTGGTTCTCGGTTTTTGGGCATTGCTTCAGTTCTAAAATAAATTATACAGGTGTTTATCAAAAACTCTCCATTTAATTTTAAGATTGAATTCTGTATAAAATTTGTTTTATAGTTATAAGTTCCAATAGAGGGGTCGAACACTGCGCATCCTGTACTTTCAATTTAACAAGATATGAAAGAACTATCGCAAAATAAATTTGAATAAATATAACGTTAAGATTTTGGAGAACTAAATATTGATAATACATTTCAAATTATATAAAGTTAATATTTTTGTTTACATTATGTTAAATATACATTTATTTAAACATATAAAATTAAATGAAATTTGAATAGCGTATCATGCTAAGTATGATGAAAATAAACAAAATAAACTTAAAAATAAACAGATGATAATACGTAACTGATGATTCCTTTTGTTTAAGTGTAATTAATATACGCGATAATTATAAATATAATAGCACAAGCTTTTGTTGTAACTAAAAGGCTGTTTTAAGATATGTCAAATTCAAATTTCAATATTTAATTTTACCCCTATTTGTAAAGAACGATTTTTTAAAATAATATTTGAATACAAAATATGTTCTGCTTTAAAATCATATTTTGATAAATTTGATATTATTTATTTGTTATTAAATAGCGAAATTTTACATTTTTTAAAACAGCGTTTTAATTAAAATAAGGCTTGTGCTACCAGCCAATATTATTCAAATAAAAACTTGATACTATTATCGGATTCAAAAGTAAAGTTCCCTGGGTTTGAAATGTAATAACTTTCATTATTATGAAATATTTTTATAATATATCAAAAAATCAGTATGTGTTACAGAACATAGTTTTGTATAAATAAATAAAATGTAAATTGGGAGCATTAAATTTCCATATTTTCTCGTTCTCACATATTCTGTCCTGAACAATTAACTGCACGTTACTGGGTTGCTATATGTAATTATTTTTACATTTCTCTTTCATTCTAATAATCATACAATCTGTACATATTAATATTTTTTTGATATTTTTTCTGTATGTAAAGTTAGCTGATGTTTAGTTTTTCTTTATTTATAACAAATTTCAATAATTATAATATTTCTTTTGTACTTCAAATTGTAGATACAGGTACATATTAACACACATTAAATTTTGAAAAGCATACATTTGACGATATATGAATTACATTAGTTTGAAATTAGTGTATCTCAACATTTCAATAAAAATGGGTCTCATTTTTTACATTTCATACTGTAATATTTAAATGGCAAAACAAAAAAGAAATATATTTTTTCTTCATGTAAAATAGAAATAATAATGGAATATCATTGTGCAAACCGCGATTTTTTTTTGTTTAATTTTGTAGAGGTTATACCGTCCTAAACCCAGGGGACTTTACTTTTAAAACCGATAGCATTTTTCTTAAAAAAAAAATTTTTGCCGGTCAGTGTATAATTCGAAAAACAAAAATTATATTAAAATCATATTTATTTATCGAATCATGAGTACTATAATGGGCCCATAAACCAATTTTTAAAAATATTTTTAAATGAAAGTTCGATTAATTTTGAAGCAATTCGTGGTATCAAAAAATCATAATTGTTTTTTGTATAACTGCATTTGATTTTTAAAGAAACCTATAGCTATCTTTCTCACACTAGTTTCTGTAGTAGGCTGCGCGAGAAAGATACCAATAGTGTGACGTCATCTGTGGCCTGGAAATAAATGCAAATACCTCGCAAAGTAATTATTAAAAATTTTTTTTTTTATCTTAATCGTTATTTATTGAGTAGTATTTTAAGAATAAAGTATACATTTTATTATTTTTTGTTCTGGTTTATGGGCCTATTAATAGGGTCCTCCACCATAACAGGAAATTGAGTAAAAAGTTAGTTATATTGAAAGTAGATAAGATAAAATCATGATTGAGACGAAAAAAGTTTTTTAAAAATTGTTAGTTTTTGAAATATTAATGATTTTAAGCATCTATACATCTACGTCACAACGATTGCTATCTTTCTCGCACAGCCTACTACAGAAACTGGTGCGAGAAAGATAGCTATAGGTTTCTTTAAAAATCAAATGCAGTTGAACTAAAAACAATTATGACTTTTTAATACTACAAATTGCTTCAAAATTAAACAATCTTTCATTTAAAATAATAAAAAAATTAAAGTGAAGGACCCTATTGCCGTCAAATAAGTATGTTGAAAATGCTAAGTTATGAAGATGCGGAGAAGGGAAAATGCGCACACTTATTTGACGGCGACTTAAAGTACAAAATAATTTGTAATTACTTTTAAACTTAGCTTTGTTTCTCACCTTTGCTTGTGTTCGATGCATGATAAATGCTCACCCCATTTCACCTCACTCCGTATAAACTTAAAACATAAATCACAATAATAGTTATACTTCTGCTTGCCGCAATGAATTTCTGCATTCTTTTTATGATCGGCCGATGCTACATGATTCCTAATATCCGAAACAACATAAGAAATACTCTTCATACATAAAGTGCATTGCGGAGTTGAATTCACTATTTTAATGTACTCTAGATGAACCTGGTATCTATTTTCAATTGCGTCTAGTAGATCATCTTGCTTTTCTTTAAATGCGAGAACGACGTTATGTTTTTGTGGAGGTTTCGTTTCAGTTTTCTGTTTAATGTCAGCTGCATTATTTCCATTTGTTTGTATATTGTCGTGGTTTGTTTCCATTTTTGAAGTTCCCTGGGGTGGATCTTCAACAATTTCAACTGTATCATTTTCTTCTGGACTTCCTAATTCTTCTTCGCTAATTTCATCAGTGCTTTCACTTTCTTTTTGCGAATCATTCAAGGAAATAGTTTCTACGCCAGATACCAGAGCAGATATTTTATTATCAGAATTGTAGACAAGTTGAGATTTAACAGATATATCCAAAGATTCTTCGTCGCTGTTAGGAGGCTCTAGTCCGACTGTTTTGAGCATTTCGTCAAAGAAATTGTACTTGGCAAATCTTTTAGTGTTTAATCGTATTCTATGAATGTAAGTGTTAATATGATGAGTTAGTTTTTCTCCATTTATTTGCAAAGCACACACTTTGCAATATACAAATTCTAATTTGAAGCTAGGTCTAAAAACTGTTTGGTGTAGTTGTACATCGTATGGTACATTGGAAAATATTGCATGATAGTCCTTAACTTTATTAGCAAGTTCCCGAACCTTTAATCTATTTTTGTGTTTATTTCCAGATATATGAGAATAAACACATTTATCCTGGTGCATATCAGCTTTACACAATAAACAATGAAATCTTTGCGGGGTAACTGCCTGAACGGTGTAAAATTTGTAATTATCTTCCTCAACGCAAATATTAGAACAAATTTCTAACGGGTATAGCACGTTGCGAATTTGCGCATTGTAGAGGCACAGTGGTAATGAGTTATTAACAAATTTAGTAGCTACAGTTGTTGAATTACCTGATGTTTTTTCAATTGACGTGCAGGGTTCACTTTCTGTATTGCAATTTTCTGGCTCTGAAAAAAAAAACTCACTGTAAAAGGAGTCACAATTAACAAGAAATAAAATGAGCTCGAAAATGAGCTATGCTTTGATAACACATACGATTTCCCTTCGTATTGTTCTGGAATCCAAACAAATGAATAGAAGAAGGAGCGATTAGTCATATGTTTGCATTTTCTGGTTCCATAAACAAAATCTCATTATACAGGGTGTTAAAAACAAATGTAAGACATTTAATGAACATATAATACAGATCAAACTAAGTTTTAATAAACATAGTAGATTTTTATTCTTTACGTATAATGTTTTTTTCTTTTTGTATGATCATTAAAGATGGCCCACGATTTGTCGATTCGTTAATACGTAGTCTATCATTTATTCTGAATAGTTTCAATTTCGAAATAATACAAGTTTATATAAAATTCGTAAAATACTTACTAATTAATACGTAGTAAGCTAAATAATTTTAAAACACATTCTTCAGTAAAAAGTTATGACGAATTAAATAATTTATGACCGTCACGCGTGTTCATTTGATTCTACTGGCCAGAAATATGAGAGCTGAGAATCCCGCCTATAATTCCACAACGCCACGCCCATAGACTATCTATTTTTCATTTCCATTGGTGAGTAAAGATGGTAGAACTTTCATGAAAAAAAAATATATTGTTTCAATGTCACTCGTTTGCCCCCGATGATGTCACAAACTTATCGCAAATTTTAAAAATCACATCTCACTTAATATAAGGAATTTTCATGTTTGATCTCTGGTTAAACTGACTGTTAATTTTTCTAGCAGTTAAAACAAAAAATATAGCATAGAGATTAATTTGTAAAAATTGCATATGTGCCAGTTTTTCGATGCGTTATTTTTGGTTTTAACTACGATTTAAAATATACTAACTGACAGTTTAACAAAAAATGACAATACTGAGACTTGAACCTGGTTCTTCCTTCTTTAGATCTTTAATTGCCAGATAAAAGAAAAAATCGCATCATATATATAATTCTGCCAATTTACGCTCTAATATTGATGCGATATTTTAATTTTATCTGGCAGTTAATTTAAGTGACACTTTATCTAAAGATGGAAAAACCTAGCCTTAGTAACATGATTGAATAAACGATTTTCTAATATTTAAAAATGATCCTGAGTTTCGGACCCATGTTTATTAAAACTTTTCGACATATTTTGATCTCTACTATACATTATGTTCACCTTCATCAAATATCTTGTAGGTACATTTTAACACCCATAGTGAGACAGGAAGTTATTGCAACTTCTAAGATGAAAGAACGTAAACGTTAATTAATGTAGAAAACAGCTTATTTTAAATATAAGGGACTTTAAATTTCAATGCTTACCACATTTAATTAGTCTTTTCAAGTTAAAGTTAACGCTAAAAGCAACCCGAACAAAGTTACAGCCGCACTTTTCATGAAAACATAACCTCAATACATACAGAACGCTCGCTATTCCATCACATCACACATAACGTATGTCCTTATTCATTCAACGTACACCATATTAGTAAGCGTGCGCATTTGGGCTGTCACGTGACTTTAAAGTGTACGTTATTTTTGCGTTGAAAGTGCAGTAACTCCCTATATTGTTAATTTCACGTAAGAAAAGAGTGTTGATTATGATTTAGATCACGGTTTAGATAGAGATATAAATCCTGTCATCTGATTGGTCTCATACACCAAGTTCACAAAAGCGAAATAATTATTTACGTACAGAAGGCCGAAAGAAATGGTTTACGCCTGCGGACGAAATTTGAAACCTAGCGCGTAGCGGAGGTCTTTTGTTTTTTGTTTGTCCAAGAGTGTAAACTTCTTTCGACCTGACGTATGTACAACGTTTTACGCACAACTGCAATCAATTGAAATTAAAAAAAAAAATATGTGCAAAGCTTGTTGCTAGTAAAAATATTACGTGACTAGGTTAATCTTATTTTGTCGTTATATTATAAATAATTAAAGAAATACGTACTTCTAAAATTCATATAATTAAATAAAGTTAGTATCATTACCGGGCGTTTTGGCTTTTTCTACAACCCGATGGGCAGTAAACTGGCAAAAAGCCCGGCGGGCGTAATGTCCAATTTTCTGCCCTGGTAACTAAGATGTAAACAAACAATTTGAATGCAGTTGTGAATAAAACATTTTTCGTGTCAGATGTCAGTTATGAAATCAAATTGACAAAATTAAATTATATTTAACTATGTATTTTACTTCGACTTTGTAATTTTTATTTTTCTGATTTTTTACAGATAAGTAATAGTATTTGTTTAACTAGATACTAAAATACCAGATTTACAGCAGAGGCTGCCTAAGCAATGAATGCTTTTGAAGCATTATATCTGTGTTTAGTGACGGGTTGAACATTTTATTTTTTTTTCTCGATTTTAGAATTAATATAAGTTTAGTTTAGGTTATCACAATTGTTATGCGTTTGTTGAACGGTTGTTTTGTTGCTATACGTCTATACGTTCAACAAACGCAGAGCAACCGTCCAACAAACATAATTTGATGGCGATAACATTCGATATAGGTATTAAAAATAATCAGTAAATTAATATTAATTAAAAAATCCACAAAACATTAATGGTCGGTAGTATTTACTCACAATTTTGGTAACCATAACTAACTAATTACTATGACTACCATTTAAAAATACAATGGAATGATTAAAGAACAAGTGAATTTGTTATTTTAGTCATAAGTTAATCATCCCTGATTAAAAGTAAATACTACTAGTAAATATATTTAACACGGCATTAAACATAGATTTTACAGCTGCGATAGCATTCATTACATCAGCTTCTCGGCAATGAAATGGCAGCCTCTGCTGCAAATCTGGTATTTTAGTGCCTAGTTAAACAAATAACTATTGTATTGACAAAGTTTGGATTCACGAAATTAAATTATTTAGTTAATCTGCTATTTTCTAACGTGTAATGAAGTATTAAGATTAGCGCTACTTTGAATACAATTGTCCTCTCCCCCAAAGTATGTCGGAAATGAAAGGGAATATTCATTTGTTTCGATTCGAGACAAAGTTAATTAGCCGTATGCATAAATTTGTTAGTGACCACTAAGTAGGTTTCTAAGGTAATTTAAAATGTTGCTAGGTAAAACCATATGTATTTTTGCTATTCTTAGTGGCCACTAGTTAAAACTGTTATAACATCATTTTAAATTTAACTTATGCATACTGCTAAATTTATTTAAGCTGGTTTTAATTGAAACAAAAATATATTGCAAATATATTCGAAAGGGAACTATATTGAAAAATAATGTTTTATTTACTCTGTCTTGTTTTGTTTACCTGTAACGCGATCGTCTTCATTATCAGGAATACATGATAAAATACCCGCAGATAACATTTCTGCAACATGATCATGATTTTCAAACTTGTCCCAATCACTTGAGTTCTTACAAAAATAATAATTATCGCAGACTGGACACACAGCTTCATAATAAGACGGCGCTTTCATAATTTTCTTTTTTTTACTCGTGTACGTCTTTTTTATTTTCCGAACTTGCGTCGATAAGTGATACAGCGCACTATCAAGAGAAGATATTGCTGTTGTACATTTTTTTAAATCGTTGTTACTCATTGTTTGCAAACTCGGTATTAAATTTCTGTCTAGCCATAATTTTAACACGTCCATGTATTCACAAACATTACTTAAGCCGTCAACTATTACATTTTTGGAATCGTCCCCCGAGAATAGTTCTGAAGGATTTTTATTATTTTCAAATGCATCTATGATTGAGGTTATATCTGGACTTGACATTAAGCCTGACATGTTGATGTTTATTCCAGTCAACATACATTTGTTATCAAGCCCGACCAAGTCATACTTTCTTTTATCGCCCATTTTAAAAATTATTTATAAAATATAATAAATCAAACTGCACTAATTTATATAAAATGAATAAAATAATACTAAAGTTCACTTCATTGCTGCTTCTGACAGACACCGCTTCACAACAGAGTTCGCTTACTAACCGCTCAAGGTCATACGCGCCAAAAAAACAATATCAAATCAAAATAAAGCATTTCCGATTTAACTGATAAAATATAATTTATTAAAATGCTTCATACATTAAAACAATTTAAATAATATTTTTCCCTACAAATATAAAGGATTAACACCAATATCTTAAAAATATACAATATATTTAGTTTATTTCTTGACCTAAAAGTGATAATTGTTTCAAAAATTGTTTTGCGTTGTTTAAAGTCGATGATCCATATATTATTCTTTTGGTGTATCCGGCAGTTGTTTTTTGCTAGAGAAAAAGAAAAACAAAGTAAATCAATATCATCTTTTATTTTTTTTTAATAATTACCTTTGCATAGTCAACTAGATTTTGGTATTCGATATAATTACCCCCACCAACAATAAAAACAATCGCATCTTGAAACGGAGCCCTATTTCTCGGAATTTCTGAAACTTTCAATAATTTTGGATCTAAATAATAATAATCTTCAACTTCTTGAGTATTTTTTATTTCCATAAGTTGATCGACAATTTTTGTAACGGGTAAATTCTGAAATAATTTTTTATTTAAAATATTATCTCAAATAAATAATAAAACAGCTTACATGTCGTTTAACGACTAGATTTTTAACTCCTTCCATAACGAAAGATGAACCTTGTGAGACTAATTTTGAGAACATGCTGACGGTTTTTGTACCAGCTCCTTCGTACTGATTGGAGGACGACGACATTTTAGAATATCCTCTAAAAAAGAAAATATTACTTCGAATAAACTAAATCACATCTTCAAAACAAATCTTGAAAAATTATACATATTTGAAGATATTTTTCTAAGAATAACTATTTAGAGCTTCAATTGCTTACTTTCCTTATTATTAATTTAAGGCTCTATTATGTAAAAAACTGTGTCCTATAGATCTATAAAAAACTAGCAAATACTCATTTATTTTTGTTATTAATATAAAATTATACATATAAGAGCCAATTTTCGTTGCGATTTTCTTTATTATTTACATATTTACAGATCTGTAAGACTTCTAGTCCAAACAATAGCATTTTTTCGATTTCTACATAATAATTGTTTAAATCTGGTCGTGGATGAAAAAATCAAGATTTCGACCTTTGGGAGGCTCGGCACGAGCCGCCATCTTGTATCAAAAGTGCAAAAAATAAGTTTTTTTTTTATCGGATTTTAGCCATTTTCTCTAAAACAGTGGCTCGTTTCAAAATTTTACAAGAATACAAAATTCAAACTCGTAAAAAACCTAAATAACAATTTATGAAAGAAATTTAACAATATTAGGTATTTAATACTTAGTATAATGGGTTTTGCTATTTATTTACTTTCGTCGTGACATCGAAATCAGTAAATTGTCGATGATTTTTCAATAATTTTTGTCAACGCTTTCCTATAAATTCATCCACCACGCTTGATCCGGTAAAGATACTATAACGCGGTTTGAAAATTTGAATTCAACATGAAATTCTCCTTCATATCATGTATTAGACGATTTTTGCCGATAAGTGGTTCGAGAGTTACTAACAACTTAAACTTACATGAAATTCCATTACAATTTTAAACATCTGCAAATCGGTTTACATCTCATTTTTTTCATTGAAATTTTCAACACGTATGAAATACGTAATATTGTTTACATTAAAAAATTAAAGCTGTCATGGAGAATATTATAAAAATAAATAAATAAATTTGAAGTAATTTAGGCGCGGTCAGGCGCCCAACGTGGGGCAAAATAAAAAGATATCTTACTTCCAACGCTTGATGAACGCCATAGCATGCATATCACATCCAGCTTCTTGCAAAACCGATTCGAATTTACGATAATCCATTTCGCTAATATGTGGCGAACAAATGTAATAAATTATAAATAATCTCATTTTATCTTCTGGAGATCCACATTCCGGATCTTGTATAATTTCTAAAATATTTTTATCTTGTGCTGTTTTGCTCATAATCTTTTCTTCCATTTCGAAAAATGTGTCCAGTTTTCTTGTCTTTATATAATTTAAAATGCCTGAAAATAATTTCATAAATAATATATCTTTAAATTTAAGTGTTAGTTTACCTGTTGCAAGAGTTGTGTGCATATCTATTAATCGTTTTTTCTCTAACAATTGTGGCAAGGAATTAACAGCAGTTGTTAACCGGGCTGTATTATCAGAAACCATTGACAATGCAACATCATTCTCTCCATCAATTCCCATAGAACTCTTCAGCTTTTTAACTTCTTCTTCTGAAGATCTGTAATGTTCTAATTCTTCCTGAATTGCTTCAGCGACTGTGGGAAATGGTGAACCTTTTTGTGTCACCCAAAATTTATCGCGAGAATCTAGTTCACATGTTCGGTTTTTGGCTCGGGCACCTCCTAAAATTTGACACTTTTAAAATTAATATACACTATTTGTATGAATAGTAAAATTAAATATAATTAAATTAATACTACGGCAGTTAGATGAACGAAGAATTATAGGAACAAGAAAATATTGCAACCTGCTAACACCGCATTGCACAGAAATGATTTAAATACGTATAAGTAAAATAACACGTTCCAGTAAACTTCATAAATGTTTTACACTTGACTAACATAATTATAAATAGTACATATCACGGTTGAAAGAAAACTCTAATTGGTAATTATAAATATAGGATACAGGTGTTCCAATAATAGCCCAATCGAATTAAAATAAATAAGTAAAAAACAGCAAAAGTATATGCTTAATTTTAAACTATTGCAGCTACGAATTTTGAAATTTCTATTTAAATGAGCGAAGAAACAAGGAACATAATAAAAAATGTAAAAACAGTTTTTTATTCCTTTACGATTATCTATTTTATGTACAAAAAAAAATCGTTGTCTTGTAATTTATTATTATTAATATTAAATTATATCTATGTATTTTAATTCAAGAAAACCAAAATAAAAGAGTGATAGTGAGCAAAGAATTGACAGATGACGCCAGTAGAGCAGCGTCAGGAGACTTGCGGACAGTGACGCAATATCGTGGCGGTAAAACTAAATCGTTTAAATAAGCTACAAAAAATACTGTCTTCAATATAATTTTTTTTTATAGGAAACCAATGGGGGCATTTACCATAAACGAATTTACTGTTTGTATTAATAAAATTCATTAGTTCACATTTAAATAATGGTAGAAAATACTAGAAATCCATTTAAATAAATTTCTTAATACATTTAATTTCTAAAACTGTTATTTTTGCCCTCTTTACAATGTCCTTGAAAGCTGTGACGTCACAATCACGCACATTAGAAAGAGACAGAAGAGAGAGATAGCATGATTAGTTTTGACGTTTGGGAGACAGGTGTTCGGTGACCCCGCTGTAAAAGAGAAGTTATACCCAAATCATTCAAGCAGCCAATGCACGTCTTTAATAAAAATTGAATAAAAGTAACTAGATGTGTGACGTCATGTACTGGTACGTTTGCAGAGGTTTTAGAATCTTTATGAAAAGAGTTATACAGATTGCAATCTGTATTATCGACATGGTCATGAACTGTCACATCTACAAAATAAATACAAGGGGTGGAATTCAGTGGGTTGTATTAAGGTCTGTATTAAATCTTGTATTAAGTATATGGCAACATTGTAATATTTTCCACATGTATCAATGAGATTCAATTGTGATTTAGAAATTTTACCACATGGAAAAGTAATACAGATATCCTTTAGTCACATGAAAAAGTATTATTGTAAATGGAAGGTGTAAAAGGAAACTCATTATTGCAAAATTAGGTTAGAAATATGTCAAATTTTGTGTCAAATATTTCATACCTGAATGTTAATGAATTTTAAAATATCTCAACTCCCGTTTTGATCAGTTTTGACATTTGTCCTTTTTTCTTACTTCTGTTATTAATATTTTTTTCTTTATTTGATCCTTTGGTCTCTCACTTTTTTCTGACAGGTATTACAAAGTTGCCAAAATATTTTTGACAAAGGACTGTTTTAGCTTAAAACACGCTAATACAACCCACTGAATCTCATCCTATATTTTCGTCACTGTCCATTTCTATTTAAATTATTTTATAATACTAACTTTATTTATAGTTATGTATGCCATATAAAAACAATAAATAAAAGTGAGCCGAATTTCAAGGAAATATACCGAATTCTTCTCATTGATTAGAAGTGCTACTTTTGGCAGATTCACAGATTTTGTGTTTGCGTTAACGGTAACGTTGCGTCATTGAGTTGCTTTTAACATTACTTTATTATAAATAGGCCTTTACAACGCACAAAAATGTTTCAAACACGATACAAATATTTTTCAAATAATAACTTTGACAGTATGAACATACAAATTATCAATGTTGCCAACTATAGTAACAATTAAACGAATAATATGACGTTAATGTACATTATTTATATATTATTCATGTCATATACGATAAGTAATGAACTCTAATATTCATCTTAATAATAATTATATAAGGCTATACACGTTTTGACGGTTAAAAATGATTCGAAATTTTATTTCATTTTTCACTATTAGTGATTTTAATGCATTAAGGTTTTTACACTAAGTGATGACGTGCATTGGCTGCTTGAATGATTTGGGTATAGTTTATTTATTCTGAAGTAATAGAACTGTGCTCTTTTCGCCCGTGTTTTATAAGGTCTGCAATATGTAATTGTTTTGTACTTGCTTGTTTTAATAAGTCTAAGGATCCATTTCGACATGATTTTAAGCAAACATGATAAGATGTGGTTGATTAATGTCATTCCGTGAATTCTACGTCATCAGAAAGGAATTCAAGTAACACATACAACTTTAAAAAATTAATTTCTCTGTTATTACAAATAATTTTTAAATCGGACAAAGACCAAGTACTATATATGAAGTTGAACTTTCAGAAGAAAAAATAAAAAAATATGGTAAATGACCCCATTATAATAAAAATGTTTTATTTATTCTAATAAATATAATTTTTCATGAACAATAAAAAACATAGAAAAAAATTGAAAAATAGTGGAAACCCCCATTGTTGGATATAAAAAAATAATACAAATAAGATATAATCCGTAAATCTATACCTTTTCATCTTCAATTTCTGAAAAGGTAAATTGGTAAATTGATATTTTTCTGAAATTGAAATTACTTTTTCTTAAATTGAATTTAGATTTTTGAAATTGAAAAAAAATGAAGTTGACAAGTTATGTATAAAAAAAATGTATCCATCTGATCCCCAAATTTTAAGGACTATTACGACCACACTTTTGTAATAAAAGAGCTTTTATGGAGCATACTCTTTATAAGAATACTTGTATAATGTAAAAGCACGCTCCATAAAAGCGCTTTTATAATAAAAGGTGCCTGATTTTAGTGTTAAATATATTATTTTACCTGATGGTTTTTCTTCAACGACAACTCTATTCAATGACAACTCCAGCGTATCGTGAGCAAGTGCCTGATACGTCCACGTATGATGTAACGGTGTCGCCATATCAATATTCCTATCCAACACAATAAGTAAAGGCCTCTGAAAGTTAAATCCACCGGCTTGTGATGTGTCCATTTGAAATAAATTATTCCTCGCATCAAAAAGATTGTCTCGAAGTTTCTTATCCAATTTTTTAGCCACCATTTCGGCGGCATTGCCACGAGGGCAACGAATAATTGGAACGTTGCCAAGTGTTACAAATACTGAGAATAGGCTGTCTACTATACTGTCCATTATGCTGTCCATTTCTGTGTCTTTTATGTCGCCTCGGTTAATTGCTGCAAGTTAAAATGTATCATTACAAAACTAATAGTAAATAATAATAGAAATATTTAAAATTCATTTTAATGAAATAAATTCAAAATATTAGCAAAATATATAGTTGCTACTTATTAAAATATATACAAATTTCACTTATTTCTAAAATTTAACAGCAGTAATAAATAATTATTTACGTAACAAGTGAATAAAGTATAACTTTTTACGAGAAGAAAAATTTGCCACCACAATAAAAGCAAAATATAAATAAATAAATATAACCAGAAATAACACTTCGCTTATTTCATAATATTAAAATTTCAGTAGGCGTGTTCAACATATACAAAACTATTATAGCGCTACAGCCAAAATGGCCGCTCAACTCAATGGGGGATTACAGCTCAATCGAATTAAAGGAAAATAGTAAAAAATTACGAATTTATATGCTGAATAGCGAATATTAATAAAAAAATGAAATGGTATAATTGATATATTTCGGAAATACAGGGTTTTTTGTTATAGCGCTTCGACACTAATATGAAAATATTTTGATTGGCGACCGAGAAACCGCCTATACATGCATTACAAATAGCGTGTTAGGAGGTGGGGATTACTACCAATGGAAGTTAAAAAATTCAAATTCGAAAGGAGGGGCTAACATTCCTGTACTGCAGTTTCCAAACAGTTTTTATTTTAACATAAATTTCTTGCATTAAACTAAATAATTTAAATACACCTGTAATTATAAAGTATGTAGACTTATACAGTGTTATAATATTCATTTATTTTTATGTAAATATAACAAAATAGCATATATTTCAAGAAAATTTAGGTCCATGCTGAAAACAGTTTGATATAAAAACACATAAATGTAACCTCACGTCAATCTTTTCAAAATTCGGGAGACCATAACTCGCTTATTAATAGGAATTTTTTCACCGGATTTTCATCAATAGTCTTAGTTTTCCTAATATTTTCAGATGAAATTATAAAAAAAAAAATGGTGTAATCCCCCATTCCATAAAGATCAAAGGCGCCGACAGCAAGTGTCTCTACTTGTCTACTGCGATAAAATTAAAGCGTGACTTTAAATTTTTTTACCCATTTGGGCCATTTGCATTAAAAAAGTGCCCTTATTTAAACTTTTATTGCGTAAAATAAATACATATTTTATGAACGCATTTTTATGAAAAAAGTGCGCTTTTTTAACAGATGTAAAAATAGTTATTTATGCAACATAAGTAAACACTATATAGTCATACGTCACGATGAGGAAAGTTTGACCACACGAGCCGTGGGCGAGTGCGTCAAATCCTATGAGTTACTTATAAATGTTAAAAACGGACAGATGTATTCCGCTATATTATATATTAACAGTTTTACCTCCCGCCGTCCTACATAATGGAGGTAATGCTTTTGGATAAAAAATTTGATAGTGTTTTCAGTGAATAAGCACGAATTAGGGTTCTCACAATACGTTTTTACTATTTTTACAATGATGTCTGTCTGTCTGTCTGTGTGTAACGATTTATATCAAACTTCCAAAAATTTATATTTTCTGTATTTAAGCTTTCTGCATTCATATTAAAGAGAGATTAGATTTTGGTTAAAATTGGACACCCAGAAGTAATACTTACTTGAAGCCTATGAGTTTGCAAACAAAAAGTATATTAAAATATGTAAAACTTTTCAAATTTGGTATTTAAGAGTTGTATATGATTGAAAACAACATATTAGGTATATATGATAAACCGGATGTATAGTTCTTTGTTCTTAACCGATTTTCGAGGAAAAACAGCAAAATTTCGTATAACATACTTTTTTAGTTATTGGAACAACAAATTAGATTTTGTTTCCAAACGATCATTCGGAAGTGATATATCAGATTTTTTGAATAACTTTAATGTTGTAAAATAATTCTCTTACCATAATATGAAACATTATCACTGTTCTGGTTCCTAAGAATAAACATATCATCTTCCAGAGAAATAAAATTCAAGTACTGATCATAAACTTTTTGAATATTCGCCACACAATTAGCTTGTAAGGCTGCTGAAGCAATATCTTCCAATTTCTGTCGAGAAACAGGTGATATAAAATTCAAATGATAGGAATCGTAGACTCCTCTTTGAAAATCTTGACTTATTCTCCCTAAATTTTCTTCACTAGGTGCGCAGAAATAAATAGCAGGCACTTCTGGAATAGGATCTCGATCGGAATGTAAAAGGCTGAAACAAAACTCATTATTTCGTCAGAAAACTTAAAATTTTCGCTTAACATACACATGTAAAGTGACGCCAAGTTCTCGAAGTTCTTTCACAGAAAGCAAGGGCGATATAATATCTTGTCCTACGCGGTCGTAAATAAGTATTTTCCACACGGGTTCAGCTGCTACAGCTTTAGTTTGGGGCTGGTTTAAATTAAGCATCTGCTTAATTGCATCTAAAAACATAAATTGCGTAAATACTGCTGGAAAATACAAATCATAACCTATTATATTTTTACTTATTTGTTTTTCTCGAAGAGTAACCATATTGTAAAAAGTTTAAGTGAGTTTAAGGTAAAAATGTAAATATAACAAGATAGCAAAGTACAAATTAGTTACTTGACATTTCAATTTGACAACTCTACAATCCACGTGTACCAACAACACTGATGGCGTGACATTGAGCAGTGTTTCCAACTGCGAGAAAATAACTGTATTCTCACGCAAAGTGCAAACAAAATTTTGATTGCTGCTGCTATAGTTGGATTCACGAAATATGGACTATTCAAGGTCACTTGTTCGATGAAAGAACACACAACTCTTTATAAAACAGTAATTTAGCAACATTTTGTATTAGAAAGAGAAAGGTTATTTATGTTGTATAATGAATATATAGGACGCAAAATAGACCAATTTTTACTAATACCTACATAAACGTTTTGAGTTTGTAAAACGGTTATTTAGTAACAAGTAACACGCTAAATTTGCAAAATCAGCGTGAATATTTTATTATGGCAAACTTCTCTCATTTAATATTGTGATCCTAATAAATAAATAAATAATAATTATTTGTTTAACAAGCCTTGTTTTAACTAAAACGCTGTTTCAAAAAATGTCAAATTTCATTATTTAATAAATAAAAATTACAAATTACTTTTGAGAATTAATATTTACTTAAAAATAAATAATATCAAATTTATCAAAATATGATTTTACAGCAGAACATAGTTTGTATTCTAACAAATATTTTAAAAAAATCGTTCTTTGCACATAAGGGTGAAATTAAATATTGAAATTTGAATTTGACATTTCTTAAAACAGCGTTTTAGTTAAAACAGGGCTTGTGCCACCAGCCATATTATTTTTTTGCAGATTTTAGAATTAATATTAATTTAGTTATTCGCGATGCTCGCAAGGCGCACGCTATCTAGCGGTAAATATTTTAATTATACACTAATGCAAATAGCAACAACAGGCAGTCAAAATATTTTTATTGCATAGGCAGTAAAAGTGATATTTTAGAGACTGTCAAAAAAATCGTACTTTTAATTATTTTGTAATAGTTACTTTCTTTTTGCACGATCTGTTGTTTTTAATGTTTACCGATAAGGTTTCCAAGGCATGTAGGTTTTATTTACTGATCATGGTTTGGTAGAAAATGCAGTAAATCGTACAAAAAAAAAAAAATCACGGACGGTAAGTGAATAAGTAATTTGTACAAATAAAATATTTATATCATTGTAATCAGAAAAAAATCTCTATCTAATGGACTAAAGAAATATGTATAGGGTACAAAAAATATAATTTTATTCCATCGTTTGAGACTCACTGATTGATTTTTCGGTTTGTTATTATTATTTATTTCACTCATAAATTTATAAACCAATCCAAATTCAGGATTGTACCTAATTATTAAGTTTTATTTCGACAAAACGTCACAAAAAAATTTCGCTTACTTTGAGCCAATTAGATGTTGTATTTTACAAGTGAGTTTTGGTAGGGGATTTTTTTTTTGATATTTTAAGATTGCCTAAGAACATATTGTTTATATATCTGTCAAAGTTGGTTTTTGTTCACTTATTTTAATTTGGGAAATAGTCATCCGAATGCATTCGTAGTTAAATTTTATCCTGGCAAAATTTTCTGATTGCCTGATGTTCCTAATTTATCTGAAAAATTATTCGGCAAGAATTTAAAACTTTCGATATTACATTGATAAATTAGCCTCTTATTCTTGACAATTATTTGTAATTAATATTTTTCTCCAGTCATTAGTTAGCCGAAAAAAGCACTTATTTGTTTTAAAGGAAAGTGTTCCAAAAATATTGCAAAAGAAAAAATGAATATAGTTTTTCTGAAATTCGCAAAATTAAGAGCATTTTTAGTGTCAACGGCCTACACGAATTTTTCAAATTGAAATATTTAAACAAGCTTAGTATCTTATCCACCTAGTAATGGAATAAAGATTAATTTAAAATAGTTGATTTTTTTACGACATGTTCGGAAGAACTTTAGTCGAGTTGGACATAATAGTCCTTAATTTGCATGTGGATGCTGTTAGATGTTGCACGCAGTATATAAATCTGTGTATTTGCTTTGTTAGCGGCCGCGGCATCTCGTGTGCATTCAGACAAATGTTGAATCGATTCCAACAGCTGATAAGCCAGACTGAAGAACATCGCATCACAATCGCAATGCTTTTGGGTCGTTCCTTTCTTTTCACGTGAACCACTTTATAAATAACCTAATCAGTCTGTCCTTGTCCCAGGGATGCTAACAGAACACCCATGCAATTCAAAGACATAATAAATGAGCAAAAAACAAATCCTCCCTGAAGAATTTTTCACAAGGAGTGATTCAGTATGAAAGGATCCTATGGCGACGAGGCAATTGTTGCGCTCAAAAATATGCAGATGATTCAACTACAGTCCAGAAGACGCAGTATTGATACGTCCCTTACTGTATAGCTGAAGTAGGGAAGAGTAACAAAGTGAAGACAGCGCGTAGCTAAAACTACTATTGAACTATGAGGGCAAATTTATAAGAGTTCTAGCAAATAGTGTTTATCGCGCGAAACTCCTCAGCTTCTATTTCTAGGAATTTGAGTATAATTGTTTAGTATGTTATTTACATAAAACCTATAAATTTTATACTTGAATTGCAACTATTAATATTTATTCGTAACGCATGTACGCTCTCTAGTTAATTTATTGTTTATTACATTACAGTAAGTAAGTAAGTAAGTACATTACAGTCTTAAAAAAATATTAATAATATTAATATCTATTATCTATTACACCGACTTGTGTATGTGTATTAAGATACTTTATAAAATTAAAGTTAAAAATGATACATACTATATTTCGATGTTTGTCAATAAAACCCGCTTTTATTTAATAAACCCCGGGTTTTATTAAAAAACCAGGTGGGCTGGGTTTTTTATAGAAAACACGGGTTTTTTCAACCCTGGCCTAAAGTATGTACTTTGCGCACGGTTGTAGAAAAAAGATATTTACAATTAATTATTATTTGTGTATAAATAAAATAAATAAATATATCATCACGGCATATTACCCATTTCTGGGTGTGCCAGTATCTACAACACATGTAGACATCGGTAATGATGACGATATATTTTACCGTGTGTCGCTTACCAGTCGTCACCTCAAGGGCATTCATAGTTGGTGTGGAGAGTGCACCACAGGGGTCACTTTAGTGCCATTTAAAATTGTAAATATTTCGTCTGTCGGGATCGAACCCGGTTCCCCCAGGTTCGCGACCAGACACTCAGGCACGCGGCTACGGGACCCCATTATTTGTATATAATTTTAATATTATTATATACAGTATTAGTAAACAATAAACAAACAAATTTTTAGACTCTCAAAATTGTTTTTTTTTTGTCGTTGTGAAAAGAGTCTCTCCGAGTTCCCAACGTAAATGTAAACAAAATTGTTTTTTGCTGGGAGAAAAGGACACTGGTTTAGGTCGTTTTGTTTTTGTTTTCCCTGGCTTGGCAGCCATTACATTGTTACGCCAACTGGAGGAAATGTTAACATGTACATTTGAAATTTGTATATAAAGAACACTTCATTTCGTATACAATTGGTGCTTGTTTTTACAAACGCACCGCCATTGTTTAACTTATTCTACGAAATTGCATTTATGTAGATACATTTCGCATTGTCACAGAATTTCGACCCTTACTCATTTTAAATTTATTTACTCTTGTTTTATTTTTTGTCTACCATGAAATAATTAGAATTTTGATGTTTCACAAATATATTATATTTCATAAAATATTATATTGTTTTTAGTACATTAGCACATATGCCTATAGATTTATTTTCATTTTCTTTGTAAGTATTTTTCAATAATTTTTACTTCCCGCTACCTTTGGTAAGGGAGGGATAGGGATTTTGGTAAATGGCCACGTTTTAAGGTCCATAGAATCTGATTTTAACATTTTTACGATGATATCTGTATTTTTTCAACGCTCTAACACAAATACTATCATACAGAAAATTCTGAAATCTTGTACTTAAACGTTATTCTAATATGAAAAGAAGCCATTAGAATATCTTTAAATGTAAATTTTTCGCGATTTATGTTATTATAAAAATTAAAGGTTATTAAAATTTCTACAGGTATGCATTCATACTTTTTCTATATATATTATAGATAAATATATTAAATAATTTATTTTATAAATCCCGGAGCCTATATTTTAAATATAAACTCAATTCCATAGTTACACTGTTCAGATTTCAAATATATGTAACTGACAGATAAATGTCACTGTCAAAAAACCTATTATTTCAAATTATTAATGGTAACGTTTTAAAAAGAAAATTGTAATAGTAAATAAAACACTAGTTATATGATACGAATGCAAAGGAACATATAGTTTCCAACATCAATAAATATTAGGAATGTATTAAAATTAATAAAAGTTAAAAAAATAACACTCGCTTTAGTTTCCACGGAAGCGTAGAAGGGCCATACGCAAAATTTTTTAAAACTTGAAATTTCGTCTTTTAACTTGCAAATTTCACGTTTTTAAAACTTGAAATTTCACCTTTTAAACTTGAAATTTTAACTTTTTAAAACTTGAAATTTTCACCTTTTTAAAACTTGAAATTTCACCTTTTAAACTTGAAATTTCAACATTTTCAAATTATAAGTTGCTAGTTGCCAGCAATGAGTGCCCGTGAGGTGACGCCTGGTAAGCGCCCGCACGGTACAAATATGTCATCATCATTACCGATATCTGCAATAAAGCAGATTGTGGCACACTCAGAAATGGGTAATATGCCGTGATGATATATTTATTTATTTATTTATTTATTTATTTATTTATATAGTTAGGTTAGGTTAGGCAACTCATAATTTGAAAAAGTTTAAATTTCAAGTTTAAAAGTTAAAATTTCAAGTTTTAAAAAGGTGAAATTTTAAGTATAAAAGGAGAAATTTCAAGTTTTAAAAAAATTTGCGTATGGCCCTCAGTTGTGGTCACTTGCATTTCTGAGCTATTTGTTTTGTAGTAATTTATTTCAAAATAAAACCACTATTGATGTTTACCATTATGCAATATCGCAGATAATTAAGTAATTACAACAATTTTTTGCCTATCAAATAAATAAATAAATATATCATCACGGCATATTACCCAATTCTGGGTGTGTCAGTATCTACAACACATGTAGACATCGGTAATGATGACGATATATTTTACCGTGTGGGCGCTTACCAGGCGTCACCTCACGGGCACTCATAGCTGGTGTGGAGAGTGCACCACAGGGGTCACTTTTGTGCCATTTAAAATTGGAAATATTTGGCGTCTGTCGCCTATCAAGAAGAAATTTTTGGTCTACAGTACAGTGAAACAGTTTTTGGTCAATCGTGATGGTATTCATTATTCTCAAATGATTTTTTTAAGCCCTATATTTTAGAACTCTCTCTTAACGTATGTTTTTTCTTAATTTTCTGTGGTTTTATATTTCTTCTCTCATCGAAATCGATTATTAAATTCGATTCCAACCCAACATCAAACAAGTTGCAACTCTGCCACATCGTGTTGTTAAATACACTTTTTGCGGTACTGCGTTGTGTGTTGCCGGTAACATAGGCGCTTATTATTTGCTATTTCACCAAATGGCATGTTGATATTGGTTAATTTTTACCTCCCGCTACCCTTAAGGGAGGTATAGGGATCGTGCTAATATTGCATATGGAGATTTTAGTGTTTGTTTTTGTGATTTTAGTTTTGATGTCCCCAGAACCCGATTTTAACATTTTTACAATGATGTCTGTGGGTGTGTATATATATATGTGTGTGTGTGAGTGTGTGTGGGTGCGTGTGTGTGGGTGCGTGTGTGTGGGTGCGCGTGTGCGGATGTGTGGATCCTGTGGACACGATTACTCAAATACTATCAATCAGAAAATTTTGAATTTTTGTATACCCATTTTACACTAATGTGGGAAGAGCTCATTAGTTTTTAATGTATATCGGATAACCGGAAGTATCACTTATACATATTTTTAACAGTTTTTCTTGAAAAAAATACACTGAATATAATTTTTCAGCAACATTTACTAATAAAAAATAAATATAATAATACTATCTTCAATTCTACGATAATAGCATTTAGTAAATAAATGTAAATAACTTGGAATATAAATTTATAATATAATTTATTTTCATATATCATCTTGCCTATGCCTCAAACAAAAACAATATTTTAATAACAATTTTGACATATTTAAACAAATGTCACTGCGAGGAAGCAATTACATTAAAATTAATAATGAAACCGTGTTAAGGAGAAAGCCATATTTTTTTGTGTATGTGTTGCAAGGTAAGTATATTTTTTAGCGTACTATCAATCCATAAATATTAAAACTAAAAAAAATAAGGAAATAAAAATATGTTTTTATTCAAATTTAATAAGGTTAAACATTTACAGCCCGATTCACAAAAAAGTTTAAGCTAATTCTCATTTTTGGATTAGTGAATTCTATTCCGGTATTTAAAATTTAATTTTCATGATATTATCAATAAAGGTAGATACTAGGAATAGATTAGACTATAGTTTAAGATATAAACTGTCAAATTTAGAGTAGAATTCGCTAATCCAAAAATAAGGATTAGCTTAAACTTTTCTGTGAATCGGGCTGTTAAAAAGTTATTGTGTGTGATAATTTTAGAATATTTTTTGGGGGGGGGGGGGGGGGTGGGGGGCTATAATTCGGTTTTTGGGGGGCTTAGCTCCCCCAAGCTCTCTCCGAATTTCGCCAATGATTCCAAAAAAGATTAGTGAGAGCTTTGAAGGTTTGAATAAGCGGAATGAAAGAATGATAAAGTGTATTATTGATGTAGAAGGGAACTACTATGAACATAATTAAAAACACGATTTTAAAATATAAAATGTGCCTTCAATTTTTCTAATGTGACCCTCGAATTCGCCTTTCATTTCCTGCTGCAATCTTTTTCAGCATTCTTTAAACTTCATCATCTCTCACATTTCTCCACCTGCAAAAAATAAAAAAACCCTGTGTGGTTAGTGGGCGTTATAGACAATAAAACACCCCTTTTAGAAAGAGAAAGGAGTGCCCGAAGCCCGAGTGTTGTTGCATATGACGGCTGACGTGATCCTTCCCGAGGCGCGCATATTCAAATGCGGAGTCTTGCGCGCTCGCAGCCAATGGGCGCGTGAGCCGCGAGGGGTCCCCGCGCCCACGCCCTGTTCGCATATCGATTCTCTCAACGATGCCCCCCGCACCCCCGCGCACGCAGAGTTACGACCAGGAAGAGGGATATGCGAATACGAAACGAGATGCGGCCGTGGGGATTTTCTCCCTATATTGCAAAGTGCGGCGAGGGGGGCAGGTTAAGGGGGGGAATAAGGGGAAAGGGTTCACAAATATTTAATTATGGGGTGTTAATGAAGGAATATACTTAGTCATATATTAGATATAAGTTTAGGACAGGTTAGGTTCGATGAACTTTCAGGCTTTTTTGGTCCATAGCTTCCATTTCCATAAGAAAAAGATGTATGAGAATTATGTTAAAATCAGGGCATCGAACCCGCCAAAAACTGGGTTCGGTTTAGGTTCAGGTTAATTTGTTTTTTGAAAGACGGGTGCGGGTGCGGTTCTGGTTCAAGCATTAATAAAATTTGCTGTTTTGTTCGCGGTTCAGGTTCGAAATAATGTAAAATGAGAGCCGGAATTTACACAAAACGCAACAAGAAACGAACACAGTTTTCACGAAAAGTCAGCCCAGACAGCAACGCAGACGCATAAGACGTCGATTATCGGCTGTATATATTTACTTTTCGAACTAAAAATTAACCTGGACCGGAGTTGAACCCCGACCTGAATTTTAATACTCAACACAATTAAAAATATATCTGAGGTTCAGTTCTCGGTTTGGGTTCCCTAAAATGTTACGGTTTGGTTCCGGTTTTGGTTCGGTTCAGGTTCGGGTTCGATGCCCTGGTTAAAATCTCATTTTAATGAATAAGCACATATTAAGGTCACCACAATAAGGTTTAATAATTTTACGTTCCATTTTGTAGGGGTGGACGTACTTCGGAATTCCAAACGATTTCTTAAATAATATACAAACTACGAAACTTCGAATTACTTCTTTAAAAATTAATGAATTGATTTTAATTGAATTTTGGTAACAATTAGACGATGTAAGAATGAGAAGACTCTAGACTTCTTGGAAACATTAGAAATTAAAAAAATGTGTGAAAAATAATACAAAAATATGTCTAAATGATCAAACGAATTTAAAACATTAACCCTTATTAAACATCGTGCTATAAATACATACCCTCCTGTAACTAATTGCTGCAGGATTTTTGTTTATCTTCAGATTTTATCTGACGCTTTTCAAAATTAATTAGTAGATTTTTACCTCTCGCTAAGAGAGGTATTGGATTCCTGTTAAAAATCACATACCCAGATTTTAGTGAATAAGCACGATTTAAGGTCCCTATAAACCGATTTTAAATAACTTCGTGCGAACCAGTTGAAACATTAAAATGTTTGTAATAGGGTCCTATACCATAGTCATATTTTAACTATCTTAAATAAGAAGACGAAAATATACATAAATTAATGAGTATTAGTGAAAAAAATTTCTTTAAATATTAACTAGGTCACAAACTACAAGCGATTGAACCTGATTACTAATTGGGTATGACGTGTTAGGTACTAAGAATTTGATTGGTCGCCTGATTTTAAAAAGAAGATTCGCGCGTCTGTAGCGTTCACCTTTGAAAGAATATGAAATGTCATGATGTTCTATAACCTAACAAAACATTTAACAATTTTGTGTTTGATGAATTTGTTTAATTATAACATCTAGTAATATTAACAATAATCATGTATTTATAAATAAATCAATTTGTAATATGAATTAAATTAATAATAATATTAATTAAATTAATATTGAAACTTCAAAACTGGCAAACATTAGCGCCATCCTTCGTCATACTTTGTGTAATAATATTGTCAAACTGTTTCAATGTTCTGTAATTTATTAGGAAGAAATCCTTGTTAAATGCTTATTATTTATGTTATTTATACTTAATAATAATTTCTTCGTAAATATAACGTATAAGTTTTTATATAAAAACATTTCAGCTATGCAAACATGAAAAAAATTGTTTCCAGTATAACTAACAGTTTGTCCCATTGTTTGTCGATCATTCGTTAGTACCCGCTACGTCACGCACAAATTCTTAAACTTTAAAAATTCATATCTCGCTTATTACGTAAAATTTTTAAGTCGCGTTTACACTGAAGTTCTTATTTTATCCTGTTCTTACAGGAAAAAAAAAAATAAAAGAAAAATGGTATAGGACCCCATTGACAGAAAAATAGCAGAGCCAAAAATCCAGATACATTACTGAAGGCTTTTTCTGGGAAGTACATTTAATATTTCTTATTTTATCATTAATTAAATATTTAAAATTATAGATATAGCTGCCTCAAATTAAATTGACACTGTTTTTGAATGCGGAAAACCTAAAATTCGTACTTGGACTACTTGTTGCAAATTTTTGTTTAGTATATGTTCCCTTTACCTAGAATTTAAGTACTATATTCTTTATGAAGTCTAAAATTGGGGACAAGCAAATTATCTATAAAAAATATCTGTGCACATTTTCCGTTATTTTTCTCTTTTGGCGGTGTGTGGCGCCATCAGCTGACGTAATGTAGCGGAAAGACTTCCTCGGGCGCTGCGCAATGATTTTTAATGTTTTGTATGATTGGGGCGCCCGGGGCAAAACGCTGGCGTTGGGGTTCCACCCCTACTCCCGCGCCGCTAATTTCGTTACAAGACTTGACCCGACATGTAAAGCCTAAGACCAACGCCCGCGGTTTCATATTTATCGTTTTTAAAAGAATTTACCAAAGAATTGGGGTGGAAGCAAGGGGAATTTTTAACAGTTTATTAGGGGAGGGCTTTTTTTATAGAGAATTGTAAAACAGATAAGTAGTGTCTAAATTTAAAATTATATGTAGATTATCACTCATAAAATTGATATATAATATAGCGTTAGGGCCGGTTTTTCAATATCTGGTTAAGAGTTATAAACAAAAGTAAAACGAAATTAACTGTCAAATGGCAGATTTATCTTTGCTGTCAACAAAACGATGTAATATTGTTTACTTAACTAGAAGTTAAAATTTTAACCAGAGATTGAAAAACCGGCCCTTAGTTATTTGAATTGATTGTCAATTATACAATCTAGAGTTAAAATTTTAACTGCCAGTTAAATAAACTAAACTGAAACGCTATGAATTGTCAAATTATAAATTTAATAATTTTGCTCTTTTGTTGTTGTTTGAAAAAAAAAATAATAACATAAATAAGATATAGGTATAACTACAACGTTGGAAAGCTAAAATTATTCTATTTTTAATGGTTTAACTTTATGGTGTCCATATTAAAATTATAACTTTGACCTCAATACTGAAAATATAACAATAATAAAAAAAATCTGATGTCGCCAGCACATTACCTTCCGTCAATTCTATGAATTTTGTACAAATTCCATATTAAAAGTTCCTTGAAAAAGATATATCCATAAAATTGTAACACAAACAAACACTATTTTCTACAAATTTCATACCGAAAGTTCATTGGAAAAAATTCTACATCCATTAAAATTATAACACGAACATACACTAGGGATGTAAATTGAACTTGAGACTAACATCTGTCAATAAGAATTATTTGAATATGTCAGCCGTTTCCATGATTTTAGCAAAGCTGGCTGATTTATAAAAGTTAATCTCTTTATAATTCTTTAACTCTATATTTATGAATATGTAAAGAAAATGTATAATCAAACCGTATAGACAATGAGATATTCTTTCACACTGATAATCACATAAAACGATATTTATCTGCGTTTTTTCAAGAAAAACTGTTAAGAACTTCAAATAAGGTTGACCAATTATAACCAAAATCTAATCATCTTACCTTGTAACCTCTCGCTAAGAGAGGTATTGGATTCATGCTAAAATTCGCATATCCAGATTTTATTGAATAAGCACGATTTAAGGTCCCTAGACTCCGATTATAACATTTTTAAAATGATGTCTGTGTGTGTGTGTGTGTGTGTGTGTGTGTGTGTGTGTGTGTGTGTGTGTGTGTGTGTGTGTGTGTGTGTGTGGATGTGTGGATGTGTGTATGTGTGTATGTGTATATGTATGTATGTCTGGATGTTGTAGACACGATTCCTCAAAAGCTATAAGACTTAAAAAATATTTAACTGCAGTTTCCTCAATCTGACATTCCTGGAAAGAGCTGAAAAGGTTTTGGTAACAATTGAACAACCGGAAGTAGTAGTTTCTTAGAAAAATTCTTCTAAATATAATTTTTAGGGAGTTTTTTTTTATTAAATATTGAAGAACATAAAATTCTCCATCTAATACACTTAAATTTTTTATTATATCTTGTATAGATTTAGAGATAAAGACACTATAATTTATATATATATATATATAGAGTATTCTAATCGCATATATCCATCAGAAATACCGCCAATCTAGTTAATGAATTGAAGAATCTCTGACATTTAGAAACTTCCTCATACAATGAAAAATAGATAGAATTATATGTGTGCAGAAGACATGTTAAATACAATAAAAAACCATATTTGGGTAAAGTTCTGTAATATTTTGTTATAAAACGACGGTTTGAAAGCGAAGTGCAATATAGCCTAATATGGAAATGGCGAGAGATCTTGTGCTGGCCACAACAGATTTTTTGAAAATAAAATATTGGAATTTTAGTACCTAAGTAATAAAATATATTTAATACCAAACCATAGGTACAAAAAAATGTTCACTTTAAATAAATTACACTTAATTTTGAGAATTTCAGCAAATATTTTTTATTTTTCAGAAAATCAATATATCAAATTATTTTTCGTCCGTTAATGTTTGGTACATAAGTTATAAAATCTTTTTTATACTTTATTCAGTTTATTCACGAGAATTCAATAGTGGATAGAAAAAAATCTCCCTGTACTCCCTATAGTTTTCATTAGTAATACTACCCTATTATAATTACCAAACTATGTTTACTACTAAAACCAACATCACAGCATGACGTCTTACAAATTTCATTTCGTAAAAAACACCAACGCATCTCCTGCTGTTTGCTAATTGAATTACCCACCCCTGACGTTTGCATAGCAGCAATTTGAGTACGGGACAGGGTTGTCCATGTCCATTGCAGATGTGTATGCGATGCGTAGTGTAATTCTGGATGGAGCCTAGAGCGAAAGGGAAGACATTATAATTGATCGCCTTATTAACGATAACTTAGCTCACTGCTTTGTCTGTGGCGTTGCTAGGAGACGCACTCAGGGGTACCACCCCTACTCAGTGGCGGGGAGGAAAATGCCAAGCTTATTTGAATATCAGAGGACATTGTTAATTAATAATAATGAAGGACAAAATAATTTGTTGCTGTTAACGTTTCAAAATAATACATAAAGCACAAGGTTTCTTTTAACTAAAACTCTGTTTTAAAAAATGTCAAATTCAAATTTCAATATTTAATTTCATCCTCAAGGACGATTTAAACAAAAAATATTTGTTCTGCTTTAAATTTATATTTTGATAAATTTAATATTATTATTATTATTATTAATATTATTATTATTATTATTATTATTATTATTATTAAATAATGACATTTAATATTTCATAAAATAGCGTTTTAGTTGAAACAAGGCATGTGCTGCCATCTAAAGTGTTACCTAACAATATGGCTGTCGCAAGAAATTTTATACGACTTTTAAGTAGGTACTAAATTTTAAAAGATATTGTTTATTAAAGAGCTTAAAATTTGGAAATGTCACAAAATATTCATTGGTATTTTACAATTAAATATTAAAATTTGTGTAATATTTTCAAAGAGTCACGTGATCTAAAACATAATGTGACGTCAGAGTATAACATATACTGTTTTCCTATTGGCTATGCATGACGTGTAGTATGTACTTTGACGTCACAGAAGTGGGGGGTTGTTTCTCATAACTATTTCTGGCGCCAATCTTTTTATTTAATTATTTATGAAAATAACAATAAATCATTATTATTTTTGTTATTACTGTGACATTGTATAAACTTTCATTTACATTACTTTTTAAAAATTATTAATTATGTACACAAAATACATTTGTAATTCAAAAAAAGCGAATATGAAACGTTCTTTCTGAGAAAAATGTTGTATATGCGCTTTTTATGATTTTGTTTGACTGAGATTTTGAGTAATAATGGGGAAGTTTAGCATGGTAAAAATTCTACATAACATACTATTTTCTCACAAATATAACACAAATGACTGCTGAAATTGAAATTAATAATTAAAATTAGAGCTCCATTTATTTATAATTAATATTTTTTGGGTAAACTTTAAGTACGTCACAAGTCAGTTATGCGCAAACTCAGACAGAAAGGTGAAATCGAACCACTTGAACGTAGGTCGTAATAAAGCGTAAAAGCGCTTCACTGGTAACCACAACCGCGTGCGTCAGTGTATAAATCGACATACGTTGCGCCAAGCCTCTACCGACGTCATCACAGCTTAAAATCGGCTTTTCCGGAAAACCTGGGCATTTTTGAAAAAAATAAAACATGTTATATAATTTTTCAAGTCATTTCCCATGGAATAAAAAAATAAAAAAAAATCGCTAAACTTCCCTATTGTAACACCTCATTCATACCACAGTCGAGATATTTGCCCACATAGATAATACATAAACGTCAAATGTGTGTCCGAGTGGGACAAATTTTTCTTCGACGATAACTCCAATACTACAATTATTCTAAAAATTATGATTCTTTCGTATTCCTCTTCGATACATCCATATGAAGAACTGATTAGATTTTGGTTATAATTGTTCAATCGGAAATTCCCTTATTCGAAATTCTTAACAGCATTTTTGAAAAAACGTAGTTAAATATATTTTTTTCACATTTTATGTGATTATCAATATGAAAGAATATATAATTCTTTATACGATATGATTATACATTTTTCTTCATATTCGGTATAGAGTTAAAAAATTATAAAGGGATTAACTTTCATAAATCAGTCAGCTTTGCTATAATCAT
This sequence comes from Ophonus ardosiacus, assembly GCA_943142095.1. Classification (NCBI taxonomy): domain Eukaryota; kingdom Metazoa; phylum Arthropoda; class Insecta; order Coleoptera; family Carabidae; genus Ophonus; species Ophonus ardosiacus. The sequence goes on from OW964823.1 coordinate 79,284,814, forward strand.
GAAAACAGCTGTTATATTTAAATAATTCTAACTAACAGATGTTAGTGTTAAGTGCAATTTCAATTGTGGATGTTTGTGTTATAATTTTATTGGATTTATAGAATCTGTTCCAAGGAACTTTCGGTATGGAATTTGTAGAAAATAGTACATGTCCGTGTTACAATTTTACTGAATAAATAGAATCTTTTCCAAGGAACTTTTGGTATGGCATTCACAAGGCAATGTGCTGGCCACATGAGATATTTTGATAATATTTTGAAGATTAAACTTTAATTACCGGAGTAGAATAGAATTCGCTAATCAAAAAATAAGGATTTGCTTAAACTTTTTTGAGAATCGGGCTACACTTTCCTATTATGCATTTTCATCATCTCCGCCTATGGATTAGGGTTGCATCCCCTGTCCCTGCGCCCCTGATCGAAGGAAGTGTGTCTGTTTGCTTATTACTGCAAACTTATACACTAATTGGTTTACGTTACAAGACTGCGTTCGCGTTATTGTGGCTCTGGCTATATTCCTTACGCTTGACTTCCATAACTCACGTACTATGATACTACGAATGCATCACAAAACGAACTAAACAATATTATTTCTATAATAATAACACATTGTTATATTTTAACTCAACGTACACAACAGACAGATTAAGTTACGTAAAACTAGATATTTTTACGGAATTAACAAATAGTTATTTAAATAATCATTTATGAATAGAAGTGATATTGTTTGATGAACATGAATTTGCCAAAACGAGCGAAGTGAATTTGCAAATTATGTGAGTAAAAAACAATATCACGTTTTCATAATGTATTATGTACAAAATTGTATCTAATAGCCGAGACAGACGACAACAATTAATGATCATTAACTGTTAGTTATAGTATGCGTACCTTAAGGTGATACTGTTGACAGACGTCAAAATTGCGTCTATTAACAAACCAGAAAATATTGAATGTAGTAAGCACGTACTACTTATTGTATTGTACTCGTACAGTAGAAAACAGTAAGTTGCACGTGCTTACTACCAACAGTCAATATTTTCTGGTTTGTTAATAGACGCAATTTTGATGTCTGTCAACAGTATCACCTTAAGGTACGCATACTATAACTAACAGTTACTGGTCATTAATTTTTGTCGTCTGTCTCGGCTATTATTCTGCTAATTAAAATACTCAAAATTCTAGGTTTTGTATGACAGCTAGACAGATATTTCAAAATCAGTTTATGAAAGGGTTGCCGTGAATACAAATGAATGTAATCTTTTAATTTAATCATATGTCAGTGCATGCGGATTATCATTGAAAATGAGTTCTGAAACCGATATAGATCTTCATTCCGATATAAAGGAATTGGGTGTATGACAACAATTCATAAATTGATATTAAAGATTTCATTATTGGTATATTTTTGTTTCTTTTTGTCATAACTGCCATTTTATTTTGTGAGAAGGATGTTTGGATCACGACGCGTAGCGGAGTTATCCAACCCTTCGAACAAAATAATCAACAATTATGACAAGAGTTCTTTATACTATTTTTTCTATTTTGCACTTCCTATGCCTTTTTTAAATGAAAAATAATAATGTCAAAATTTTGTCAGTTGGCGGTATTAATATGGCGTTTGATAATAATTCATTTGACAACTCTAACTTTATTTTTGCAACACCATACGATATTTTCTATTTCATGCTAGATTTACTACTTTATGGCCCAGTTGCAGTTGCATAAATCATTGTTAACTTTAATCAAGTTGTTAACTTTGATAATACTTATTCCAATGTATTTTGATACGTATTCATGGTTACAGGTTGTAGTTAAACACATGATCAGCTAACAAAATTATATAAAAATAAAATTCTTAAAAATCGTTTCACGAGATTTGGCATTTGATATTTTTGAAATTCTTAGCCACCAACCTTATAAACATACATTGTACTAGTCTATTACATCACTCGAATGAGCTATTAACAAACTCCTTTGGGTGCTGTACTGTAATAGCTTTGTTAAGATGCAAAATAGAAAAAGATTTTGACAAAAATCATTTCGTATCAATAGGGTATTCTCTCATGATTGCAAATATTAAAAATTTATTAAAAATATTAAAGTTGGTAGGTAAACAAGAGGAATAAAACAAAAAAAACACATTATAAATTGATTGGTGCAAAAGATATAAAGCATTGAAACTTTGATGACGGACTAGTTGTACTATCAATGGAAGATCAGTTGAAATACCTATTCCATGTTTAAATGTGGTAACACACAGCACAAGCGCCACTAATAGTTGAGAATATCAAAATGTTTTCCTAGTACAATGAAAAATATGTAATCAATTACGTAGATTAATTCTCTTATAATTTTCTTCAGTTTTTTGGTAATAGTATGTAAGATTGTAATGAAGTATATTTTATTTCCTGCCTTTTTCAATACTTGGTCAACACCTTCTCAAAAAGCTAAGAACCACTGATTGTACACCACTGGTACTGACAACTAGTACGTCACTATCACGTGACACAACAAAATCAAACTTTAAAAATTAATATCTCGCTTATTAAATGGAATTTTTAACTCGGGTTTTCACAGATACTCTTAGATGTACCTGTTCTTTAAGAAAAAAAATAAAAATAAAAAAAATAATGAGATAATACCCTATTATGTAAAAAGTGACATTTCATAACATCGAAAGGTTAGGTAACATTCAATTTTTTAAAACGGAATTAGATAAAAATACTTGACTGTCAATAATACGCATTAAAAATGACAAATTTTCGTTTGATCTTCTGGAATTTTAATTTAAATTGTCGGTATATTGTTTTTTTAAGAAAAGCTACTCGTGAGTTTCAAATAAAATGCCTCTTTCGTTTTCCCGATTTACACCAAAATCTATTGTGTTCTTTTCGTATTCATAAGTATAAAACAAGAATACAAATTTAATTCTAGGGTTTTTTTTTTTGGACATTCAATTAAGAAGACATTTGAAAATATTTGCAATTTTCTTCTATTTTCCGTTTTATTCTATACAATTTAAATTGTTCTGTGTGTTGTACTATACATTAATTTGGAGTTACGATTTGATTGGCGTGTTAGAATGTAAAGAGAATTAAAGATCTATTCAGGTGAATTCAGTTTTCTTTGGAAACAAACACATCTTTTTGTAACTCTATTAATTAAGTTGCGGACTAAATCTTAGTCGTTCGGGTTAATAAATCCAAGACGAAGACGTTTCCGTCTCGTCCATCGCGCATCGCATCCGAGGAGGCCGCGCCACATAACCGTTTGTTTTCCAACAAATTTAAGAAGTTTGGCGACGTCACAAGTGATTAGTGGTTAATTTTCGTGCAACGCCGCCGCCGCCGCGCTGCTTTTATTTCATTATTCGATTATTGATTGGCTCTCGCGAACAAACATGGCGATGGCGCTGCTTCGCTCTTAAACAATTAGCTGGTGACAGCCCGTCATATTATAGAAAAGCCCAAACCAACAACCAACCAACCAAAGGATATTTCTTTCTGCGCTTTTTCATAAATGCCATTTTCCAATAACATCTTATCTAAGATATATATTGTTTTAAATTATACAGGGTGTTATGTAAGTAAGTATTCAACGCTTAACCCATGGTAGAACTGATCCCAAAGATAGTAAATCTGGCAATAATTTTTGTTTAATATACTTTCTACAATAACTAGAGGCCTTTAAAACTGACCAATCGTGTCGTAGTTCAAAACTTTACAAAAAAGTAAAAATCAATGTGTTCTCTGGAAAAAATATTGAGTGTCAATCTGACGTTAAATGTTTTTTTGCATAGACGTACAATTTATATTCTGTTTATTTGATATTCTCAAAATGCCATTTACCTTCACCAACCAAGAGTATGCAGACATGCATATGGTTTATGGCGAGACATTACAAAATAGTCGTGGTGGTATAAGTCGGTACAGAGAGTTATTTCCAAATAGACGTCAATGATTTTATATGTCATTTGTGACAGGTATCACATTTTTTCCAGAGAACACATTACTTACATAATACCCTGTATAAAGTGTGTATGTGTGTGTGCGTGTGTGTGTGTGTGTGGGTGTATGTGTGTATGTGGGTGTGTGTGTGACAAAAATTTCTCCGACGATAACTCCAACCAACACTATAATTCTAAAAATTATAATTATAATTCTTCCATATTTCTCTTCTTTACATCTTTATGAAGAGGTGATTAGATTTTGGTTATAATTGAACACTCGGAAGTACCTTTATTGAAGTTCTTAACAGTTTTTATTGAAAAAACGCAGTTAAATATCGTTTTTTGACATTTTATGTTATTACAAATAAGAAAGAACATTTGATTGGCTATACGGTTTGATTATATATATAGGGTGGTAGTATGAAGAAGTGATTAAGGGTGATTAGCTAAGAGATGACTAGCAGTGTTTTAGTGCTCTCAATCGAGAAAAGTACTTTAAATAAAAGTTGCGTCAAATTAAATTTTCTATAACTGCTATTTGAAGTATTTTTCTCTAAAATAATCCATAAACGATTGACAGCGCTAAAACACTGCTAGTCATCTCCTAGCTAATCACCCTTAATCACTTGTTCATACTTCCGCCCATAGAGTTAAAGAGATTAGCTTTCATAAATCAGTCAGCTTTGCTACAACCATAGAAACTAGTGATATATTCAAATATTCTAATTGACAGATGTCAGTGTCAAATGCAATTTACATAGTAAATGTAGTCCACTTGTCATATCCGTGACTGTCATTCAACATCTGCGGAATTTACTTCCAAATATGAAATTTAAGACATACAAATTTCATAAATTGTAATTTTAGAGCTCCTCGCGTGCGTTTCCTTTTTAGTAATAGAAATTAAAAAACCGGGATATATTGAAAACCAGCCGGGAGACGAACTGTCCCTGTCAAACCGGGACGTATGGTAGCCCTATTTATAAATGTTGAAATAGATCAACGTATGTGACACCAATTATCAGCGAACTCCACGATTTGGGAATAAAATTAAATTTATATCTACGTTATAGAATATTTAAATAATAATTATGGTTTAAAGAATAGTCTACGCCAAAATAAAAATAAAAAATCTGTTGTGGCCAGCACAAAACCTTCCTTCAATTCAATGTATTTCGTACAAATCCGATACCACTATTTTTTACAAATTCCATATTGCAAGTTCCATTGGGAAGATTCTATAAATCCAATATTATTATAACACGAATGTACATTCTGTAAATTGCACTTCACACTTTCTCATTCCTATCCAACACAGTTCTTCCTCTCTCAAATATTCTGCTACATAGTCCTTCCATCTTCTCTTTGGCCTTCCTCGTACTCCCGGCATTGAAACTGCAAGTCACTTATGCGAGGGACACTCTGTCAGTTATGTTACTTTCTGATCCTATACTTTCCACTTTGGTTTTGCACTTGACACTGACATCTGTCAATTAGAATTTTTTTGAATATATGTGCTGTTTCCATAATTTTAGCAAAGCTAACTGATTTTTGAAAGTGAACCTCTCTTAATCTCTCTATATCTATTGAATATGAAGGAAAATGTATATTCAAATTGTATAGAGAATAAGATTTTCTTTCATATTAATGATCACAAAATGTCAAAAAATTATATTTAACTGCGTTTTTCCCAGAAAAACTGTTAAAAACTTCAAATAAGGGTACTTCCGCTTGACCAATCATAACCAAAATCTAATCAGCTCTTCATATGGTTGCAAAGAAGAGGAATACGAAAAAATCATAATTTTTAGAATTTTAGTTTGCGAATTATCGTCGGAGAAAAATTTGTCACACACCTACACACGGACACACATAGGGACACACACACAGACACACACACAGACACACATACAGACATCAATGTAAAATTAGTAATATCGTATTCTATAGGGATCTTAAAACGTGCTTATTCATTAAAAACTCACAACCGATTTTTTTGACCAAAGACAATACCTTCCTTACCTAAGGGTGACGGAAGGTAAAAATAAAAAATTGACAATGTAATTATTGGTATAATTTGGTGGAAATATTAATTTGAAGAAATGAGATTTGAACTGAACGTAGTTCTTTGTTTAGGCGAAGTGTAAGTTGGACTTCGCTAACAAATTTTATTCTCTGGGGATCGGTGGATGAGGTATTATGAGTGTGCAGATAAAGCAGCGTTATTTGTAACTTTTTACTTCGACTAATTCGATATGTCAGACTTCAGATGAAAAATGATAATTGTCTCGAGAAATAATTACACTCAAATTGATTAGAGACACATATTTTATTTACTATTCTTCAGATGAAATCAAAACTAATTATGACTCGATTAATTTTTCATCCACCATCTCTAACAAAAACATTTTTGTTGCTTATTATGAAAAAGATTTTCTTATTTTTTTTTTAACAATAAATATTCTAGCTGCTTGTATTACTTCGCAGTGGTGACGACAGAAGTTGCTATTAATATTTAACAAATATTTAAAAAATGCGGGTGTATAATTTTTATATTATTAATAATATAATAAATATTTTCTCTAAATTTGATCAAGGTCACGTACCCATTTAGTAAAATAAAATAAATAAATATATCATCACGGCATATTACCCATTTCTGGGTGTGCCAGTATCTACAGACATCGATAATGATGACGATATATTTTACCGTGTGGGCGCGTACCGGGCGTCACCTCACGGGCACTCATAGCTGGCGTGGAGAGTGCACCACAGGGGTTACTTTTGCGCCATTTAAAATTGGAAATATTTGGCGTCTGTCGGGATCGAACCCGGTTCCTCCAGGTTCGCGAACAGACACTCAGGCACGCGGCCACGGGACCGCATTTAGTGTATACATATTTGATTAAAATTACAGATTTTTAATCCTTCAATATTTACTTAACACCTTTCTTGAGTTTAATGAGTTAAATAATATTTGGATTTGGAGGCTTGAGTTTGATTGAAAAGTGACAGTTTGCATTATAGACCAAGCTTAATAATAAATTATTATTGACCTAGGTTACCATGGTTACAAGCAAGCGGTAGTGAAAAACAATTTTTCATGTCAAATAAAGGTAAATAATAGTGGGTTCCTAGGCTAGTAGTGAAAAAAATCTATTACAGGTCATCCTGTACTGATACAAATTTTATAAAAAATTCAATAATTTTTTCTATTGATCGTTTATTTATGGGTTTATTAATAACCCTTATTAATGTATGATTTTCTATTAATGAGTGATTTTAGTATATGTACTTTACAAAACCTAAAGAAATGAGCCAAAAAAATAAAAATACGTAAATTTTCTCCAAACAGCCAACGAAAAAATTTTGTGACACTTGGTGATTAATAAGCTTAACAATTTTATATTTAAAAAAGGTCAGAATTGAGTTTAGTGCCACAAGTTATATGTTAGTAGATACACTCCCTATATTGAATGAATGATTACAATATTTTAAAATTCTGATGTAAAAAGAAACCAATCTTGCAAAAAATGGTATCTTCTCGTATTTCTTGTACCTGTGCTTGGTGGGGGCTGTGCTGCATGTTTAACGCAGTTTTAGAAAAAACGGCATGTCGTGACCTGGTTTCTTTTTTCTAACGTAGAGAGCGTGAAAGAGCTCAGTGGAAAATAAATATTGAGTGGGTTTATTGGCGCAGCTCCTATAAAAGGGTGTTTGCAGAGCTTTTCAAGGGTTTTGTTGAGTTTTACCCCATTATAGTTTCAGAGCTTCATCTGTTTCCTGTCTTTACGATTTGCACTCAGACGTCAGCTACCATTTCAAGAATGGAGAATTAAAAACGAAATATAATACGCATATATACGTTTTTTCAACATTTTATTATTCTTTTATACATGGTTAGTCCTGGCTTAGTGTTTATATCGGCATTATTTATATAAAAAATTAAGGAGAATTTTCATTTCAAAAAGTGGGTAAGTAATAATGTATTCATCAATTTTGATATTGCCCCCATTAGATGAAGAGAAACACTTATGCTAACGTTATTTCCAATATGCAAAACATTTGTGGAATGCACTTTATTATACAAGCTTCAGCCTTCAGTTTTTCCAGCGATTTTGTTTACCTACGAGGGGTAGTTTGAGCCACGAGCCGAAGGCAAGTGGTTTAATCACTGTGAGTGTGAAATACCCTTTCAGCACGTGTTGTACACGATATTTTTCCGACGACCACAAAAAATAAAACAATATAAAATTTTCATAAAAATATTAAAACATGTTTACATTTACATTTACAAATTATGTTAAAATCTGGTAAATCAGGGTCCAGCCTTCTTAATCCGTGTAAATTTAGCAAATTATTTGCAACTGTCAAATTTTTACATACAAATTTTTAGGTTAGTAATCGTATCACACAGTTGCGGACGCATCTGATTGGCTAACGCGCTTCCATTTCACACAGCTTTGGTAGTGATGTGCAATGACCAACTTTTAGTAATAGCATTTAATAGTAATAATAAGTATATTACTTATTAAATGGTAATAGTTTAGCGTGTGAATTTATGTACTTTTCGTAGTGGTCGTCGGAAAAATTATTTTTCAATATAGGCCTCTTGCTTTTGTATACAAGTAAAACAGGCAGTTAAATATTATTTTTTGACATTTTATGTTTTATAAATATTAAAGAAAATGCTCTTCTCTATACGGTTTGATTATACATTTTCCTCCATATTCAATAGATATAGAGTCAAAGCATTATAAAGAGATTAATTTTCAAAAATCAGTTAACTTTGCTATTTACCATATGGAAACATCTGATATATGCAAAAAATTCTAATTGACAGAGGTCAGTGCCAAGTGCAAAATCAAATATGGCAAGTATAGGATCAGAATATCGGCAGTACGAGGAAGGCGAAAGAGCAGATGGAAGGACTGCATCGCAGAATACTTGATAGAGGAAGAATTGTGTGAAGAAGATGCGTTGGACAGGAATTAGTGAAAGAGAAGATAACCTCTAATAAAATTGGAGAAAGCTGAAGAAGAAAGAAGGAATTGTCTAGTGCAATTTATATAGTGTTTGTTCATGTTATAATTTTATTGGATTTATAGAACTTTTCAAAGGAACTTTTGCTACGAAATTTGTAAAAAATAGCATGTGTTCGTTTTATAATTTTATAAGATATATAGAATCTTTTCCCAGGAACTTTTTTATAGCATTTATGCATTTTTATTTCAATACTTTTATTTCTAAAAATTCACACAGTTGTTCAAATATTCTAAAAATGCGTACACTTACGTAACATTCTCTTTCCAATCAAATAATATTACTACCAAGTTTATATCTATCCATTTTTGAATTATTGCCCCAAAAGTCAATATACCCTACATTGAGATAAAAACTTCAAAATTTTCAAAAATCTATTTTTTATGTATCTAGATACATATCAATACGCTGATTCCAAATTTTGAAATCGCAGGTCGATATCTCTTTTCGTTCTCGAGATATTTAGATTTAAAGTTTTGCTCAAAACTGCCCATTTTTGGGTATTAACCCAAAAATGGGTCGAGATATGACTTTGTCGACATCACCATTCGATTCTACGGACAAAAATACATAAGTATAGCAATTTTCATAATTTCTGTCCAACCGGTTCATTTTTTATGAATAAAAGTTAGAAAACCCCTGAAAACGGCCAAAATCTGAAAAAATCGTAAGGGGTACACCTTAGATTTTTACGATTTTTGGCCATTTTCAGTTATTTTGCTTTAGAGATTGTATGCGGTATTCAAAAATTCTGAACCTTGGTGTAATTTTTCCTGTAGAATCGAATGGTGTTGTCGCCAATTTCATATCTCGACCTATTTTTGGGTTATTACCCAAAAACGGGTAGTTTTGAGCAAAACTTTGAATCTAAATATCTCGAGAACGAAAAGAAATATCGACCTGCGGTTTCAAAATTTGGAATCAGCGTAGAAGTATCTAGATACATAAAAATTAGATTTTTGAAAATTTTGAAGTTTTTATCTAAATTTGGGGTATATTGACTTTTGGGGCAATAATTCAAAAATGGATAGAGATATAAACTTGGTAGTAATATTATTTAATTGTAAAGAGAATGTTACGTAAGTGTACGCATTTTTAGAGTATAATACATTAGTTAAAGCAAGCAATATGTAGATGTCACAACTTATTTTGAAATACGAAAAATACTTTTACTGTTCTTTCTGTAACTGTAAGTGATCCATGCCCATCCCCTCACAAAGTTAATATTCATTGTTATTTGTAGTAATCTCGAAATTTATTAATAATCTGCATACAGCAACTTTAATAAAAACTAAAAGCTACATAGACGTAGATCGTCAACCCATAACAATTTCCTGCAGAAAATAATAACAACCTTGCCCAACAAAGACAAAGTATCCCCTAACCCTTGCGAGCGAGAGAGACCCCCTTGTTTTATTCCTGGCGCTATAAACGGGCAAGTTCGCAAAATGTATCCTTCTTACATCAATGCATGCAGTGGCGTAGACGATAAACCTTGCCGAGGGATTCCCAACCTTAAGGAGCACGGATAAAAGGGTGGGTATTGCTACCCCTGTCGCCTAGCACTGTGCGTGAAATATATTAGCCAAATCGAGCTCTTTGTTTCTCCCGCTTACGGTCGCCTATCAGCACACCCCTTCATTAGAAAAACTACCCGTATAGAGAGGGTTGCTTGTTGCAGAGGGTGAGGTACAGTCGGTGGGAGAGTTTGCGAAAACTGCTTTTTGAAACAATTATTGGTTATTGAATTTGGACGTATTTTTTAAATTAATATTTTAGTTAAAATTATAATTAAAATTAAAAAGATAGGTACTTAGTTTTTTATTCATTCTTTAAAATGTAGCATTGCGTCCTACTCGACATGAGAAGGTCCTGGGTTCAAGTTACGGTTTTCACAAAAATCTTCCTTCATTTTTACCTTCCGTCAAAAGGAAGGTATTGTTTTTGGTCAAAAAATTCGGTGGTGAGTTTTTAATGTATAAGCACGTTTTAGGGTCCCTACAATACGAATGTACTATTTTTAAGATGATGTCTGTATGTGTGTATGTGTGTCCGTGTGTGTGTCTGTGTGTGTGTCTGTGTGTGTCTGTGTGTGTGTCTGTGTGTGTGTCCGTGTGTGTGTGTGTGACAAATTTTTCTCCGACGATAACTCCAAAACTACAATTCTAAAAATTATGATTCTTTCATATTCCTCTTCTTTACAACCATATAAAGAGCTGATTAGATTTTGGTTATAATTGGTCAACCGGAAGTACCCTTATTTGAAGTTTTTAACAGTTTTTCTTAAAAAAATGAAGTTAAATATTATTTTTTGACATTTTCTTATTATATTTATTAAAGAAAATACTCTTCTCTATATGGTTTGATTATTCATTTTCCTTCATATTCAATAGATGTAGAGTTAAAGCATTACAAAGAAATTAATTTTCAAAAATTAGTCAGCTTTGTTATTTATCATGGAAACAGCTGACATAATTAATCAAAAAAATTTAATTGACAGATGTCAGTTGCAAGTGCAAAACCAAATATGGAAAAAAGTATAGGATCTAAAATTGGTATGTCATAGTGATGCTCGCAAGTGACACGCAGAGAAAGGCCAAAGAGAAGATGGAAGGACATTACTTAGTGTAGTTTATGTTATAATTTTATTGGATTTATAGAACCTTTTCAAATGAACTTTTGGTATGGAATTTGTAAAAAATAGTATGTGTTCGTGTTCGATTTTACATGATAGTATATAGAATCTGTTCCAAGGACCTTTTGGTATGGGATTTGTACAAAATACATGGAATTGACGGAAGGTCTTGTGCTGGCCACAACAGATTTTTATAAATACTTTTTCGTACTCATGCCACAGAATACATTTATACAGAAGCGACACTCCTTGCTGGCACCATTGTTGTTGTGATTTTACGTTTATGACCTTAAACTTTAAATTTGTTGGTAAATTTACGCGCGAAATTTAAATTGTTTTAAATTGTAAAAGAAAAATTAGAACATAAAAGTACTAAAATTTAAATTTTATTAACGATTTAAAAAGAAATCCGATAAAATAATCACATAATTATATTTTTATTAAACAAATACCTGAATTTTACAAATTTGTTACAATGCAGAATTTTCTATATCTTTGATGTGGGAAACAAACGTCAGACACGATGAATATGTCCCATGTATCCTTCTCTATCAAATCTTCTCTTCCACAGGCCTTGAGCCACATTTTACACTTATATTTATTAAATGAATATACATTTTACATGATATGGTAGTCGCTTTAATACATAACTTACATGTCTGGATCTTTCGGAAACGAAAAAAACTTACATTTCCCTTTCTCCATTTTTTAAATCTATTTATACAGTCTTTATATGAACAAACAAGTCCTTCCGATTCTACTTTCTTCATTTTATCCATTTAATTAGAAACTAACACCACTTCTAAAATTCACAAACAGTTCACAAAATGACATATGTCAAAAGTGAGAAGACGTGTTTGGTTTGCTTGAATTAGCCATAACCCTAAAATACATGGGCGTGACAAACTGAGACAACAGCTCTTTCAGAATACGTGAAATATAATGTTTTTCCTTATGATAATGATTTTTCCTATCGTTTGTTGAAAAAATAACAAATTTGTTTTTATTAGAAATCAATTTGTGTGTCTCAATATACTTTTATTATTGACCCCTAACGGAAAATGTTCACGTCGAGATAATGAAACGAACAAAGAATCATAAGATACGAAGATATGCCGGAACAATCCGATTTTATCCGATTAGCCTTTAAATTTGTTGGCATACTCTTTCTCTCTCTAATTTTCGTTTCTCTCTCTGACTGTCGCTTCCGTATAAATGTTTATTCTGTGCTCAGTGGCGTATCCAGACATGACCCTTGGGGGGGGGGGGGGATATATAAAAATATTTTGTATAATAATCAAAAAGTTTATCGTAGATAAAAATATAACAACGCCTTGGTTTTTAGGCGACCTGTTCTATAATAACATATTACATGATATTGCAAAAAAATCGTAAAACAGTATTCAAACGTCTTGATTTTTACTCTTTTCCGATGTCATGGGGGGGATATATCCCCCATATCCCCCCCGTAAATACGCCACTGTCTGTGCTCATGCATTGAAATGTGTTGTTTCAAGTCGTCTAAGCAACGTCCGAAATGTCAATTTCACAGGTCTCCACTAGATAAGTGACCGGGAAATTTTAGAAAAAACACTCTGTTGTTTCTAAAGTATTTCTTAAAGAACTATATTTATAATAAAAAAGTATAGTTTCTCAAACACTCTTCGGCTTAATAAAAATAAGAGAAAATGGTGGAATATTAAATGAAATTTAATTTTAATGTAATAAATTTAGTGCATTTGGTTCACAATGTTGGTCAAAACTTGTACCTGTGATGACAGCAATCGGCTTCGGGCAGCAAAACAGTAGTGGAAACTTATAACCAACAAACGTAATATAAATTGTAACATAAAGAGATAAGAAATAAAACAAGTTTATTAAATTTTTTTTTGTTATAACACTACAATTGAAATTGGGGTAAACTTTAGTATAAGGGCCCGGCCATTAGCTGTGCAATGTCAATGTATTTAAAACAATTGAAATTTAAATTTGACACCACTCTGAAGTTGGCTTCAAAATTATTGTATCCTGATAGACAAATTGCATCCCATGAACGAACTAGACGAATCATTTTAAAATTTGAAAAAACCGGTTGCGTTAATGACGAACATAAAACTAAATTTAATTATTTATTTGGCTTAAATTTACATATTTGTCTCACTTCTTATTTGTTTTAATTTTGTAATTTATTTAATAATACATTGTACAAAATAAATATAAAAATAATAAAAATATTAACTTGAACCGGGAGGGATTTGAACTAGTGAAAAATTATCATGGAGCCTTGATTTAACCAAGTAAGCTACCGAACACGTTCCCAATACTGTTTTTACTAAATAATAAGTAATAACTGTCAAGTAGGATTATACTTTCGTAAATATTTCAATAATACGGCATTAAATTAGGAGTATTTAGATACTCTTCGATGCCAAATTAAATAATTTTTCTAACCATACCAAAAACTCCCACTATACTCTTGCGGGACAGATAATATTTGAAAAAAACTGTTTTCCCATGGTAAACGCCTATGTCTAGGTTTTCAGTGTTCACACTGTAGATCATCGTGTCTAATACAAATTTTATCATAAATTTTAATAATTACTGTATATTCAACGATTGCTGAAGATGGGCTAGCCCTAAGCCCAAAACGTCCGTAATAAAGAATTTTACAATACACGTGGACCATTTATGCCTTTTGTTTTCACCTTTAAACCATTCAACGGTTGGTCCTTCCACCTCTTTCTTCAATTAGTATTAATACGGAGGATTTAAAAGTCATTTGTTCAAATGATTGCTGGATGAAATAAAATTACCGATATCTGCGAAAAGAAGCAGACTGGCACACCCAGAAATGGGTAATAAGTCCTGATTGTATATTTATTTATTTCACTTTTCCACAATTTGTTAATTTTTGCTTATTTTATCTCAATCACTGAAATATACTATGGCATGTCTATGTTGGTTTGGTATTTGTATTTAAACAGGTTAAAATTTGTTAAAGCATCAACTGGTCTATGTATTGATAAAGTTCAGTCTTGAGTTCAGTAGTGATTGAAATTTTATTGTGTACAGTGGTTTAGTGTTGTGTATTAACAATAGTGATTGAAAACATCAAAAAGCAAAGTAACAGAGTGAAATGTAAGTTATTTTGTACTTTAATTAGTAAAAAAACTTTTATTTTTTCCTCAGTGTTACTGCTTGCATTGAGTGATAATATATAACCTCAACTATCACAAATGTAATTTAATATTTCTCGAAATGCAAATATTTTCTTTCCATTTACATATTCTCGCTTTCCCTAGAACTGTACGACTGTACCCTGTGCCCACATTACAATAATAAATATTCTGAATGTCGTATGCGGGTGTATGTACAACCACACATTCACTTCGTGAATATGTTTCCACGAAACGGGATTTTGCTATACAGTAGAAGTTGTCTGGGTGTCTGTATTCATTCATTTGAGGGTGGTTATGCGAATTGCAGTGAATTTGGGATAATACATAGTCATGGGCTCGAGTTTATATGCACTGAGCGACGCTCTTACCCTTGGGGCTGATGGCCAGACATGCAGATGTGACTCATTTTGTTTTTCAACTGGATGGGTGTTTTGCATGAGAGATGAAATGGACGTTTACATGATTATATGCTAGGGCCATTTGAATACTAAATATGACTATTTGCCACGGTTTTAGATAAAATAAACACTAAACCACGAATGGGATCCTCGATTATATTTTACCTCCCGCTACCCTTGGTAATGAAGGTATGGGAATCGTGCGAGATCGTGTTCCTTAGTCTGAAATTAACGGTTTTGGTAACAATTGGATAACCAGAAGTAGTAGTTTCTTAAAAAAAACTTCTGAATATTATTATTTGAAAATTTATGTTATTACAAATATTAAAGAATATAAAATTCCCTATCCGATATATTGAACATTTTTAATATATCTTCTACAGATTTAGACTTAGAGAATTATAAATATATAAAATAATCCGTTGTAATGAAATAACTTCATGGAAATAATTGCAAAATTAAAATGTTTGTAATTAACTAATAAATGTCAGTGTCAAAAATTCAGATACATTACTGAAAGGAAGTATATTTAATTTTTTCTTATTTTATTATTATTTAAATATTTAAATGAACTATAATAGTTTTTTCATTTGTTTCTTAATAATTTTAAATTTTTTCACCCCAAAAAATTAATAAACAATGTTTTATTCATGTGTAAAACAAAAGAATGTAGACTTGTTATATATCGTTGAAAATCTTATAAAATAAGCAAAGAGATGAGACTATTTTCAACATAGGTTGCCATTTAAAAACATAAGTTTGTGTTATATCTCGATAATTATAAAATTTTCAATAAATCTAACTACACCATTTTATTTTATTTAAAAAAAAAACGGTATAAATTTTGTAAAAATATTTTTTTTTTAACTGCCGTAATAAATGTTATGAGATATTTTCGAAATGAGAGAAAAACAAAACAAGTTTTTGCCTGTAGCTCAGAAACAAAAAAAGATCGAAAATTCCTGTGATGACTATTAAACTTTTCTCAAAAAGTTGACTATGGAATGTGCAAACGATTTTGCTCTAACAGTAATATTTCCCGAGATACCCTAAAAACACATCGAAAATGAGACACCTGTACTTTATGAAGAGTTAAGTATATAATTTTATTTGAATATTTCATATTTGACATTATGAATTACGGTTAATACAATACTTAAAATAGATATAACCCATTTTAAGAAATATTTAAATTTCTTAGGCAACTAATACACATGTATTAAAATAAACACTCTAAAACAGTCTAATACAAGCCACTGAATCGCACCCAATATGTACTTACATAGCCTAATAAGGAAAGGGCGACTGGTCTTATGCTGGCCACAAACAACAGATTTTTACCTCTCGCTAAGAGAGGTATTGGATTCATGCTAAAATTCGCATATCCAGATTTTATTAAAAAAAAAAAAGCACGATTTAAGGTCCCTAGAATCCGATTATAACGTTTTTAAAATGATGTGTGTGTGTGTGTGTGTGGATGTGTGTATGTGTGTGTGTGTGTATGTATGTATGTCTGGAAGTTGTAGTCACGATTCCTCAAAAACTATAAGACAAAAAATATTTAACTGCAGTTTCCTCAATCTGCCATTCCTGGGAAGAGCTGAAAAGGTTTTGGTAACAAATGAACAACCGGAAATAGTAGTTTCTTAGAAAAATTCTTCTAAATATAATTTTTTGGGAGTTTTTTTTATTAAATATTGAAGAACATAAAATGCTCCATCTAATACACTTAAAATTTTTATTATATCTTGCATAGATTTGGAGATAAAGACACTATAATTTATAGTGTACACTAATCGCAGAGGCTAAGGCACTAAGGAAACCAGTTGACAAATTCCAATGTTTATAACATGACACATGTCATTGTCAAATATCAATAGTTTTAGTGACATTCTGATAGCTTTTTCTGGGAAGCATATTTAATTTTTCTTATTGTTTTATTAATTAAATATTTGAAATTATAGGTAAAATTGTGGTCAAATGCATATATCCATCAGAAATACCGCCAATCTGGTTAATGAACTGGAACAATCTCTGACATTCAGAAACTTCCTCATACAATGAAATATATATATATATATATATATATATATATATATATATATATATATATATATATATATATATAATTAGAATTATATGTGTGCAGAAGACATGTTAAATACAATAAAAAACAATATTTGGGTAAAGTAATATTTTGTTATAAAACGACGGTTCGAAAGCGAAGTGCAGTACAATACTTATATAGCCTAATATGGAAATGGCGAGAGGTCTTGTGCTGGCCACAACAGATTTTTTATATACAAATATTACGTTATGTCATTAAAATTATCCTATAAATGATTTTTCTTTTTATTTATTGCTGCTACTAAAGTAGTAAAAATAACGAGTTTTTGTACCCGTATTCCTGTTTCTGCATTGTACATCTTTTCTTATTCCCACTTTCCTTCTATATACTAAATTTATCCCACAGCTGTACACCCTCGCTTTCCCTCTCGCTGACCGCTGTCCACCCTCGATCACGCATCCACCCCCGCACGCACGAATATGCAGCGAGAACCTCCTCTCGCGTCCCTACACCCGGCACCGGAAATACCCCGGAATTACCACTGCACTAACAAGTGCCAGACTCGAGTGCTTATTAGTGTTTCGTATCATACCCCTCGTAATAAGGGATGGAAATGAAAATTATCATCGTAGTATATAGACAGTAAGGTTCCAAATTATGCAGACATTTATAATTGTTTCTAAATTACAAAATTGTTTCTCTGTTTCGGAATTTTTTATAAATAAATAAATAAATATATCATCACGGCATATTACCCATTTCTGAGTGTGCCACAATCTGCTTTATCGCAGATATCGGTAATGATGATGACATATTTGTACCATGCGGGCGCTTACCAGGCGTTACCTCACGGGCACTAATTGCTGGGGTCACTTTTGTGCCATTTAAAATTCGAAATATTTGGCGTCGGTCGGGATCGAACCCGGTTCCCCTAGGTTCGCGACCAAACACTCAGGCACACTCATATAAATGAAAGCCGAAACAGAGAAAATAGTATAAAACACTCGTTACAGAAGACTATATAGATTGCCTTCTGTAACTTATGTTTTAATGTATTATTCCCTCAATATAATCATTAATGAAAGTTATAAAACAAAATAAAATTGAACATTTTATCTTATTTTTCCACTATTTACTTTTTACCTGAATAAGTGCGGTTTAAGGTCCGTAGTATCCGATTATAACATTTTTACGATGATATGTGTGCGTGTGCGTGTGCGTGTGTGTGTGTGTGTGTGTGTGTGTGTGTGTGTACGTGTGGATGTTGGAAGGACGATTACTCAAAAACTATAAGACTTAAGAGTTATTTTACAATGAATTCCTCAATCTGACATTCCTGGAAAGAGCTGAAAAGATTTTGGTAACAATTGGACAGCCGGAAGTAGTAGTTTCTTAGAAAAATTCTTCATTGCAGAGGCTAAACTACACTAAGGAAACCAGGTGACAAATTTAAATGTTTATAAAATACTAATGTTTATAACATAGTTTGTAAATGACAGATGTCAGTGACAAAAATCAACTTTAATGACATTCTGAAAGCTTTTTCTAGGAAGTACATTTAATCTTTCTTATTGTTTCATTAATTAAATATTTAAAGTTTGATTACGATGATCGACTGATTTCAGAATGTTAAAATGGAAAATAATCAGACATGCAGTCGTTTGTAAATTATTTATTTCCTGGCCGACGTTTCGACTTTAAGACTGAAGAAGACTTTTGTTAAAGTCGAAACGTCGGCCAGGAAATAAATAATTTACAAACGACTGCATGTCTGATTATTTTCCATTTTTACATAAATATTTAAAATTGTAGATAAAATGCATATATCCATGAGAAATACCGCCAGTCTTGTTAATGAATTGAAAGAATCTCTGACATTTAAGAACTTCCTCATACAATGAAAAATAGATATATATATATTTTTTTTTTCATAATTAGAATTGTATGTGTGCAGAAGATATGTTAAATACAATAAAAACAATATTTGGGTGAAGTTTTGTTATTTATATTGTTGTAAAACGAATGTTTGATAGCGAAGTGCAATGCAATACTTATATAAGAAAATGGACATGGCGAGAGGTATTGTGCTGACCACAACAGACTTTATTTCTTTGAACCCTGTCAAACTTTTGGAATTGAAAGGAAGAGCCAGATCTAATGTTGATCAGCTATGGGAAAATTTGCAAAACATTTACGAAAACTAATACAATCCCAAGCCGTTCAAAAGGTTTTCTCAAAAAATCTAAAATTCAAACAGTATTTCAAAATGTTTTAAGTAAAGCATCGTTTCCATAGAATGTTTTAATGCTTAATGTATAATGATTAGTGCATTAGGCTTAATGCATTATGACAAATTAGTAGAATACCATTTCCAGCTACTTTTTTTAGTGACTAGTTCAACAGAAATGTCACAATTTTTGTTTTCACTTATTGTTGTTTAGCAGATTGCCATGGCAGCAGCAATTCTTTTTACCTCCCGCTACCCTTGGTAAGGGAGGTATAGGGATCGTGCTAAAAATCTCATATCGAGATTTTAGTAAATGACCACGTTTTAAGTTCCCTAGAATCCATTTTTAACATTTTCACGATGATGTCTGTATGTGTGTATGTGTGTATGTGTGTGTGTATGTGTGTATGTGTGTGTGTGTATGTGTGTATGTATGTGTGTGTGTATGTGTAGGGATTTTGTCTTCACTCTAACTCAAATACTATAATTCAGAAAATTCTGAAACCTTGTATTTCCATCCCATTCTAATATGAATAGAAGCCATTAGATTTTGGTGTAAATCGGATAACCGGAAATGGCACTTTACCTGAAGCTCATAATGGTTTTTCTTCAAAAAATACCATTAAATGCCATTTTTTCGCATTTTATGTCTTCTGAAAATTAAAGATTATTGAATTTTCTACTGGAATACATTAATACTTTTTCTATATATTTTACACATAAATTTAAAAATAATTTTTTTTATTAGTCGCGAAGCCTAAGAGAAACACAATATTTCGTTTGTTACACAGTTCATATTTCAAATGAATGTAACTGACAGTTAATGTCACTGTCAAAAAACTAATCACTTCAAATTAATAATAGTGACATTTTAAAAAGAAAATAGTAAATAAAGCAATAGTTTTCTGCAATGGAACAGTTGCAGCGGTAGTAAATACGTAAGTATATATTTAAATTAATAAAAATTCAATAGCGGGAGGTTTTGTGTTGGCCACATCAGATTTTTTTAAAATGTTATAAAATAATACATATAATATATAATATAATTTTCTGTTTCTCTATTCTAAAAATTTAATAATTATAAAATATTCAGCACTCTGTTTTAACTAAAGAAGCTTATCTAAAAATAACAAAATAAAGACAGACCTATGCATTGATGCATTAATAAGAAAGAGATGCAAGCTGTTTCAATAGTGAAGAGTGCTGGCTTCGTCCCACTGTATTTAATTTCAACGATTGTCTCGTTCATATATTTACCCATATTTCATGTAGGTATGTTGTATGTTTGATTTTTAATCATTTGAATCTTAATCAAAATTGCAATTAAAACTTCAATTTATTGCCACGTTTATTTTTAATTAATTAATTAAAAATGAATTTTAGCGACTTCACAGAGCGATTACAGGTATATTCCGAAAGGATAGGAAACATGTTGTAGATTCTTATTACTTTTAAAAAATTGTGGAAAACTTGAGAGTGGCAATTGGCAAACATATCTCATCAATTTTTCTCAAGTACTTATAGGACCTAATAATTATGTATGTATCTTAATACCTATGCGACTTTTAACTCGATCCCAATTTGTATTTCCGCTAAATTCACCCTCATTCTGTAAGAAAATTACTAATTTTTAACAACATAACCCAATAATAATAACAAACATTGAATAAAGCATAAAAATATCACAGGCTTTATATTTGTTACTATTGGTTACAATTTTTAGCAAAGTTGTTATAGAATTGGGCTGATTAGCACATCTATGAAAGCGAAAATTTTGAATATAGGAAATACATAGGTATATACAACAATACATTTCACTTTTAGGTAAGGAAGGTATTGTTGTTCAAATACTCTAAAAATGCGTACACTCACATAACATTCTGTTTACAATCAAATAATATTACTATCCTGTTTATATCTCTACCAATTTTTGAATTATTGCCCCAAAAGTCAATATAGCCCACATTTAGATAAAAACTTCAAAATTTTTAAAAATCAAATTTTCATGTATATGGATACTTCTCAATGCGCTGATTCCAAATTTTAAAACCGCAGGTCCATATCTCGTTTGGTTCTCGAGATATTTAGATTTAAAATTTTGCTTAAAACTGCCCATTTTTGGGTAATAACCCAAAAATGGGCCGAGATATGAATTTGGCGATAACACCATTCGATTCTACAGACAAAAATACATAAGTATAGCAATTTTCATAATTTTTGTCCAGCCGGTTCATTTTTTATTAATAAAAGCTTGAAAACCCCTGAAAATGGCCAAAATCTGAAAAAATCGTAAGGGGCGATTTTTAGCCATTTTCAGTTATTTTGCTTTAGAGATTGTATGCGGTGTTCAAAAATTCTGAAAATTGGTGTACTTATGTAATTTTGCCCGTAGAATCGAATGGTGTTGTCGCCAAATTCATATCTCGACCCATTTTTGGGTTATTACCCCAAAAACAAAATTTTGAATCTAAATATCTCGAGAACGAAACGAGATATCGACCTGCGGTTTCAAAATTTGGAATCAGCGCATTGAGAAGTACCTAGATACATAACAATTAGATTTTTGAAAATTTTGAAGTTTTTATCCTAAATGTGGGGTATATTGACTTTTGGTTCAAGGCGCCTATATATCTTGAGCCAGTCCTGTTTATGAACGATTTACAAATTTAGAAATTTGAAATTTAGATTTGAAATATAACTTAAATTATATTTCCAAATATAAATTTCAAATTCGACCAATCACAAGAGAGAACTATTAAACATGTCGGTATAACTTTGCTTCATCCGTCAGCTGTCTTTCCTATTTATGAGTTGTTGACATTTTGACGATGGATTCACAGGAACAAATTAATATTTGGTTTTTTGTTAATAAAGTATTCGCGAATATCGTAATTTGTACGACAAAGCAAATATATTATACAAAAATGAAAACGTTTACGTAATTTCAATGCAACGAGGGAGAGCAAGCAATTAAATACATACACACTCATACGAGGATATTTGAAGAAAAGTTCATGATCTTGTTATTTCAGTTTCAGAAACAATCTATGATACTGCCCGTTGACAAATAAATGTGTTCATAGACAGACGATCAGACAGACCATCTACGTTTTTAAGCTGATGTTTGTTTTATTTCTTTATTATACAACTCAACAATAGTATTAAAGAAATCTGTTGTGGCCAGCACAAGACCTCTCGCCATTTCCATATTAGGCTATATAAGTATTGTACTGCACTTCGCTTTCGAACCGTCGTTTTATAACAAAATCTTACAGAACATTACCCAAATATTGTTTCTTACTATATTTAGCATGTCTTCTGCACACATATAATTCAAATTATATCTATTTTTCAATGTATGAGGAAGTTTCTAAATGTCAAATATTGTTCCAATTTATTAACCAGATTGGCGGTATTTCTGATAGATATATGCATTTTACCACAATTTTACCTATAATTTCAAATATTTAATTAATAAAACAATAAGAAAAGTTAAATATACTTCCCAGAAAAAGCTATAAGAATGTCACTAAAACTGTTGATATTTGACAATGACATGTGTCATGTTATAAACATTGGAATTTGTCAACTGGTTTCCTTAGTGCCTTGACCTCTGCGATTAGTTTACTCTATAAATTATAGAGTCTTTATCTCTAAATCTATACAAGATATAATAAAATTTTTAAGTGTATTAGATGGAGAATTTTATATTCTTCAATATTTAATAAAAAAAAACTCCCAAAAAATTATATTTAGAAGATTTTTTCTAAGAAACATACTACTTCCGGTTGTTCAATTGTTACCAAAACCTTTTCAGCTCTTCCCAGGAATGTCAGATTGAGGAAACTGCAGTTAAATATTTTTTAAGTCTTATAGTTTTTGAGGAATCGTGACTACAACATCCAGACATACATACATACATACACACACACACACACACACACACACACACACATACACACACACACACACACACACACACACACAGACATCATTTTAAAAATGTTATAATCGGATTGTAGGGACCTTAAATCGAGCTTATTCAATAAAATCTGGATATGCGAATTTTAGCATGAATCCAATACCTCTCTTAGCGAGAGGTAAAAAACATTCCAGATATTATTAAAAAATCATCTTGTTCGTTTCATGGTTATGAAAATAAAATTGTTATCTAAAATCTCAACTGATAACTTGTGAAACGTCAAATGACAGGCAGTGACAAGTCACGTGATAGATAATGATTGGTCAAATCCAGAATTTCAAAATCTTCTAAATGTAAATTTATAAATTAAATCCATCATAAACAAGCCCTAAGCTTCATGAAGTGACATATATCACAATGTGACATACTCATGCACTGCTCCATTTTTTATCGGTGACAGGTAACAGTTTAAAAATTAATCACCACTTCTGTACCCCCTCTAATTTGTGTGTAATTGTGCATATATCAGCATCAACAAGTTGTAATAATGAACTAGCACTTAACAGTCACTTGGGGTACATTACCCCTTACACGCAAACATAATTATTCACCTACCTAAGCGATGTTTTTTAGGGTTGTGTACCCTTTCTATAGCCAGGTTACCCTGGGGAAATATGCATGTCATTTATCAGGCGTATTATAATTGAATGATTTGTAAGTTAAGTGGTGGTTTATTTGATACTTCCTCTTA
Organism: Ophonus ardosiacus; assembly: GCA_943142095.1. Classification (NCBI taxonomy): domain Eukaryota; kingdom Metazoa; phylum Arthropoda; class Insecta; order Coleoptera; family Carabidae; genus Ophonus; species Ophonus ardosiacus. The sequence goes on from OW964823.1 coordinate 79,308,988, forward strand.
ACATGTTTACCTCTTGTTGAATGCAAATAGATAACCTGTTGGATTTTATCAACAGGTATTACAATAGTGCATTCATAGTTTATTTATAGGTACTCACTGGTACTAGTGAGAAATATTTTTTTTATAAACAGGTAGAACGTTTCAGCAAGTTGATAAAAAAAATTTTATCTACATTTAACCATCTCGCGATGGATTTTTATGAAAAATATTGTATTGTACGAGGGTCACGCTAGAGTTATTGAGAATAAAGTCTGTTTTACATTTGTCAAATTTTCGTCAATTTCAAGAACTTGGCCAAGTTCTAGAAATTGAGCTTAAAACATTTATATTACATTTGTCAATTTTGCGTCAATTTTAAGTCACTGAATAAGCTGGAAATTGAGTATGTTCTATTTTTCCTTCAATTTTTTTTTAGCGTTTTCTAGTAATTTAAATGACCCCAACATGTCAATTTAATAATATAACTGTTACATGTAAATTACTTAATATTTCAATACGAAAAAAATTAATAAACGTAAACGGTTGTCTACATTTTGGTCAATTTATTACACAAGTTTTAATTCAATTTATTCTTCTTAAATAAATAAATAATTATACAGTGTGTTTATTAAAAACCTGGCCATAGGCGTTTAACATGGGAAAACAGTTTCTCTTTGCGCAAAAGTCCCCAATTAATTTTAGACAAAAATGTTTCAAATAAATGTTGTAGATATTAATATTCTACGTCTAAATTACTAAACAGATTTAATTTTTCACGTTTAGTAACTTGTAAAATCTAATTTGAAATTGTATAAATATTGCTCACTTGTAGCGATACCCATGAAATTGAAACAAAATTGGAAAGAAATTCATTTCGTTTGAACTTTGAACTGTCAGAAATTTGATTTTATAGATAGAATGTGTAAAATAATAATGATAAAAGTTATTTAAGTGTTAGATCATAAAAATAATACCTGTGCAGTGATTTAGGTGCAGAATTGAATTATTTGCAACTTTTAATTGAAAACTGAATTTCTGACAGTTCAAAATGAGCAATATTTTTATACAATTTCAAATTAGATTTTACAAGTTACCAAACGTGCAAAATTAAAACTGTTTACTGATTTGAGCGTAGAATATAATTATCTGTAACACTTATTTGAAACATTTTGTCTAAAATTAATTGGGGACTTTTGCGCAAAGAAAAACTGTTTTCCCATGTTAAACGCCTATGGCCAGTGTTTTAATTAATACACTGTATATCATCATATTTTGTAAGGAACTTTCGGTATGTAATTTGTAGAAAACAGTTTATGTTCGTGTAACAATTTTACTGGATATATGGAATCTTTTTCAATGAACTTTTGCTATGGGATTTGTACAAAATACATAGAACTGACAGAAGGTAATGTACTAGCCACATCAGATTTTTTTCTATTTTTTTTTTTTTTAATTTTCCAGATAACATTCACACATAATACACAAGCACTAAAAGCTGTTGTAAAGGATGAATCTAATATTTATTTACATGATTTAAACTACCCTACAATATCATTAATTTTTTAAATAATGTAATACATTATATACGAGTAAATAACAAAAAATGTGATACGCACTAGCAAAAAATAATGCTTAAAAATATTTGACCCCTGTTTCATATTATTTTTTCTAAATGTTTAATTCTTGTTTAAATACATCACCGTATAAAAATTAACTGTAATAATGGTATGTCTCACCCTAAAAAATCACGACTCAACCCTTTTCACTTTTTGTATATTACCTGTTACAAAAGGATTCAGCACCCTTTAACAGATGTGTAAAAAGGGTGAACAAACATATGTGTAGCGTGTGCCATGACGTAAGTGATATGACACGTGGCATTGCAAAAAGAGAAATGATTTTTACTGCGTAAATCTGTGGCTCTCAAAATATTATTTTTTTTAAATGTTACTATTTGATTCAGAAATGTTTTATTTATTTAATAATTATTATAAATAAGTATCTGAAATAGCAAATATTTGTTGCAAAGGAATATATCAGTTATCCTCAGCAAGTACTTTAAATGGCATTTAATTAATGAAAATTTATTTAATGATAAGATGGATAAAATATATTTAATAACTAACAACAAAAATATATACGTATCCAAAAGTCATAAGAATTTAACATAAATGTCAAAAGTCCTCTTGAATTTGTGTTGAAAAGGGTCTTAATTCTTTCACCCTTGAATATGTAATTCATTACATATGCTAGAATTAAGAAAAGAAAATTTGAATAATTTGAAACAAACAATTTATTTGTTATTTAAAGTATTTTAAAGTCTCGTAAATAAAAATATGGTATTAACCAGAGACAATTATTATGAATCATGATTTATAATTTGTCGGCTTTAACAATTTTTAAGTGAAGATTGAAAATAATTTGACAGCTTTGACAGTTTTTTTAAGTCCCCAAAAATTTATTTGTACGTATTCTATAAGAGGATTAATTGGGAATTTGCGAGAAATGGAAGAAAAAAATGGTTTTGTGTATTATTGTTGAAGAGAAATACTTTGAACATATCGTTAAAATTTTCTGAAGCTGTGGTTGGTTATGAAGTATTTAGGATTCTTGCATAAAGAATGCTTCCAATTGATGAGTAAATGTTTATTAAATCAAAAAGACGACGTTTCGGTTGTGGTAACGACCATTTTCAAGTCTACAGAACAATTAAGAAAATTAACAATAAGTTTTTCTAAATTAACTTACCAATAGTGAAAAATAATTGTAATAATTTGTTGTACTGTCGAAATTTAAATTAACATATTGTAAAAAAAAAAATAGTACAATTCAGCGTGATCAGGCTGAAGAGTCAAACTTGTAAAAAATGTAAAATAAAAACCTGTGCGTGAAACATGGAATCAGGTATGACATCTTTGTTATGTAACAAGAGACTGAATGTCAAAAACTACCTTGAACCCTGACCCCCAAGAAATGATAAGTTTTTTTTTTTAATTTTCAGTCAAACTTGACTCTTCAGCCTGATCAGGTTGAATTGTATTAAAAAAATACGTTTTAATTAAATATCGACATTTCAAAAATTAATAACAATTTCAATATTGGTAAGTTAATTTATATAAACTAAGAAGAATAAATAAATATTGAGTCGCGTGACCGTGTGCCTATAGTGCCGGGTTTGATCCCGGCCAGTGCAGACTTTTATTCGCACAAAAGTGATCCCTGTGGTGCACTCTCCACACCAGCTATAAGTGCCCGTAAGGTGACGCCTGGTAAGCTCCCACACGGTAAAATATATCATCATTACCGATGTCTACATGTGTTGCAGAAATGGGTAATATGCCGTGATGATATATTTATTTATTTATTTATTTACTTACTATTTTTTACTAATTTCTCTTAATTTTCTTGAGCTGTAAGTCCCCATTTTAAAGTTTCAAGTTTGACTTCGGTTAGAATTGAACCCAGGCCGTTCAAATCGTAAGTGGTCACAGCCACGCGAAATAATTTATTATTATATTGTTTCTATATTAAAATTTCAATATTATAAAAGTTCTAATACTTTTACACATATGTCTGTGAGTATATGTCTGTCTGTTTGTTTGTCTATCTGTAGACACGTGTATCTTCAAGAAATTGCATTACATTTTACCTTTATAATTTTATTTATGATATCGATTTTAAATTTCTTATTTAAACTTTATATACAGGGTGTATCAGGACTAGTGTAAAAAAAATTAATAGCATATTCCAGAGCTAATTTTGAGCAAAAAAATGTCATGTGAAGGTATGTCCAAAAACTTTTCGTTACAGAGTTACATGCCTTTAAAAGTGCACCTCATCTGACATATTTTTATTAATACTGATACTAGTTGCACTAAAATTTTGAAACTTGATACGAGGATACTACTTATTGAGATGCATATTTAAACTTTCTTTTGTTTCTGTATCTCAACCAGTGGCGTCTCATATGGGGAAGTCATGAAGGTTTTCATCCTTATCCTTATTTTTTTTAAACTATTAACATTTTTTCATTTTCAATATATAGTATTACAAACAATTTAAAAATATACAAAAATGTACTTTCGATAAAAATTGATAAACGCAGTAGTTTTTGAGATAATTTAACTTTTAGAAAATGTCACGTATCCAAAATAGTTAGTTAACAGTTAAAAATCAATCAATTTACTATAGAAAATAGAACAAAATAAAAAAGCGACACAAAATCTGTTTATAACTATTGTTTAATTACCTTATTTTCAATATTAGTAATTTTTTGCAAATTAAAAAAAAGTGTAAAATGTTAGTGTTGGTGAATACCTATGTAGATATGGTGTTTATTTATAGATATTGTAAAAGTAATGATTGTCGTAGTCCAGATAATATCGACGTGGATATCAAACAATGAATTTGTGTGAATTTCATTGTTTCTTAATTGTTACCTATTTTTTGCATAATTGATTTTTTTCTAAAAATTAAAATATCTCAAAAACTACTGCGTTTATCAAATTTTATCGAGAGTACTTTTTTGTGGATTTTTGTATTGGATGTAATATTTTATAGGTAAAGTTGAAAAAATGTTAATAGATCAAATAATAACGATAAAAAACCTTCATGACTTCCCCATATGAGACGCCTCTGGTTGAGATACAGAAACAAAAGAAAGTTTAAATATGCATCTCAATAAGCAGTATCCTCGTATCAAGTTTCAAAATTTTAGTGCAACTAGTATCAGAGTTATTAATAAAAATCTGATGTGGCCAACACAAAACCTCCCGCTATTTAATTTTTATTAATTTCAATACATACCTACGTATTTAGAAATGCTTCAAACTATATTATGTTCTATTGTGTATAACTATTGCTTTATTTACGATTTTCTTTATTATTTAATGTCACTATTATTAATTTGAAGAGATTACTATTTTGACAATGACGTTTACCTGTCAGTTACATTCATTTGAAAAATAAACTGTGTAACAAAGGAATTGTGTTTATCTTAGGCTTCGGGATTAAAAAAAGAAAAATGATTTTTAAATTTATCTGTAAAATATATAGAAAAAGTATTAATGTATACCTGTACAAAATTCAATAATCTATAATTTTCCAATGACATTAAATGCGAAAAAATGGCATTTAATGGTATTTTTTGAAGAAAAACCATTATGAGCTTCAAGTAAAGTACCATTTCCGTTTATCCGATTTACACCAAAATCTAATGGCTTCTATTCCTATTAGAATAGGGTAGAAATACAAGGTTTCAGAATTTTATGAATGATAGTATTTGAGTTAGAGTGCAAACAAAATTCGTACACATACACACATACACACACACACACACACACACACACACACACATACACACATACAGACATCATCGTGTAAATGTTAAAATTGGATTCTAAGGACCTTAAAACGTTGATTTTTAGCACGATCCCTATACCTCCCTTACCAAGGGTAGCGGGAGGTAAAAATGTGCTTGATGAGATTTTTTTACACTACTCCTGATACACCCTGTATAAATTGAATATGGTTATATTTAAAAATTAATAATTGTTAGTTAACTATTATTAGAAAATTATTATTTAGATGAATTTGTTGGTATATACACATAGTAATTATTTAAACAATTTTATAAACATAAATTTAGTGTTTAATGTTTGACATGTACATTTTACCCTTTTTATTTTTGTCTCACCCTCTTTCTTGATTTAAGCTTTGATTTGGCAGTTAGAAAGGGGTGATTTAAAAAAAGGGTTGCACCCTTTGTACAAAAATGTTGTCCCTTCGTCAAAAATGTATTCATGTACCTAAATACTTGTTTTAATATTATAAAAAATGTTTATTGTATACTAATTTATAAATTATAATATAAAATATTTATTGAAATAAATTAACAACAAAAATTTTGGTGATAAACATCGTTTTAAATAATAATCCACAAAATTTTTTCAAAACTAATTAAACACAAAGCAGTTTCACCCTTTTTTATCTCATCTACCCTCTTCGATAACTTCCATCTCCTCTTTGCCAACCCCAAAGGGGTGATTTAAAATAAAGGGTTGTACCCTCTATAAAAAACCCTTCTCAATTTAACTCCAAAAGGGTTCCAGACCTAAAACACTCTTTGTAAAGGGGAAAAGTCTTGCGCAACACGCTCTGCGGCTCCATCGATGAAAATCTACCCCCACTCGTTTTGTCGAAGTCCTGCACCCTGATTTCGCGGGGTAATCCTTTGCTCCACCCCTTCTTTAAAGATTTTTTAAGCGTATGGATAGCAGCAGGGCTGTTAGACGAGGTGAGTTAGTACCAGACAAGACTTGGTGGTGAAAAGATGGAAAAATAAGGGGTAGTTTTCTTCGAAGGGCTGAAATGTGGTGCGAGTTGCATAATTAAGGGATGGAGTGCTTTAAATATTAATTGTTGTGTATATTTTATTATTAATTTGTGAAATGTGTTAAAATATGAATTAATATTGAAAAATTTAATTAATTTTGTAAATTTTAAATTGCAAATATATTTTTTAATGTTTATTTTAAAATATATGGGTGGGTTTCTTGCATCCCTTATTCAAATATATATTTAATATTCCCTGTTTTAAGTAAAATTAATAACTATAAATAATTTTATTAACAAAATTATATTTTCAGAAATAGTAAACAAAAAATAAATACTTAAATAATGGAAAATGGTAAAATTTATACTACCTTTTTATCACCACCCTGGAGTATTTGTGTGCAATGATAAATATGTTATTACTATTATGCGAAATAATGCAAATGTGGATATTTTTTTAAATAGTAAGTATTTGCATGTGTATCTATCAATGTGCCTAGCCGTAGTACTTTTTTGTTTTAACAGTATATATTTAATAGGTAGATAAATATAGTTTAAAAAATTCCATATTTTTATTTATGTATGCATTCAATTTTTTATATTTATTCTGATTTAATTTTTTAAACAAATAATGTGGAAGCTATGAAAATACTATAATATTTAAAATGCTAGTACATATAAACGAAATATAATCTTATGTAAAAAAAATTACCTCGCTCTAAGAGAGGTACTGGATTCATGCTAAAAATCGCATGTCAAGATTAAGAATAAGCACGTTTTAAGGTCACTAGAATTCGATTTTCACATTTTTACAATGATCTGTATAGTTTGTATGGACTATCCAGCGAATCAAGCGGTTTACGTCATCGTTTAGGGATTTTTGAATTTTTGTTTATTTTTTTAATTATATTTTATTAACGGTATTTTATTGGTTTTTTTTATTATTATTATGTATTTGACACCTTTAATAGAAATAATTATATTTGGATATATTATTATTAAGTAAAATTTTGTATTGTTTTGCAAAATGACGTTTGATTATATTTTTTAATATTGTTAATTCTGAACATGTGTATTACTAAATATTATTTGTCTATATTATACTTTTCAACCTGTATTGTGATTTCATTTTGTTTTTGGTTTAAATTTATTGACTTATTTTGAAAATGAAAAATAGATTGGTGGGCTCTTACTTTCACTGAATTGTAATATTGAGGTAATATTTCGTTCTATTTGTTTGTAATAATTGGAAAATTAAATTTATATGTACAGCGTGCGGCAAACGCTATATGCAATATAGAGAAACAATGAGAAATTGTGTGGTATGCAGTATTCTGTATTTTTTTAAGGATCTCACATAATACTAGATAGTTTGTTGTATATACTACAAGAATGATGTATTTATAACGGTGTAAGCAGTATCATTCAGAATATTTTAAATGAAATTGGATTTCGCTGGAAAAAATGATAACAGACGTGTTACCTTTTTAAGAAAGATTTGGATTTATGAAGGCAACCCACAGATCATATTTTAATCCGTTTTACATGCTCATGTAAACTTTTTAACATATGACGTCATTGTTGAATTTGAAGAATCTGAAACATTTAGAAGAGTAGGAGGAAACTTTTTATTGAATGAATTAAAAAATATATTAATATTAGATGTAATTAGAATTTTTGTGTGATTACCAGAAATGTTAAATATAATATGTACCTACTTATATAGCCTAATATGAAAATGGCGAGATATCTTGTGCTGGCCACAACATTTTTTTTCAGCTAGTAAAACTGAAATTTATACACTAACACTAAAATGAAAATATAAATCAGTTTAAAAAGCTCTGTATTACAGTTGTATTGTGCGGTTATATTGCAATTTATGTAGGTATAACAAATAAATAATTATTAAATTACATTAATATGATAAAAATGGATGAATGGTATACTTAAAAAAATGTACCTTTAGGTACCTACCTACCTGTAACATAATGATTGAAATTAACTACCACAGTATCGCAGACCAACGAATTTCACTACAAACCTACGGAATTTATTTCCTCTTGTATATATGAGTGTGAGTAATATGTTGCTTCCTAAATGTATGTATTTTGGGAACAAAATCCAAAGATGTGAAATTGTTTCATGATAATTTTAAAAAAATAATATACAGTGTGTTAATTAAGAACCTGGCCATAGGCGTTTAACATGGGGAAACAGTTTTTCTTTGCTCAAAAGTCCCCAATTAATTTTAGACAAAATGTTTTAATAAATCTTGCAGATAATTATATTCTACGCCTAAATCAGTAAACAGTTTTAATTTTGCACGTTTGCACTTGTAAAATCTAATTTGAAATTGTATAAAAATATTGCTCATTTCTAGCGATACCTATGAAATTGAAACAAAGTTAAAAAGAAATGCGTATCGTTTGAACTGTCAGAAATTCAGTTTTCAATTAAAAGTTGCAGATAATTCAATTCTGCACCTAAATTACTACACATGTATTATTTTTAAAATCTAACACTTAAATAACTTTTAATTATTAATATTTTTCACATTCTGTAATACATAAAAATAAATTTCTGCAGTTCAAACGATATTCCTTGTAATTTTATATCAATTTCATGGGTATCGCTACAAATGAGCAATATTTGTACAATTTCAAATTAGATTTTACAAGTTACTAAACGTGCAAAATTAAATCTGTTTAGTGATTTAGGAGTAGAATATTAATATCTACATACAACATTTATTTGAAACATTTTTATCTAAAATTAATTGGGGACTTTTGCGCAAAGAAAAACTGTTTTCCCATGTTAAACGCCTATGGCCAGGTTCTTAATTAACACACTGTATATTTTTTCTTTAATTCTTTCTATTTAAATTTTGCTACAATTGACAATAATTATAATATTAAAAGCATAATAAGAATCGGAATAAAAATCACTAATGGGCTACTTGCGTACCTTTTTTTATTTCATATTTTTGAAGAGCAGGTAAAAACTTGCTACCCCTATTTTTTCTTTTGACAAAATTTTTATTAATTAGCCAGAAAATAAATAATAAAATTTGATTATTTGAATTACCGCCATGTATGACGTAGAATTACGCCGCACCAATGAGTGATCGCAAAGCCATAGCGTTTGTTTGTACGGGTAATGTAGATTTCCTGTTTGACGTTTCAACAATAGTTTGAAGGTTAGTATTTTAGTTTGTTTTTTTCGTATCAATATTTTAAATTACATGTAACTACCTATGCGTTTATTTGTGAAGTAATTAATATATTTGAGAGCCCAGAGAGAGCAAAATGTCAAATTCAAATTAAAACTTTCTCGCACGCAATGCCATCTATAAGTTACATGGTTCTCTTCCTCGGTTCAATATAATGACGTCACAGAAAATTTTCTTTCTTAATTTACTAAAAAACAAATAACTTTTTTAAAATAAAATTTATATTTTTATATGTTTTCAACATAACATTACGTATATAGTGACAGAAATCGGATTTTCAGTACCATGCAAGTAGCCCATTATAGGAGAAAAGCAATCGGGCCTATCTGTAAATCAGTGGTTGATTTTTAACAGCTGATTAAATTTTTAACCAATCAAGTGTGTTGATAAAAAAAAATTGGATTTTTAGTTGTCAAATCAATATCTATTGGATAATTTTTTTAACTAATTACTAAAAATTAACTGCTATATTTCAGAATAGACCCAATTATTTATTAAAAAATTTAATTTAATTTCATGAAAAAACTTACTTTACCAAGAAACATTTTCGATTGTTTTGTTGGTGCAACGTAAACAAATAACTGAAATATCAAACACCTCGTAGCTACTTGATCTGGTCGTCAAACAACACGTATCGCAGATGGCGCTGGTGCTGTGCTGGTGACGATTTTATGTTGTAATTTTCCAGGCCCTCGAGCGCTCAAGTCCTGCTATATTCACATCCGCGAACCGACGCGACGCGATGCGGCGCGACGCCCTCCATGTGGATGCGATGCGGCTTCCATCCATGTCACATAAATCACACAGGGCAAAACATGGAAAAGCACCACACAAAGATCTATGAATGTTTGGAAGCTCTGAATATCAAACTAATATTTACGGAAACTTTAAATGTTTTTAGATGTTCAACTTGATAAATTGGGATGTTTCTGAGGTTCTTATTTTTGATAGTGGAAGAATACAAAAATATAGAATACATATCTTCTTATTTACTGCGCTTTAAAAAAAACGAAAATATCTCATCTGAACATAAAATTTGTGTTGACTTTTTGTTAAAACTATATTAGTACCTACATACTTATCTACAAAAACAAGGAGATCCGAATATGGTTATATGGATACATATGGTTATTCATTTATTATTAATAAAGTGTATAATAGTTATTTAACTATGTTTCAATTATTAATTAACACATGTGTTAGTTACAACGGCCGCTAGAATGAACAAATGATTTATGGTGATTAACGCGCATTCCTACCACAAATAAGAGATAATGATAACAATAATAATAATATTATTAATAATAATAATATATTATAACGGATGAAATCCGTACATAAAAAATCTGATGTGGCCAGCCCATAACCTCCCGCTGGGTATTTAACCATGCAGTATAAAAAAGCAATCATTATGTTCAAATATTTTTACATTCACTCATAACAATTTTTATTTTACATTTAACAAATATATCATACACAAAATAAATTTTACAAATATTGACAAAACTAATAGAAACACTTAACAAAAATCAAAATAGTACTCACATCTTGACATCTTTTCAAATTCTTATTCTAGAAGATAATGAAGCAAATCAATAGTACTTCTAATATTTATGTATGATTGAAAATATATTATTTTTACAAACCTTAATTTTATTAGATTCAAATACATATATTATTACTACATTCTTAACACGGTTTCATTATTAATTTTAATGTAATTGCTTCCTGACAGTGAACAGTGACATTTGTTTAAATATGTCAAAATAGTTATTGAAACATTGTTTTTGTTTGAGGCATAGGCAAAATGATATATGAAAATAAATTATATTATAAATTTATATTTAAAATTATTTAGAGTTATTTACTAAAGCTATTATAGTAGAATTGGAGATTGTACCATTGTATTTCATTATTATTAGTAAAAGTTGCTGAGTAATTATATTCAATCTATTTTTTTCAAGAAAAACTGTTAAAAACTTGTATAAGTCATACTTCCGGTTATCCGGCATACACTGAAAACTAATGAGCTCTTCCCACATTAGTGTAGAATGGATATACCAAATTTCAAAATTTTCTGATTAATAGTATTTGAGTAATCGTGTCCACCAGATCCACACATCCACACACACATACACACAAACACACACACATACATACCCACAGACATCATTGTAAAAATGTTAAAATCGGGTTCTGGGGTCATCAAAACGTGCTTATTCACTAAAATCTCTATATGTGATTTTTAGCACGATCCCTTACCTAGGGTAGCGGGAGGTAAAAAATCTGTTGTGATCAGCACAATACCTCTCGCCATTTCCGTTTTGTTACATACGTACCTGACGAATTGAACATTTCTTGTACACATAAATAATTCTAATTATATCTTTATTTCATTCTATAAGGAATCTTGTTCTATTCTTCTAAAATGTTCAAGATGGTTCCAATTCATTGACGGGATTGGCGGTATTTCTTAAGGATATATGTACTATTACTGTTATTATACATACCTACCTACAATTTTAAATATATAATTAATAATTCAATTAGATATATTAAATGTACTTCTCACAAAAAAGCTTTGAGTACTGTTAGTAAAACTGTTGATTTTTGTCAACTGACATTTATCTTTCAATAAAAAAACATTTGAATTTGACAAATGGTTTCCTTGGTGTAGCGATTTATTGCAATGCGACATATTATTTTATAAATAATTATATTTTCTTTATCGCTAAATCTATAGAAAATGTCATATAAATTTTAAATATATTTATCAAAATCTTTTCAGTTCTTCTCACTGATGTCAGATTGAGGGATACTTAGTTAAACAGGTGTTAAGTATTATAGTTTTTGAGGAATCGTTCTTCCAACATCCAGACACACATATATACACACATTCACACATACACAACACACACACACACACACACATACACACACACCCACACACAATCCAATACCTTTCCTAGCGAGAGATAAAAATGATTAATGGAAAACAAATGTTTTTTTTTTTTTTTGAGTCAATTTTTATGTCTTAGGCCGCGTACACATTGGCGAGCGGTAAGCTGTGAGCGTTGAGCAATGAGCGGCGAGCGATGAGCGATGAGCGGTGTTGTGTGTATATTGGTAAAGCGTTGATGTGTTAGTTTCGTCCAATTACAAAGATGTTGACGTCGAGTAAAATGATTTTACTATTGGTAAATTCTAGATTAACAAGATTATTGTTCAAAAAGAAGAAAAAGAAAAGACAAGGAATCCATAAATTAAACCAACTTCGTTCCTTATATGGTGAATTTCATCATTTATACTCTGGGCTTTGCATAAATCCTACAAGATTCTATGATTTTCAACGGATAACAGTCCCACTTTCCCACTTCTAGCCACAGTTTGGATGTAATATCTGTCTTTTTATATTTAGGATCTTGATCATTCCACAATGCAGGTCTTGTCTGCACCTCTGATATTACTTCTCTAATATCTTTTTCGCCAGAACACATTTTCGACATCTTAATTCTTTTATTTACCATTTAAGACTGAGCGGTACCGCTTGTATTTCAAGTCAACCTAAAGATGAGCGACGCCGCGTGCCACTACCGCTCACCGCTCACGTTAATGTGAACACTATCGTGTAAAAGCTATTGTTAAAAATATTTTTCTCACCGCTCATCGCACACAGCCCACCGCTCACCGCTTACCGCTCGCCAATGTGTACGCGACCTTATTTGAAATAGGATTTTATTATAGTAAATGATTGCATCCTTATTCTGTATGTCGCGATATTACCAGTTTTTACAGGAAATGGAAATATCAATTATTGAAAATGATTTGAAACTTAATGTGATTGAAATATCGATTAACTAAAATGGTGTAACTCTAAAAGTGGTCTTTTAATAAATCGATTCAAAATATATTTATCTTTTATAAATATTGTTTTACAATAATGTTGATTTACGTTGTGGTTATTAATTCCCACACATTTTTATTTGAAAACTGTAATTTTTATTTATATGAAAAATATTATTAAATAAAAAAAAAATCTGTTGTGGCCAGCACAAAACCTTCCGTCAATTCAATGTACTTTGTACAAATCCCATACCAAAAGGTCCTTGGAACAGATTCTATATAATATCATGTAAAATCAAACACGAACACATACTATTTCTATTCTATACCTAAATCCAATAAAATTATAACATAAACATACACTAAGTAAAATGCACTTGACACTTCTTCTTATTCTTCAGCTTCCCCTATTTTATTAGAGGCAGCTGTTTCTTCTTTTCTTCCACTCATTCCTGTCCAACACATCTTCTTGACACAGGCACTCCTTTCAGTCTTCTGCGATACAGTCCTTCCATTTTCTCTTTGGCCTTTCTCTGCGTGTCACTTGCGAGGAGCACTATGACATACCAATTTTGTGATCCTACACTTTCCATATTTGGTTTTGCACTTGCAACTGACATCTGTCAATTAGAATTTTTTTAATATATCAGCATCAGCTGTTTCCATGATAAATAGCAAAGCTGACTAATTTTTGAAAATTAATTTTTTTATAATGCTTTAAATCTATATCTATTGAATATGAAGGAAAATGTATAATCAAACAGTATAGAGAAGAATATTTTCTTTAATATGTATAATAACAAAATGTCAAAAAACAATATTTAACTGCGTTTTTTTAAGAAAAACTGTTAAAAACTTCAAATGCGGGTACTTCCGGTGGATCAATTATAACCAAAATCTAATCAACTCTTCATATGGATGTACAGAAGAGGAATACGAAAGAATTATAATTTTTAGAATTGTAGTATTGGAGTTATCGTCGGAGAAAAATTTGTCACACACGGACATACATACACACACGGACACACACATACACACACACACACACACACGGACACACACACACATACAGACATCATCTTAAAAATAGTAAATTCGTATTGTAGGGACTCTAAAACGTGCTTATTCATTAAAATTTTTTTGACCAAAGACAATACCTTCCTTACCTAAAGGTGACGGAAGGTAAAAAAATCATAAATAATTTTTTTCAAAATATTTAATTTTGATTTAAGTGAAAAAGTGAACAATTTTCTTCCTTTGGAGGTTATCCTGCATAAGTTTTTCTAGTCCCATGTGTGCTAACGACAAGGAGAGATCGCGTAAATATTTTGCTACATGCGATAATCGCTGAACTGTCTGGTCTCCCTCTGTTTGCATGACGGAATAGGTTTTTTACTTCGATGCATTCCACAGTCTCTGGAGACACAGGACATAAAAACTCCTATACGGCCCCTCCGACGATAGATCGTCTTACATAGCAAAATATTTTTGCAACTGATGAAAATATTAGCCAATATTTACCTTTTGTTAGAAAATAGGATAACGCATTGACTTCCATATCCTGGATTATGGAATTCGCTGAATATAAACATAGACACGGACTTATTTCTTTCGCTCTCGATATTTGTAATACTTCGTACAAGGTGATAGTCAGAGAATTTTTAATGCTGATTTTCTCGAATTCTTTTAATTCGCTAGTGAAATAGAGCAATATGACGTCTAGCGGCGAAAATATGAACTAGTGCATGGTAGGAAGTCCTAGCCGAGGTAGCGGCGAACGCATCGTTTCTGTCGCTTATTTAAAACAAATAAATCACGAGTGGCGTGAAATTTGTAGGCTTCATTTTACGTAAGAAAATAGTAGATTGCTCTTAAGGGTCGACCGTTTTATATGCATTAAATAAATAACCTATGTACGTCATTAGCATGTAGAAATCCAGAAATAATTAATTTCCATAATTTCCCGAAAACAAGAACCTAATTCTATAGAAAAATTTATTAAAGAAATTTACAAATTTGAAATAGTTGGTAGACGAAGGTTATGCATTCATCTTTTAAAAATGGGAAAGGAACCGAGTAAAAATATGCGTGCTCTTTGCATTTTGTAAAGAAAGATTATATTTTGCCGGGTATAACTACAAGATAATAATTACTTAGTGTTTTTATTAAAATACTTCCTAATGAAATCTAAACTTGTAGACTAGCCTGCACAAAAATGACAATAAAATAATAATACTACTTATCTTTCCAAGTCCATTAATCTACCAAAGACTGTAATAATGTAGTACTATGTAGATTCAAGAATACAAAGACTCGAATCATGTAAATTCAAAATTCGAGAGAATGCTGAACATAATTTTTATATGAAATGGACTAGTTATTCATACTAGAAACATTATTTTTATTTAATATTAACTATAATAGTAATATTACTTTGTATTTCAAACGCGGCAGTGTATAAGAATACAGTTGCGGGAAATGAAGCATCTACCTTAAACCGGCCATATTGTTACATCACGCGCTAAGCTCCTCCTCTTCTTCTCTCGCGAATATTTAACAAATTTAAAAAAATCTGATATGGCTAACACAATACTTTACGTCAATTCTATGTGTTTTGTACAAGTTCCATATCAAAAGTTCTTTGGAAAAGATTCTACATATACAGTAAAAATTATAACACGAACATATACTATTTTCTACAAATTCCATTCCGAGAGTTCCATGGAAAAGATTCTATAAATCCAATAAAATTATAACACGAACATATACTATGCAAATTGCACTTGACACTGACATCTGTCAATTAGAATTATTTAAATATATCAGCTGTTTTCATGATTATTGCAAAGCTGGCTGATTTATGAAAGTTAATCTTTTTATAATTCTTTAACTCTATATCTATTGAATATGAAGGAAAATGTATAATCAAACCGTACAGACAATAAGATATTTTTTCATATTGATAATCACATTAAATGTTAAAAATGATATTTAACTGCGTTTTTTCAAGAAAAACTATTAAGAACTTCAAATAAGAGAACTTTCCGTTGTCCAATTATAACCAAAATCTAATCAGCTCTTCATATGGATGTAAAGAAGAAGAAGAGGAATACGAAAGAATTATAATTTTTTGAAGTAGTATTGGAGTTATCGTCGGAGAGATATTTGTTACACACGGACACACGGACATACATATACATACACACACACACACACACACACACACACACACACACACACACACACACACATACAGACATCATCGTAAAACTAGGGATTCTAAAATGTGCTTATTCTTAAAAAAAACACCACCGAATTTTTTGACCACAAGACAAGATTTTCCTTATCTAAAGGTGACGGAAGGTAAAAATGTATGTTTTTTGTACTTTACTCTTTTGTCTCTACGGTAAAACTTATCAGTATTACCGAAATCTGTATAATGAAGTAAAAATATATGTGTTTATGTTGGTATTTATATTTGAATTATTATTTATACGGATTCAGAAATTTTCTGTGATTGTGACGAACTGATGCTAGTTCGGAAACTTTATTATTTATAATATTTGTGCTACGGTCTACGGAAATGAGGGATGATAAAGATTTTAGTGTGGCAGCATTTTTCAATATAAAAGCAAACATAAATATTTCAATATTTGTGATTTATGTGAGCAATTCAATATTTTATTGAAATCCCCTTTGTCTGGCAAGACAAATATAGTCATCGAGAATCGCATACTCGGTTCCGTGAAGACGTTTTAATGCTATACTACCCGCAGCGCTACCCAAAATCGACCTTTCCAAATTCGTTCATCACCGTATTCTTCAACTACAGAAATTGAAAATGTAGTCAATTTTTGATATTACTAATATTGAAAAACATAAAATTCTACATCTGATACATTTTTATTATATCTTCTATAAATTTAGAGATAAAGACGCTATAATACAGAGAATTTATTTTAAAATGCAACATTATAGTTCATCACTTCCATGGTTACTCACTATTGTCAAAAAATGACAGCAATGTAAAATTTGTCTATTTTACAATGCAACATTATAAATAGTATTGTAGCACAGGAGATACCTCCAAAACACATCACAAATGGTGTCAATTCTTATTACGACCGACTAGAATATTGCCTCAGTGTGATTGGGGGTATTTTTTAACATTTATTACATGAAAGATATGAATTTTTGTAGGCTAAAGTTTTTTTAAGATGTACAACATTCATGATTTGATTATTTGTTAATCGTATGTAGGCTAATTTATAGGAAATTAGTTTTGATAATACAAAACTACAAATTTTGTATGTTGCATTTTAAAATGAACAAATATTACATTGCTGTCATTTTTTGACAATAGTAAGTAACCATGGAAGTGATTCGCCATATGTTGCATGTTAAAATAAATTCCCTGTATATAGAATAACGGGATGTAATAAGTCGAGTAGGCTAAACTACATTAAGGAAACCAGTTGGCAAATTCAAATGTTTATAACATAATTTGTAAATAATAGATGTCAGTGTCAAAAATCAAAAGTTTTAGTAATATTCTGAAAGATTTTTCTGTGAAGTACATTTAATCTTTTTTATGGTTTTATTAATTAAATATTTAAAATTATAAGTAACCTGTATATATCCATTAGAAATACCGCCAATCTTGTTAATGAATTGGAAGTATCTCTGACATTTAGGAACTTCCTCATACAATGAAAAATAGATATAATTACAATAGTATGTGTGCAAAAGACATGTTAAATACAATATAAAGCAATATTTGAGTAAAGTTCTGTATTTTTACCACCCGCTACCCTTGGTAAGGGAGGTATAGGGATCGTGCTAAAAATCTCATATCGAGATTTTAGTAAATGACCACGTTTTAAGGTCCCTAGAATCTAATTTTAACATTTTCACGATGATGTCTGTATGTGTGTATTTGTGTGTGTGTGTGTGTGTGTGTGTGTGTGTGTGTGTGTGTATGTATGTGTGTGTATGTGTAGATATTTTGTTTTCGCTCTAACTCAAATACTATCATTCAGAAAATTCTGAAACCTTGTATTTCTATCCTATTCTAATATGAAAAGAAGCCATTAGATTTTGGTGTAAATCGGATAACCGGAAATGGCACTTTGCCTGAAGCTCATAATGGTTTTTCTTTAAAAAATACCATTAAATGCCATTTTTTCGCATTTTATGTCTTATGAAAATTAAAGATTATTGAATTTTCTACAGGAATACATTAATACTTTTTCTATATATTTTACAGATAAATTTAAAAATATTTTTTTTTATTAGTCGCGAAGCCTAAAATAAACACAATTCCTTTGTTACACAGTTCATATTTCAAATGAATGTAACTGACAGTAAATGTCACTGTCAAAAAAATATTCACTTCAAATTAATAATAGTGACATTTTAAAAAGAAAATAGTTAATAAAGCAATAGTTTTATGCAATGGAACAGTTTGCAGCATTAGTAAATACGTAGGTATGTATTTAAATTAATAAAAATTAAATAGTGGGAGGTTTTGTTTTGGCCACATCAGATTTTTTTGTTACAAAACGACGGTTCGATAGCGAAGTACAATACAATACTTATTTAACATAAAATGGAAATGGTGAGAAGTCTTGTGCTGGCCAACAGATTTTTTTACAAAACTTTGAAGATTTTTAACACAATATCTAGAAGGTTTACAAAATAAAGTTGCTAAGAAATATTGTCGCTCTCGACGAGTTCTATCACTGGTCAAATTATTTTCATATGTAGTTATTGACTGTATTTACAATTTTTTACAACTGTTGGTACGAATCGGGAGACGTCGATTTCTTCATCCATTTCTTCCCGCTGAGTTGGGTCGGGCATTTCCGTCTGGGGTCGGCTGCCGTCGCGACGCCCCCCGCCGCGACGCTGGACGCTGGACCGCGCGGGCTTTATGTGACATGATTATTATACTATGGAAGAGCAGAGCAGGTGCCCTTGCTGCGTGTGTCCGATAGATAAAATAAATGTCATTTGGTTTCCTGGACGCCTGGAGCCTGGACCTCGGACCGCCAGAGACACAATCTCTACACCAACAAATCATCCAGAGTGGATGATTTTTCCCCAACAGATAACGGACAGTGTTAATGCAAGCATAAATGAAAAATAAAATGATAATAGGTCCACATTTAAAGTTAAATCATTTCGTTGGATAATGAATATAAAATATCTATGTATAATTTTGTGACTTTATGGCAAACTTTTTCAAATGAAATTTCCTGTTCTCCTATTCATATTAAGGCAAAGTTATACAAAATTACAAAACTGTTAATGCATTTCTTAATATGCAATTTCAAAAAGAAATTTCATTTCATTTGTAGTGATTATTAACAGTAAACAAAAAGCTAATTATTGCCAACTCCAAACTTTAATTTAAGTTTTAGGGTTTAGGTTAACTTAGTAAACATAACCAATAAAACAGTTCCAAAAAAGAAGTAGCGGTATATTTTATCCTTATAACAAATGTCAATATTAATTGTTAACACCTTCGCTGCCATGGCGGCCATCGTGATATTTCGTTGTGCGCCAAGGCGGACACCGGTGTCTGCCAGCGTTTTTTTCGCTTTACACCAAGCAGACAAAATGTATTGAAAGAAGCATTGAATATGTGTCTGCTGTGGCGCTTTAGGATACTTTGACTATCTTGGTTTTTCGATATGTCTTATAGTGACAGTCTTAGAGATGTGTCCGCTATTTGTGTACGCTCTGGCGTACAGAAGATAAATTAATGATTTTATTTTAAGAGGCCAAGCGGACACGGTAAAAAAATCAAGTATACATATGTGAGTAAATCAGTATTATAAAAAGCAGTTTGTGAAAAATAAATATAAATCCTTTATTAATAACGTTACAATATTATACAAAATAAGTTATATTAAAAGAAGAGAAGGCATCTCCATATCCATATTTACAATTTTTTTCGCACGTTCTGACATGATTTAGATATAACCCTAATGACAGATTATATTACTCTGATGAAAAGAAACTTACAGAATACAACAATTCAACATTACTGCGCCTATTGTCCATACAAGTTTATTCGAGTCCGCCGATTCCATTGTGTCCCCTATTTTTTGAATGAATAAACATTCTTAACTCACATGGTTTATTTAATATTCAATTTTGACAAAATAATAATAACCATTATATTTAATTTTAACAAAATATGTTGTTATTGTTAATAGACAAGTCGTTTATTTATAAATTATAAACAAGCTTTATTTCTATCTATTTGATAAAGCCTGTGGTGAATGCATTCTTTTCGTGTCTGTTGTTATTTTAAATGCATTATTTGTTGCAGAGTAAGTTAAAATTCTGTGAGAGACTTGAAAAAAAATTCACTAGCAAATAAACAGTTACTTATAGTTGTTACTATGGAGTTAATACTGCCAGTTTAAAACGTCAAAATTAAATAAAAGTAATATAAATTTTCATTTATAAATAAAGTTATCAAGTAACAGTAATTTTACAACAATAACCTAAACATAATTTTTCTTTGTGACAATGTAGCTTAATACTTTTGAAGAAGTTACGCAAATAAACACCATTCATTTTATTTATTTCATTACGTTTGTGCGTACATAGTAACTGGCCTCAGCTCTCCCTTCTTGAGACGCTGATCGCATTCCGATATTCCTAATCGATATTGCATGCGAAGCAGGCATCAGCCGCGAACCTGGCTATTCCTGCGGTCGGGAATCGCTTGCGTTTCAATTCTAAACCTCTGCCGTTCCTGCTTTCCGTTCCCAGTTCGACCAGCTAAATTCATTGCCGATTTAACGGAATTTTAACTGGTGTTTGAGCAGATAAGGCTACCCACATCGTAAGTTTCCTACACTGGGAATATTTATAGCCAAAAGAAGTAGATAGGGTAATGGTTGGGGAAATATTTTAGCGAACTTGATATTTAATTAAGACGATCCTATAGCAGTTCTCAAATTGATCTAAAATATGAGATTTGCGAAAAATGCTACAGCCCCAGCCCGCACTATTACAAACTATACAAATGATGAAAGAAGAAGGTATGTTCTTATTGACAACTGACAAGTTGCGACATGACATCTGCTGGGAAAAATATGAACTTTCCGATTCGGTACTGTATTGTGAATATGGGTGAGTTTCTTTATTCAGCGATGACTAGTGCGCATTAATGCGCATGAATCGTAAATTCATCACATCGTTTCTTTACTCATTGCTAAATTGCAGATGAAATTCATCATACCGTTTCTAATTACCGCGCACTATCCATCGTAAATTCATCGCATGTATCGGCTTTTTTTGACTACCGATAGATTTTACGATTTTCGATGGATCGGTAGAGGAGGGTCTAACGAAATGTTTTTAGGTTATATTTTTGACATTTGCGTTTGTTTCATGCTTGCGGGTGTAAGAGTATGCAAAGAAAATCAAATGCATGATTCAAATAAGAAAACATTATATCTCGTTCACAACGGAAAGGAGATGGTTATAGATGGAGATGATTTTTATTATCATTATTACTTCCATATCAGATTCTTCATTGATTGGTGAAGAATCTGATGATTGCAATAGAGCGACGGTTCTTTTAACTATAAAACTTTCCATATCTGATAATTGGTGGTTAACTGTCAGTTGATATATAAGGTTAGGAGATTCATCGCACTTTTCAGCAACCCGTTTCTTTATTCGGTCGCAGCGGCTATCCATCGGATCCATCAGCTATTCATCGTGACGTCATTTTCAATTTCTGATGGAATTCAGCGCATGAATAGTTGCTGAATAAAGAAACTCGCCCTTTATGCTTGAGTTAGATCATTTGAATAAAAATGGGAAAAAGTCGTACAAACTGTAGTGTATTCGGACGCCATTCAAGATTTCGTCGAGACACAGATATTGGGTTTTACAATTTTCCGAAACATGGTCAAAATAAAGTTAAAATTAAGACAAGAGCAGATATTGAAATGGACATGGATCGACGAAAAGCATGGGAATATGCAATTCGTAGAGCAAAACAAATAACAAAACAAGTGAATGTTTGTTCTCGTCATTTAAATCGGATGATTCAGATTTTGTATTAGAATAAAAAGTTCATGTTGTGTTCGTTCTAATTAATTATGTATTTTTTGATACAATTAAGTGTAAAACTTTAAAAAGGGCTGTAGTATCATCACTTTGTCTTCCCGTATTTCAAGTAAATGTTTCTGATAATAAACGTTTGCTATGACAAACCAAACGTGCATCAGCTATCAGCACCAGCACCTAAATTGTCTGAAGAACTGTGTAAATTAGGAATGACGATGGGTACCCGGGTACTCGGAACCGACCCGATAATAGTGTACCCGGGTATAACATTTCTTACCCGATTACCCGAAATATACCCGCTGCCCGTTAATTACCCGATACCCTTTAATTACCCGAACATTTTTCAAATGCCGCAAGAATTGTATCTAAAGAAGAGTGTTTTATTTCGTTATCATAATTAATATAATTGTGTTAAGTTTTTTATAGAGATACTGTAGGTATATTATTTATATGTATTACTTTTTAATTAATAAATATATGTAAACAATAATAATGAATGTTATTAAAAAAAGCTGCGAATATAAGGGTAACTGGTAACTAACAAATTAAAGAATTATGAATATGGACTTACAGGATAACGTGTAATTAAAGAGTATCGGGTAATTAACGGGTAAGGGGTACTATCCGGGTATCAAAATTATCAGAATTCGTCATTCCTAGTGTAAATGTATTTTGATTTTATGTGGCTTCGCAGTAATTGCATTGAAATACCGCCAATCTTGATAATGAATTGGAAGAATCTCTAACATTTAGGAACTTCCTTATACAATTAAAAATAGATATAATTAGAATTGTATGTGTGCAGCAGACATGTTAAATACAATAAAAACAATATTTGGGTAAAGTTCTGTAATGTCTTTGTTATAAAACGACGGTTTGATAGCGAAGTGCAATACAATACTAATATAACAGTAAATGGAAATGGCGAGAGGTATTTTGCTGGCCACAACAGATACTTGTAATATTCTGAACCGTCGAAGGTTTGGCAAGGAAGCTTTTTAAAACATGAGACTTGATTTGATATTTAAAGCTTTCAAGATTCAAGTCAAGCCCGTGACTTTCTAATTCATAGACATCTTCAACTCTTCACAATATTCTGAGTTCTATATTTAATTCAATTCTCCTTTATTTCTTGCAAATAGCTACTTTCCAATACAAATATAAATACCTATATATAGAAGTATCTTCTCCAAATTCAAAGTGATGTGATGTGATAGTTGGATATTATAAAACTTGTATCCCATCTAAATAATAAATCGGTGGCTGGTGGGATGACATGTGGAGGGCTGACAAGCCCATAATGTATCCCGCACGACACACATATGGAATATTCGATATCTAGTCGTAGCAGGCGAAGGCGAGGCGAGGGTCGAGGGTGTTCTGTTCACATCTCATACAGTATTCAACACGGCGATACGCCGCCTCCTAATGTACCGAAAACCAATTCCAAACGAGAATATGTAACAGGACCACGATTCACAATTCCACCGAGATCCCGCACCATGTGATACGCTTTACAATATTCACATTATCATACGATATTTCACTTCATATTATAATTTCAAATACATATATGGAAAAGTGTCTCACTTCAGAGAATAATACGAGCCCAAACCTACAATAGTTCGGTTGGTTTACATTTTCAACAAACAAATTATAAAAAATACGCGGTGAGATATTTAAAAATTTTTTTTTCGGTTATTTTAAAATATAGTTTTTAAACTCACAAATTGAATATATTGTTCAAGTATTCCTTCATTGTCGGTTCTGGTGGCTCAATGGTTAGAGCAACGCATCTTAGTTATGAGTGTGCTCGGGGTTCTGGGTTCGAATCCCACTAAGGCATGGATCTTTGTGTATGTGAACCTAATCAGTAATTGAGATTTAATTCTGTTGAGAGGGTTTTTTTTTAAAGAAAAAATATCGCCTTTATTTATAATACCTGCTTTAATTCTATTATACTCGCCGTCAAATAAATATGGATTGATGCTCAGTATTTTCTCTTCTCCCCACCCTGTCCCTTGCCACTTGTTCATAACTTAGCATTTTCAACATGAGCAATGGAATTGGCAACAGGGTAGAATCTCCAGTCCATATTTATTTGACGGCAAATATAGGCATTATATCCCTAAGATTTGCAATTTTTAGTTCTCTCTAAGAGAGGTATTGGATTTATGCTAAAAATCACATCCGGATTTTAGTGAATAAGGTCCCTACAATCCAATTTTAACACTTTTACCATGGTGTGTGTGTGTGTGTGTGTGTGTGTGTGTGTGTGTGTGTGTATATATATATATATATATATATATATATATATATATGTATGTATCTGTGTGAGTGTATGTGTGCAGAAGTAGTAGTTTTTAAAAAAAATCTCCTAAATATTATTTTTAGAAAATTTATGTTAGTACAAATAATCATTAAATTCTCAATTTGATACATCTATTTTTTTTTATTATATCTTATATGTATAGAATTAAAGATAAAGCATACGAGTATAATATATAGAATAATCTATTGTAATAAATCTCGCTGCCAAACAACTCCATGAAAAATGTCAGTGTCAAAAATCAACAATTTTACTAACATTAAGTGAAAACTTTTTCTGGGAAGTATGTACATTTAATAATTCTTATTGTATTATTAATTAAATATTTAAAATTATAGGTATATTAATATATTTACATATATCTTTAAGAAATACAGCTAATATACCGTCAATGAATTTGAAGAATTTTGAACATAATAGAAGAGTAGGAAAAGTTTCTCACAGAACGAAAGAATAGATAAAATTTATTATTAGTATATTTATTATAAAACTTCCTTACCTAAAGGTGACGGAAGGTAAAAATTAATGTGGTAGAAGGTTTCTGTATGAAAAAAGAGATTGATGCTGCAATTCATGATTATTTTGATAGCAAAAAAAAAAAATCTGTTGTGGCCAGCACAAGACCTTCCGTCAATTCCATGTATTTTGTACAAATCCCGTACCAAAAGGTCCTTGGAACAGATTCTATATACTATCATGTAAAATCGAACACGAACACATACTATTTTTTACAAATTCCTTACCAAAAGTTCATTTGAAAAGGTTCTATAAATCCAATAAAATTATAACATAAACTACACTAAGTAATGTCCTTCCATCTTCTCTTTGGCCTTTCTCTGCGTGTCACTTGCGAGGAACACTATGACATACCAATTTTAGATCCTATACTTTTTTCCATATTTGGTTTTGCACTTGCAACTGACATCTGTCAATTAAATTTTTTTGAATAATTATGTCAGCTGTTTCCATGATAAATAACAAAGCTGACTAATTTTTGAAAATTAATTTCTTTGTAATGCTTTAACTCTACATCTATTAAATATGAAGGAAAATGAATAATCAAACTATATAGAGAAGAGTATTTTCTTTAATAAATATAATAAGAAAATGTCAAAAAATAATATTTAACTGCATTTTTTTAAGAATAACTGTTAAAAACTTCAAATAAGGATACTTCCGGTTGACCAATTATAACCAAAATCTAATCAGCTCTTCATATAGTTCTAAAGAAGAGGAAAATGAAAGAATCATAATTTTTAGAATTGTAGTTTTGGAGTTATCGTCGGAGAAAAATTTGTCACACACACACACACGGACACACACACAGACACACACACAGACACACACACAGACACACACACAGACACACACACAGACACACACACAGACACACACACGGACACACATACACACATACAGACATCATCTTAAAAATAGTACATTCGTATTGTAGGGACCCTAAAACGTGCTTATACATTAAAAACTCACCACCGAATTTTTTGACCAAAAACAATACCTTCCTTTTGACGGAAGGTAAAAAAATGGTTGAGAGGTTATATTTATGTAACTGTCAGTCTGACACTCAATGTTGCTAACCTCCGAACATTGAGGTTATCGTAAAGAACACTCAAAATTATTTTTTTAATCTTTATCGTTCTTCTCGCGCGTATTTTTTGTCATTTTACGTACATATATCGTACACTTATCCAAATTATTGATAGTAATTCCACTAGAGATTTGATTTGACCGGATATTTTTTTTATTTGTATGAACACTTTTTTTTTTTTTAATTGGTTTCGGCCTCGTACTTTCCGTACATTGGCCCGGAGCTATTTCAAATGGAATTTTTGGGACACACACAACATCCAAGCCCGTATGAACACTTGGTAGCTACGCTCTCGTCATTTTGCAGGACAAATCTTTTCAACAAATTGCCATCAAGAAACCAAGTGTGAATATTTATAAATAAAAAAATATTCCGTGCTAAAAATCAAACCTCGAGTGGTATTTGTTAAGATAATACCACGAGTAAATCGAGAATTCATTTCTTCTTCACATAATAAACAGAAAAGAAAATAAATTTATTTATATGACATATCAAAAATGTTGAAAACAATGCGTCAACAAAGAGAAGGTAAATAAAAAATATCCAATTTATCCACTAGTATTTTGTCTTCTTTCCTATTTTATCGAGAATATAATTCATTAGTCACGTGACATGTTTTCCGCCAATCAACATTCAGAATTTCCCTAGTTACATGTCTATCACAGCGATGATAAAAAACAAAGAAATTATCACTTTATTTACATTCGTTACTAAGGGATTTTTACAACATTGACAGTTAACTTTAACAAAAATTCATTATATTCTCTCATTAAATATAAGCTCGTGACATGATTAATAATCGAAGATATTGCTCGTGAAACCGAAGCAGCACATTTCACTCGTCCTTCGGACTCGTAAAATCTGCAACTCAGTTTCACTCGAAAATATCATCGATGATAATCATATCACTTGTTATATTACGTATGATAGTAAACTGTGATTTTGACGTTTTTGAATGTCTTTTTTTATACAGTAGTGGAATTATCTTATATATACAATAATTATTATAAGATTGGCATTTGCTTGAAATCGTCGTATAATGGATTACTTTCGTGCCGATTTCTGAACTTTTAATGACTATTGTAGAGCTTCATGAAAATGTTATTTCACTTCGATTTACACCCAAATTTAATGTGCTCTTTCCATATTTGTTGCAATATAATTCTCAAAGCGAAAATGTTAAAATTAGATTCTAGAGTTTATTAGTTTATTTACCAAAATCAAAAAATGCGATATTTATGATTCCTATATCTACCTTACCAAATAACGGGAGATAAAAATTCAGTTTTTTGTTTTTTCCTAGTTGGTACACCTAGTAATGGCAGAAAAACTTAGATAGAATAATTGGTAAGTAATTAAGTTATTCGTGCATAACAGATGATTTCATTATCGAAATAGAAAAAGAATTTAGTAATTTATTGAAAAATATGCAAATGATATTTGCTGAATATGGTTGGTTATGTTGATTGCGGGTCGTAAAGCTGTGCATGTTGGCTCGGCGTCGGATGCCAGCACGTCGTAAGTCAGCTCAATACACTGGGCGTGGCCGCGCTAATCGATGCGATATTGTACTATCGATTCACCCGCTCGCAGCTTTACCGTTACCGTTACGTACCTACTTCCGCGTTTGCCTCTATGCTCACTCACTTTTAAATACGACCATATAATCATAAAATACACTACACTAGATTCATTTGCATATTAATTAAAAATGCTAATTATTTTTATTACACTTGCTGATGATGTTGATTTTGGTACATTTGAAACAAAATATGAGGTGTGGCAATTAAATAACAAGATTGATCTTAGAACATTGACAATGTATAAAATTACACAAAACAAATATTGTCACTTTCAATGTACTCCCTTCCCCGAACCCTACACCGCCCGATGCGAATATTCCATTGTTAGAATCGATGCCTGCAGGCCTTTTTTGTTTGGTTGTTCATAAGCTCTACCGCTTTTCTATAACTACAAATCGGCCCCGAATTAGGTGCCTTTTAACGCAGAATTACAGTTTGGGAATAAAAGCAAGTCACATGGCACTAGGTCAAGTGAGTACGGTTGATGTACCAATACGGTTATTTTGTATTTCGTCAAAAATGTCTTGCCGGACAGGGCGTTTTGTTCCGGCGCGTTGTCTTCATAGAGAATTCATCACATTTCAGCCCTTTTTCTTTTCACCAGTGCATGAAGGATTATCAAAACCTTCTTGTAATATGCTTGGTTAACGAAATGCCCCTTAGGCATCCAATCCATGTGAACAATCAACAATCACTCGCATTTCGAAAAAAAAAAAAACAATGTCAATGCACGGCCGAGGCGCTAATCGTCTCCGATTTCTTTTCTTCCTTCTTTAAATCTTCTAAACTGCTCGAAAACTTTCACTAGATAGACCGTCATCACCATAAACATGCTTCAACAATTCGTACATTTCTGTAGCGGATTTTTTAAGTTTCACACAGAATTTCATATTGATACTAACGTAATTCCAGCGGAGTACGAGAAAGTCTTTCCGAAGTTGTAAAAAGAGTAATTGGAAATAGAATTAATTAAATATCAGATTTACATAATTTAAAAATCTGTTGTGGCCAGCACAATACCTCTCGCCATTCACATTTTATATTATATAAGTATTGTATTGCACTTCGCTGTTGAAACATCGTTTTATAATACATTTTTTTACGGAACTTTATCCAAATATTGTTTTTGTATTGTATTTAACATGTCTTCTGCTCACATAAAATTCTAATTATATCTATTTTTTCATTGAACGATTCCTCAAAAACTATAAGACTTAAGACCAGTTTAACTATAAATTCCTTAATCTGACATTCATGGGAAGAGCCGAAAAGGTTTTGATAACAATTGGATAACCGCAAGTCGTAGTTCTTTTTAAATAATCTTTTAAATATTATTTTTTGAAAATTTGTTTTATTATTTATAAAGACACTGTAATATATAAAATAATCGGATGTAATAAATCGCACAGGCTAAACTATACCAAGGAAACCAGTTGATAAATTCAAATATTTGTACATAGTTTATAATGACAGATAAATGTCAGTGTCAAAAAGCAGCAGTTTTAGTGACATTCTTAAAGTTTTTTCTGGGAAGTATATTTAATTTTTCTTATTGTTTTATTAATTAAATATTTAAAAATAATGGATAAAATGCATATATCCATAAGAAATACCGCCAATCTTGTTAATGAATTGGAAGAATCTTTTACATTTAGTTGTGCCAATCTGCTTAGTCACAGATATCGGTAATGATGATGACATATTTGTACCGTGTGGGCGTTTACCAGACGTCACCTCACGGGCACTCATTGCTGGCGTGGAGAGTGCACCACAGGGGTCACTTTTCTGCCATTTAAAATTCGAAATATTTGGCGTCGGTCGGGATCGGTTGCCCAGACATGTTAAATAAAATAAAAAAATAATATTTGGGTAAAGTTCTGTAATTTTTTTTATTATAAAATGACGTTTCGACAGCTAAGTGTAATACACTACTTATATAGTATAAAATGGAATGGCGAGAGGTGTTGTGCTGGCCACAAGATTGTTTTATCATATGAAAATGGTTCATTTGATGCCGATTCCTATAGATTTCTTTACAGTTGCTGGTTATACTTTGTTTAGTCAAAATATGACTTTGGTTGTTCTTGTATTAAGTTTTAGAAATAATAAAAATTAGTATTGCGAGCTTTGTTAGTCCATTATCGAGATGTTTGGGGCTGTTGACACTAGGTCTGTGTCTGGTGCTCGGTGATGGGTGTTTTATTTATGTAGTGACGTCACATAAAACAGGCCATAATCCGGCGCTAGGGCCTCGCAGCGTTTCCTGTCCTGCACGTCACCCGTCATCCTAGTCTAGGCTGTAACGATCAGCCTCATTTCCGTTTCCGCCTTCTCACTTTACCCGACAATGGCACATCGAGTATGGAGTACAGACTCATACATAACCACCTCCATATACAGTCGTACAGGCTGCTGAATAAAAAATGGATCTACAGCAGGAACTGTAGCACTGAAGTTGAAAAGATGATATGTATGTTCATGAAACACTAGATAACACTACAATGTAAGAGGTGCAATTTTCAAGGCTGATTTATGATGGATTTATAAATAAATAAATATGTCATTACGGTTCATTACCCATTTATGAGTTTACCAATTTGCTTTTATTTTCAAATAAATAAATAAATATATCATCATGGCATATTACCCATTTCTGAGTGTGCCACAATCTGCTTTATCGCAGATATCGGTAATGATGATGACATATTTGTACCGTGCGCTCCATTTAAATCCAGACGAAATACAATTAATTTACCTACTTTCCGCATACCTAATATAAAAACATATAACAGTTGCCCAAAGAAGTTTTAAAGCTACGCAGCCTTTCTTATATTGGCAGTTGATCTGTGCAATTGCTGTTCGTATCAGTGTGTGTGTGTAAGAGAGAGAGAGAGAGAGAGAGAGTGGTGTGTGTGTGTGTGTGTGTGTGTGTGAGAGAGAGAGAGAGAGAATGGTGTGTGTGTGTGTGTGTGTGGTGTGTGTATGTGTGTGCGTGTGCGCGTGTGTGTGGATGTGTGTGGCGGTTTCTCAAATTCTATAAGACTTCAGACCAATTTAACTACGTATTCGTTAATCTGACATTAGGCAGTTTGCGAATCTTATGCCCGTATTCATAAACACTCGTAAAAATTTTAAACGGTTCGTTATAATATTTATCCAATAAAACCAGTCGACGTTGAAAGAAAAATCAAAATTTTGTTTGTGAAGTTTGATTCTATTTGTCAAAAATTATAACAAGCCGTTTTGAAACTTTACGAGTATTTATGAATATGGGCATTGGTGTCGTATAACCCCTGTATAACGTAACGTAACATACAACTCAGTAAATATAGTATCTATGGTACGTAATCTACATTTGAATGGTCCGGTATTACTAGTGATTTAAGTCACTATTTGAAGAAAATATGCTTCGTAAACTATTTCTAACATAACGTGACAACATCCAACTGTATGTCACGTTACGTTGTACGTAACTAATGTTCGCAAACTGCCTATTAATGGGAAGAGCTGAAAAGGTTTTGGTAAAAATTGGACAAGCGGAAGTAGTAGTTTCTTAAAAAAAATCTTCTAAATATTATTGGGACATGAAATAAGAATGCGAACCTGGTGGCGAAATTTGGAATTAATTTCTGTGGAAAACGCAAGTACGAAAGCGATTTCATTTACTCTGAAACGACAGCACAAAACTGGTACAACTGACACTTTTTTTACTCTTTAATAAAATTTATAATAAATTACATTTTTAAATATATACAAAAATACCAAATTATTTACCTAAATATATGTAACATTCTTATCTAACCACATATTTCGTATTATAATCACACAAAAATTATATAAGAACCAAAAAACTGGTATTTTCGTCACCATAAATACGTAATTTACTGTTGCTTCATCCATGATCTTATTGTTCTCCTCCTCCTCCACCTCCTCCTCCTTGCCTCCTTTGGTACAAATAAACACCGATACCAATTATCGCTGCAGTAATAGCTCCTATTGCAGCGTAGAATGCATAATTAGTGGTGGTCTTCTCTGGAGGTGGTTCACACGCAATACACCTTAGAGTACAGTCCTTTTTCATTTTAGCACAAGCAGTCCCGTCTGGCGTTCTTGTAGTTGGAATCGTGGTTGTTGTTGAATCTCCGGATCCTTCCATAACTTTTAATTTTAACTGGGTATAGGAAATTTGACAGACATTTAGATATTAAAATTTTGATTTTGTTTTGTAACAATTGTTAGTGATGAAGGCAGAACAAACTACGAGTATACCTGTCAATCACTGTCATCTCGCAAAAATAGTGACAGGTTCTGACAGGTTCAGAAGAAAAACCAAAACTTGGTGCATCATTTTAATCGGTGAATATCATTACAATAACAATAACATGGAATAGAGATTTGTGGAATATAAACTATCAAATACATATCAAATTTATTGAGTGGTTTACTGGATGAAGTAAGGCATAACAAGTTTTTTAGTCAATACTACGGTGTATAAATAGAAGGTGTGACAACTTTTTAATTTTTCATGACATATAGATGTTGGCGATCAGTTGTCCGGGATTATAACCTAACACTCAGCTCCTCTATACCGTGAGTATTTTTTAAAGTGAAACATTGGGTTTGTCACATCCATGGTTACTTGAGATTTGATTGACAGCAATGTATTTGCCCGTTCCATTTAAAATGAAACATAGGGAACGAATTTGACATTTGATAAGACGTCAATAGAGGTTAGTTTTGTTTAAATAATTATACCTGCATTCTAAAATAAAATTAGTTGTAGAAAAAATATAGTGTGCACCTTGTGACCGAGTGGTTTTCTGACTCGGCTAAATACTTCTGACAAATTCATTCCCCATGTGTCATTTTAAATGAAACAGACAAATATATTGCTGTCAATCAAATGTCAAATCATAACTTATAGGGAAATTCAAGGGTTATATGTCATATTGACAAGATGTCATTAGAGGTTAATATTATTTAAATAATTATACCTGTTTTCTAAAAATTAAATTTAGATGTAAAAAAAAATACTATGTGTACCTTTTGCCCGAAATATATTTAGTACTCTCGAGTGGTTTTCTGACTCCGCTAAATTTCTTACAATATTTAAATATAGTACTTCTGTCAGATTCCTTCCCTATGTTTCATTTTAAATGGAACGGGCAAATACATTGCTGTCAATCAAATATGAAGTCGTAACTATGGATATGACAAACTCAATGTTTCATGTTAAAAAATACTCACGGTAAATGTGCCCCACCATAACATTCTGGAACCACAAAACAATAACGTAAAACGTAAATATGAAGTTCGATATACTTTTAAAATATTAATTTATCAAATACGGTATGTTTCTCCTTAAAATAAAATGTCGCTCGCGGACGAAATCCATTGAAATAACTCGTAAAGAGAACTCTTTGGAACAATGCCCTACAGACGTACCTATTTAAGAGAGAAAAAGGTCGGTTTTCACTAAGGTTGATGTAGCTCAGATGAGTGCGCAAGACTAGGGATTTGGTGGTTCCGGGTTCAAACCCCGGCGTCAGCTGATTTTTCTCTAATATTTAGAATTTATCCTATACTTGCCGTCATATAATTATGGACTGGAGATTTCTACACTGATGCCAAATTTTTTAAGTGTCTACCTGTACAAATATCTGTAATCTGTCAATGTCATTTTATATTCTGACATTTTTGTTAGTACTTGCGTGCGCTTTTTATTCCCAATCCTATAAACTGCATTATATTTAGACTTGAAAAGAAAATATGCGAAACTCATGAATTAAATAATCTTGATTCTTATAAACAAACGTTTAGGAAAACAAGATTTAAATGGGCAGACAGAAACAACTATTGCCAATGTACGCAATTTTTTCAAATAATTGGCGTTACATCCTGAAAAAATTTATAATTTTTTAAATAACAAGAAAACTTTGGATTTGACTGCAGAAGCATGTTGTGTTGGCAGATCTACTGTTCACCTAATAATCGATTATTCTTACCTTTTATTTAGATTTCACCAGTTATCGTATTTTAACGCAAACGCGACCTTAGCTTGATGTGTGGACAATTTTTATGTTTTATATTACGTATTACTGTCTTACCTTCCTTATTTGTTATATTTTCTTCATTTACGATGTATTAAAAATTTTAATTAGTTTTAAATGTATTATATGACATTTGTATTCATTCCTGGCCATGTCAAGTTACAAGCGGCAACACCGCTGGGCAAGGGACAGAGTGCGGAAAGAGATAAAAGTTGAACATCAGTCCATAATCATTTGACGGGGAGTATAGTAGTATTTAAATAAATATGAAGTTCGATATACTTTAAAAATATTAATTTAAGTTTATTACGAGCCCCTTCCCACTTCAGTTGGCCCACTTGTTAAAAATTCATTTATGCTGACTTAACTAATAGCATTTTTAATAATACTAAAATGAATCTTTACTTTTTATTTAAAATGTAGATTTTCAGCATTATAGCGTAATTTTAAACTCAATTTTTAGCTCAAGATTAAAAATTTAATGGTATAACTTTAACACAAATCTAATATATTAATTACATATTATTTATCAATATTGAATAACGTCGCTTTTAAATGAAAATTGTTACTGCAAATCTTTTAGACATTTTATTTAATAATACCTTACAATTTTACGACTTAAATTCATTTAATTTTTTCAGTTTTTCTTGAATTGTTGCTAAAATTAAGTATTATTTCATTTTACATTGAAACAGTAAAATATTTTAGGAAACATATCTTGATATATCGGTAAAACGACAAAATGTCTGTAATATTAATAAAAATTGGTGATAATTTACGTTAGTTATTATTTGTGTCATATATTAACTAAATAAAATTAAATTAAGCGGATTGGGCCAAATGATGTGGGAAGGAGCTCGTAGTATATTGAAAAACTAGCGCTACAATGGGCTTTATTGTAATACAAGTACAATTTAATTTAATTTCAAAATTATTATAAAATAATGGATGTATATATGTAACACCGGCAGGTACAATGAACATCTATTTAGGTTTGGAGCCAATCTTAAAATCCCCATTTCAAATTTTAACTGCTATAAAAATAAACAATATTAAATCGGGTTATTGACTACAATGATTAATTTGTTATTTGACAATTAATTTCGTTTCAGTTTAGTTTATTTAACAGAAATCCAGAAGATTACAAGCAAAGAAAAAAATCTGTTGTGGCCAGCACAAAACCTTCCGTCAATTCGATGTATTTTGTACATATCCTATACCAAAAGTTCCTTGAAAAAGATTCTATATATCCTGTATAATTGTAACAAGAACACACTATTTTTTACATATCCATACTGAAAGTTCCTTTGAAAAGATTCTAAAATCTAATAAAATTTTAATACGAATACGAACGTACATTATGTATTGCACTTAACACTTCCTCCTGCTTCAACTTTTCCCTATTTTATTAGAAGTCGCTGTGTCTTACTCTTCTCTTCTACTCATTCCTGTCCAAAGCACTTTCGTGACAGTTCTTCCTCTCTCAAATCTTCTGCTATACAGTCCTTCCATCTTCTCTTTTGCCTTTCTCGTACTTCTGGCTTTATAAGTTCCTATCTTGAGGCGAGGCCGCAAATGCAAGTCACTGGCGAGGGACACTCTGTCACTTATATCACTTTCAGATCATATACTTTCCACTTTGGTTTTGTACTTGCCACTGACATCTGTCAATTAGATTTTTTTGAATATATCTGTTGTTTTCATAATTTTTGCAAAGCTGACTGATTTTCGAAAGTTAATCTCTCTTAATCTCTCTATAACTCTATATCTATTGAATATGAAGGAAAATGTATAATCGAACCGTATAGAGAATAAAATATTCTTTCTATTGATAACTGTAACTATCTTAAGTGCTATAAATAGACTCGTTATTAAACTGTGCGTATTTTGATATATAATTTGTGCCGTGAACTGGAAATAAAATAATATATAATATAATCCAATAATTGAGTGAAATGCTCCTAAAAAATGTCTAAGTGTGGAAAGTGCGAAAACGATTTTAAAAGGAGTGACAAATATATTGTATGCGGAGGGCTGTGTGAAAGATTTTACCATACAGCGTGTGCCAAATTAAAAGATGAAGAAGTGAAAATTTTAAATGAGAATAACAGTATATTGTGGTTTTGCAAGAACTGCAATGACAATTTATATTATAAACTTAAAGTATGGATAAAGGAAATGTCAGACGTCGTCAAAGATCAAAACACGAAGGTAAATGAGTTTCATAAGATTCTAATAGAAGCAAGGGAAGATGTTGCATCGATCAAGAAAAAGAATGATGAAGTTCATGAGGAATTAAATAAAACAACTTATGCGAAAGTACTAAAAACAAATGTCTCCGAGCCTGTTGTCGTTATCAAACCGAAACAGGAACAAAAATCGGCTGAAACAAAGAAGCAGATAAAGAAGAAAATCGATCCTACTAACTTAGGTATATCGGGGGTGAGAAATATAACAAATGGCGGTGTCATTATACAGTGTAAGAGTGTGGATTCTAGTAAAAAAATACAAAACGAAGTAGCTAAAAAACTGGGGAATGATTATGAGGTCAAAGTACCAGAACAACGTAAACCACGAATCAAAATTGTAGGACTTTCCGAGAAGCTCAGTGCAGATGACATAACAACCAAAATTAAGTTGCAAAATGAATTTTTAGGCAGTGATCTCAAACTAACAGTAATACATGTGGGAAATATGAATAGAGGTAACGGATATTATGCGATTGCTGAAGTTGATGGTAAAAGTTTTGTGAGCATCCTACAAGCTGAGAAAATAAATATATCTTGGGATAGATGCAAAGTGTATGAAGCTTTAAGAATAAACAGATGCTACAATTGTTCGGGCTTCAATCATAGGGCGTCCGACTGCAAATCTAGAGAGGGATGTCCAAAGTGTGGTGGTGAACATTCAATAAAAGTTTGCAAAGCTAGTGACAGTGAAGTGAAATGTGCGAACTGTGTACGTGTAAACGCCAAGTTAAACCTAAAAGTAGATGTGAATCACACAGCCTGGAGTTCGGAGTGTCCAGTGTACATGCGTAAATTACAGCAGGAGAGAAATAAAATAAACTATTCACAATAATGCATTACAAACAATTTAAACTTTATTATCAGAATGTTAGAGGACTGCGTACCAAAACTAATATTTTTCTCGAAAATTTGTTATCAGAAAATTATGATATAATTTTTTTAACTGAAACCTGGCTAAACGAAGATATTAAGGACTGTGAACTTTTTGATGACAGATATAGGATATATAGGCATGATAGATGTCAAATAAATTCAGGCAAATCCAGAGGCGGAGGTGTATTGATTGCTGTCAATAATAAATTGAAGTCATCTAAAATTATAATTAATACAAAAGTAGAATCTGTTTGGGTAAAAGTAACGGTTAATAATACTAGTTAAACGCGGTCTACTTTGAACCTCAAGTCAACTCTTCCACCTTTTTAGACTATTTCGAAAAAGTGGAAAGCTGTGTTGAAATATATGACTCAGAAATCTTAATATGTGGTGATTTCAATTTATCTATTACTGGTAGTCGGTACAACTTGCTAAATGGAAATACTGTTGAGAAGGAACTATTTTCATTTATGAACTTATTTAACTTAAAATCTTACAATAATGTCTTAAATTTTCAAGGGAAAACACTAGATCTAATATTATCCAATTTAAATTTAGATGTAAAATATGAAGAATATCCATTGGTAAATATAGATAGTTATCACCCGGCATTGAATATAGACTTTATTGGTGAAAAATCTTTCACTTTACAAAATAACGTAAATAATGAAATCCAAAATTACAATTTTAAAAAAGGGGATTTTTATAAATGCTATAAACTTCTGGAAGAATCAGACTGGAAAAAAATAGACAAACTATCTACTGTAGATGAAGCAGTGGATTATTTCTATTCCACAATTTATACTGTTTTCGATACATGTTTTCCAAAAGGCAAATTTAAAAATAGTAAATACCCTCCTTGGTTTACTAAGGATTTAATTAATGACATTAAATCAAAAAAATATTATAGAAAACGGAAACACATTTCAAATTTTTATCTTAATAAGTATCATGAATTAAGGAAAAAAATTAAATTACAAATTAAATATGAACACAAAAACTATATTTCGAATCTTGAAAATGAAATTAGTGCAGGAAATCTTAAAAGTTTCTGGTTTCACACTAAACAGAACAGAAAAAAATTGCAAAACCAGCAGGTTTTCAAATGGGACAACAATACATTTAACTCACCACAGGAAATATGTGAAGGATTTGCAAATTATTTCAAATCGGTGTATAATGACAAAAACTGCAACTACGATAATATAATTAATGACGTAACACAAGCGGAAACGTTTCATTTATCTGAAGTCAGCAAAAAAGAAGTTATTCAAGCAATAAAGAAATTAAAACCAAAAAAATCCGCTGGATATAAACGATCTACCTACATGTGTAAAAAGTTCAAACAAACTTCTTTTTGCTGACGACTTCAAAATTTTTCGAGCACTAAACGATCAAAATGACGCCGAATTATTACAAAAAGATTTAGATAATGTTTACGAGTGGAGCGTACGGAATAACTTGCTATTGAATTTAGATAAATGTTACCATGTTAAATATTC
Source organism: Ophonus ardosiacus (assembly GCA_943142095.1). Lineage (NCBI taxonomy): Eukaryota > Metazoa > Arthropoda > Insecta > Coleoptera > Carabidae > Ophonus > Ophonus ardosiacus. The sequence continues at coordinate 79,347,663 of OW964823.1, forward strand.
CACAAAGAAAACTAATAGCAATTATAATTATTTAATAAATAATCGAGTAATATACAAAAAACCCGACATTAAAGATTTAGGAATAAACTTCCAAGAAAATTTGAAATTTAATAATCACATAGATATAATAGTAAACAGTGCAGTAAAATCATTAGGTTATATAATAAGAAACTCGTATCTTTTCAGATCAACTCAACCACTTGTTCTTCTTTTTAATGCATTAGTAAGATCTAAACTAGAATATGCTAGTGTAATTTGGAATCCATCTGAGCTATATCTCAAGGAAATAGTTGAAAAAGTTCAAAAGAAATTTTTAAGATATCTGTACTTTAAGAAATTTAAAACATATCCAACTTTCATGCCATATACCACACTACTAAGCATTTTTAACTTCTTGAAATTAGAAACCAGACGAAACATTTCAGATATTATTTTTATTTGTAAAATAGTTCAGAATATTATTCAGTGTCCTAACTTACTATCAAAATTACCTTTTTATGCTCCAATGTATATTTTTTCGAAACCAAAAGATATATTTTATATTAAAAGATATAAATTAGAAATTAGGAAAAATTCCCCTTTAATAAGATGTTGCCTAATTTGTAATAATATTAATAACAATAATGTAGATATATATACAGATAATATAGTTACATTAGTTAAGTATTTGAAAGTATTTTTTAGAGTAAGTTAATCTAGTGTATAAGTTAGTTTTTAATGAAACTATGTAATTAGGCCCTTGTGCCTGTTTAGTTTCAATAAATAAATAAATAAATAAATAAATAAATAATCACATAAAATGTCGAAAATGATATTTAACTGCGATTTTTCAAGAAAAACTGTTAAGAACTTCAAATAAGGATACTTCCGGTTGACCAATTATAAACAAAATCTAAACAGCTCTTCATAGGGTTGTAAGGAAGAGGAATACGAAAGAATCATAATTTTTAGAAATGTAGTTTTGGAGTTATCGTCGGAGAAAAATTTGTCACACACACACACACACACACACACACACACACACACGTACAGACATCATCGTAAAACCAGTAAAATCGTATTGTAGGGACCTTAAAACGTGCTTATTCATTAAAAACTCACCACCGAATTTTCTGACCAAAGACAACACCTCCCTTACCTAAAGGTGACGGAAGGTAAAAAGATGAAATAAAAAAATAAATGAGTCATTACTTTTAATTTACGTATTTACTTTTAAAATCACATTAAAACATTCTCATTTCATGATTACATCATATCTATTCTTTTTCATGCCATTAAGTTTGTATTTCCTATGCCTACAGTGGTTTCTCGGTATTTCATACACATCTCTGGTATGCTGGGACACTCTACTTTTATGGGCTAAATACATATCATTAAGTAGAATACCTTAGTAAAAAAATTATTACCACAATTACAATAATAATTAGAGCAGCAGACAGGAATTCTATTTATTTCTTCACTATTTTTTCGTACATTTTAATGATGGGTTGTTAGCCTGTTAAGAATTTACAACTAACAATTGATTTTCAACGTTATACATAAAAACGTTATTAATAAAAATAAATACATGTGGGCTATTCAGCCAATCAAGTGGTTTACGTCATCGTTTAGGGATTTTTGAAACTTTCTATATATTTTTAAATATATTTTATTAACGGTATTTTATTTTTTTTATTTTTATTGAGTATTTGATACATTTAATAGTAATAATTATATTTGGAAATATTATTAAGTAATTTTTTTAATTTTTGCAAAATGACGTTTGATTTGATTTTTTAAATATTGGTAATTCTGAACATGTATATATTACTAAATATTATATGTCTACATTGTACTTTTCAACCTGTATTGTGATTTAATTTTGTTTTTTGTTTCGTTGTTCAATGACAAAATGTGAAATGCTCTGTTATGTCAAATTCAAGAGCTTGTAATTAATTTATTGAGTTAGTTTGAAAATGAAAAATAGATTGGTGAGCTCTTACTTACACTGAATTGTAATATTGAGGTAATATTTTGTTCTATTTGTTAGTAATAATTTGAAAATGAAATCTATATGCACAGCGTGTGGCAAACGCTATACGCAATGTACAGAAACACTGAGAAATTGTATGGTATGCAGTATTCTGTATTTTTTAAGGATCTCATATAATACTAGATAGTATGTTGCATATACTACAAGAATGAAGTATTTATAACGACGTAAGGAGTATCCTTCAGAATATTTTAAATAAAATTGAATTTCGCTGGAAAAAATTATACCAGACGTGTTACCTTTTAAAGAAAGATTTGGATTTGTGAAGGCAACCCACATATTATATTTTAATCTGTTTTACATGCTCATGTAAACTTTTTAACACATGACGTCATTGTTTCTAGTGATAATGGGCCGAATTCAGCACCCTTATTTGAAGGCTTATCTAAAAATAACAAAATAAAGAGATACTTATGTTCAAATACATTAATAAGAAAATGATGCAAGCTATTTCCATGGTTACTAGAGACGATCACTAAGCTAAAGAAGAGTGCTAAATTCGACCCATTGTATTTATGACGTAAACTGCTTGATTGGCTGAATAGCCTATACTTAATTACGTATGTCGTCGAGAATCGTACACTTTTAATTACGCAATGGCATTCCTACGTGAACAATACTATATGTCCTTTACAGATATTTTTCAGTTTTCATATTGAAATATGATAATGTTTAAATGAAATTACAATTATCGCATATGAGTTAAACAACGCTGTAATGAAATTATCTTTGAGAGTGGAAATTGTTCGTGTTGGAGAAATCCAAAAATAAGCTTGTAGTATAAAGGCGCAGAGGCAGAGAGCGCTTGGCGATATACGATATGATAACATAATGGAATAGCAGACGAGAACGATAGGAAATGCAAAGAAATTCTATCTGGCGCGCGGAAATGGCCGAAGCGAAGGCGAACGCTTGGTGGCAGCGCATCGCAGCGTACAGGATGTGTGGGTGAATCATAAGTCAAGAAAATCAACTTCATGCGAGAATATATGCCCTCAATACAATTCACGAATGCACTAGATATGGCAGCTTGAGGAATCGTGCTGAAAATCTCATATCGAAAATTTTGAGGATCCTATATACCAATTAGATTTTAAGATTTTTATGTTGATATCTAATGAAACATTTGAAAAAAGAGCCATTCATTAATACAAATTTTGAGCTATTACTCCATTTAATAGCCGAGGAACTGAATGAATCAATTGTCTTGTATAATGCAGATCATTCGCCGTTTCTTTTCAGGTATTTTGTACTGCTTCCCATAATTCTTCTGAATTTTGAGGATGAAAATTTCTTTTATATAAAATTTTTGTTATTCTGCCCCAAACAAAACCAATTCTGCAATCAATTCGGTTATGAATCGCTTACCTGTGTTATATAATAAGCTGTCAAATGATGTTCATCTTCCAGACATTTTTAACACTCCTTTGAATTCATTCAAAAAACAGATGCTGCTAATCTTTAGCAACATGTAATTTATAATTCATATTACTCTTGTTTTTCTAATTAATTTATGTAGCTACTAATATTTTTCTAATTTATTCATGTTTTATATGTTCTTTATGTATATGTACCTACTACTGAAAATTTATGTACCTTACATGTAATGTAATCATCGACCTTTAAACTAATAGACGCAGCGTACGAGCAAAACGCTTGTCCCGCCATAACGGTGCAGACACAGTATCTCTATCCTTCAACAATACGGAAGTTACGAAAACGCGGCAAAATAAAAATTTGATTTGTCCCTAACTTGTTATATTTGGTGCATAATCGCTAAAAGTATATATTTAATTTTTTGTGCATAATTACCATCATTATGTATTTTTAATACAATATATTATATACACATATTATATTATAGGGAACAAGTAATAATTAAAAAGAACTTACATATGAAATGACACAGCTAAACGGCGTACGTACTGCTGACTGCACAAAATACACCGTTTCCCCATTATTTTGTCGCATACCCTCACAACACATATTCGTATATGTTGACAGAAATAATTGTAAATGTTCTCCAAAAAAGTAAAATAATACACAAACAGTCACGAAACGTCAAATAGATTTTGACAACTATTTAGTGATAGAGAGCGATGTATAGAGGTTTACATATGGCTGAAAACTATGTACAATGAGTACGAACGTATGCGCAGTATACTTTAACTGAGAACTTCCGTATTGTCGAAGGACAGAATATATATTTCTATCCTTTTATGTTGGAGCATTATTCTAACAATAAAAGAATAGGAAACACTTGGTCCATTAGTTTAAAGGTCGATGAATGTAATGCTTCTCTGTTATTGCGGCATTTAGCCCTGTTGAGAACGCTAAACGCTAAATAAATAAAAAATAAATAAATAAATAAATAATTCTTATCTTCGAATTACTGTCAAAATGACGCGGCATTTTGACATTAATAAGAAACATGACAAATTTACATATTTTCGTTGCTAGGCGTCTTAACATGTCCACTTTAAACTATAAAATATTTTGTGTGCTTAATTTTATTGCACATAAGTGTACTACTGGTTTGATAGTAAATTTTTATATTTATTTTTCATTAATTATACAATATTTTAATTTGTTTTCAAACAATAGGTACTTATAATGTTTGTATAATTTGCGTTTCTATAAGAGAAGAATATCTAGGTATCCGGTGGCACAAAAAAAGTTCACTTCACATAAACTGCACTTATTTTTTCTAATTCCGAAAAAAATAGCTTTTAAAAGAATCAGTGTATAAAATTATATTACTCGTTTACACTGTATATAGTTTTCTCATTATTACAAATACCAAAGAATTTAATGTAGAAATCTATTCTGTTGCAGAAATGGCAGTTACTTCTACCGAAAATCTGCCGTGATGATATATTTATTTATGGTTGATTGGTTCTATATTTTGTTAAAGCTTAAAATACATAATAATTTACCTTGTTTTGAACAAATGTAACTTTAACTACTGTAACTTGTAGTAGTCTAGTTCACTACTAGTAGTACTAGTATCTAGTAACTTGTGCATTTATTAAAATCTTATTACTTATTTTATTTATTTATTTAATTTCGGCTTTCCAACAGGACTATGTCCCAATAACAGGAAAGCACATACAACATAAATGCAAAATAAAAAAATACATTATTTTTTTTTTATTTTTTATTTTATTTAATTTCGGCTTTCCAACAGGACCAATGTCCCAATAACAGGAAAGCACATACAACATAAATGCAAAATAAAAAATACATTAGCAATTAAGTTACATTACATTACAAATAACCAACTACAATGAAAACATAATAGAAAAATTAATAACAAATAACTATAGTACTACATTTGACACTTGTTTTTTAAACTGTGATAAACTAAAAAGAAATATATCAATTGAATTATGATAAGACACATATTTATTGTAAAAAAAATGGTAGACGATTTAGTGCAGAATTGAAAGCAGCATTAGTTCTATTAAATCCTAAAAAGAATAAATCCGTTGCTCTAGTCGTATAAATTGGTACGCGAAAGCCCAAACTGTTCAATAGATCAGGACAATCGACTCTATTATTTACTAATTTATATAAAAATATCAAGTCAATTACGATTCGCCGTTTTTCCAGAGGTAAAATATTAATTTCAAAATTATTAAATTTATATCTAATAAATTTACAAAATTTTTCTTGAATACACTCTATTCTTTTAATATGAATAGCATACTGAGGTGACCAACAAATTGTTGCAAATTCTAATTGGCTTCGTACTAAAGAAAAATATAAAACTTTTAAGGTTTTGGGATTTTTAAAGTTCTTTGATGACCTGATAAGAAAACCAAGCATTTTAAATGCTTTCTTTGTTACGTTGTCGACATGTACATCGAAAATAAGTTTTTTATCATAAAGAATTCCTAAATCCCTTACTTCTGAGACAGGATTAATTATTTTACCAGCGAAAGTGTAAGAATAGCAAACATCAGATCTATTTCTAGAAAATGTGTATTACATATAGTTTTTATTTTGTGTTTTGGTCAATGATTCATTAATGTTCAATTTGCTGAAAAATTCTTTAATTTTGGTCTTGTCCAGATTATGACACACATATTTGTAGAACTGGTCTACTGGTCAATCATATTTCGATATGCTGATGTATTTCGGACTTCCAACTTTGCAAACTTTCTTGACTTTGTGCTTTAATAACACATCAGTAAAGTTTGGCTCACAATAGTCAAATTCAGTGGTTATTCATTTTATATATCTACTTTTGTATTCTTAATAAATATGACTATATAGAATACGATTTTGTATTCTATCCCCTATTGTGGAATCTACGTGTTTGTTGGATAGTCCCTCTCATATGAGATTTTTAATTAAATATATCGAATTTCGCTGTAATAAGACAGACTGTCCGGCCGACCATTATTTTACTCACTTGAGCTCGAGACGAATTTCCAGTGTTAAACACGCACGGAACACGGAACATGGAATGGGAATGAAAGAGAGAATAGAAGCAACTTGCAACCAAACAAAGGAACACAAACAGACAGACGGACGGACTGTCATTGTAGGAATGCAATAGCAAATCAAGATTGGGTTTCGTAGGCTCTCAAAGCTCTAGCTGGAGACTGAGCCCTGTCCAACAACCGGGATGCTGATTTTCTTTCCCTCACCAAAAGAGACTCTTATTTCATTTATGGATTAACGTTTATGTTTTAAAATAAAAATTTAAACAACAAAATAATTTCAATTTTAAATGATTTATAATTAGTTTTTTGGGGGTCTTCACATACCTTTACAAATAATACAACCAAACTTTTTCAATTTTGCAATGTGTAATTTTACCAATTTTAATACTTTTTGTGTTTTTACCTTCCGTCACTAGGTAAGGAAGAAATTGTCTTTGGTCAAAAAAATCGGTTGTGAATTTTTAATGAATAAGCACGTTTTAGGGTTTTTAGAATACGATTTTACTAATTTTACGATAATGTTTGTATGTATTGTGTGTTTGTGTGTGTGTATGTGAGACAAAAATTTCTCCGACGATAATTCCAATACTACAATGGGGTATTCCACTCAATTTTTTTTATTATTTTAAATAAAACTACATTCAGTTTTGAAGCAATTCATAGTATAAAAAAATCTTAATTGTTCCTAGTTTAACAGTATTTTATTTTCGAGAAATCGGTGTAACGTCACATTTCCCCGATACTTGTCTTTCTCACACACACTGCTCTGAGTACGCTGCGAGAGAAAGATAACAATTGTACGACGTCAATTTTCCCTTTTTGCAAATGTGAAATATCTCGTAAAGAAATTATTTAAAAAATGTTTTCATTGTTTTAACTATTATTTATTGAGTCATACTTTAAGTTAAATTGCAATTTTTCTTATTTTTTTGTTATGGTGGAATACCCCATTCTAAAAATCATAATTTCGTATTCCTCTTCTTTAATTGGTCTACCGGAAGTTTCTTTATTTGAAGTTCTTAACAGTTTTTTTTGAAAAAACGCAATTAAGTATCATTTTATGATATTTTATATGATTATCAATATGAAAGAATATCTTATTAACAACACGGTTTGATTATACATTTTCCTTCATATTCAATAAATATATACCCGGTTTCACCAACATCAAATAAATCTTCGACAAGCTTACTCGTCGAATAAGTGAAAAATATCGCATCAAAATATAACAGCTAGAATAAATTCCGTCATTTGTATTATGGTTTCGATGCGATATTTTTTCTTTTATTTAAAGAATAAGCTATTCAAAGATTTATTTGATGTTGGTAAAAACGGGCAATAGAGTAAAGAATTAAGAAGAGATTAACTTTCAAAAATCAGCCAGCTGTACTATAATCATGGAAACAGCTGATATATTCAAATAATTCTAATTGACAGTTGTCAGTGTAAAGTGAAATTTACGTAGTGTATGTTCGTGTTATAATTTTATTGGATTTATAGAATCTTTTTAAGAAACTTTCGGTATGGAATTTGTAGAAAATAGTATATGTTTTGTTACAATTTTACTGGATATATAGAATCTTTTCCAAGGAACTTTTGCTATGGGATTTATATAAAATACATAGAATTGGCAGATGGTAATGTGCTGACCAAATCAGATTTTTTTAACAATGAATTCCATTTTTGGTGATATGTATCTCAATGACTTATGACGATGTAATATATTGCAGAACGGTGTCGACATCATTTGGGTCATTTTAAGTCTTTATTACGAACAAATAAATGGCCATATAAAACAATTTCTGATATAAAATAAAATAATCAAAACAAATGATTCAAGTGGTCTTTCAGAACCCACTTGAGTTGTCGTATATAAAAACTACAGAAACAAGAGCTATTTTATTATCCGGTATAGATCTGACGCGATCGCAAAAGCTTGGATAATCGGATAGATCTAATATATCTCTGTCACGTCACCGAACAGATCCGTCGAATAGCTCCGATTGACTTTACGTAAACGCCTTATATAAACTTAGTTTTACTACTGTGTGTTTAAGTGAAGTTAGAGTTTCATAATGCACTCCCTCGTATTAGAGTGTGATCCAGGGAATCCTCTACGGGCGATGCACGTCTAATCTGGTCGGCGCACTCCTCACGATCACCGCTGAGACCATCCCCCACCCGCCCTCTGGCTTCCCCACCCCCTCACCTGCCCTGCTACAATGACGTGTCCAAATCAAAGCGACGTTTCAATTCTACAAATTGAAAAATACTCATTAGTTGGATGTTTCGCGCGTTCCTCTCTGCTGATTCTTTTATTTGCACGGCGTCCGGCGCCCAGAGCCCGCTCTCGCATCCGGTATCACTTGTCCCGTTGTCCCCGAAGAATTTTCTTTACGTCCGAGAAAAACTTCATTTTGAAATACCTGCACTACTGGCCGACCGTTGTTTTGAGTATTTGATTGGAAAATGGTTTTGTTTGTTCTGGAATCCTGACCGGATGACATTTTATTGTCTTCACATTTTAAACTCAACAGTCGAAGAGAATTTCGTTTATATTTCTGCCTTACCTGCTTCAGAACACTTTTAATTTTGTTGTTTTTATTTTCTCAACATTATTTTATTAAATGTGGGAATTTCTCGACTGTGATATAGGTTAGGTGTTAACAATAGGGCACCTGCACCTACGTCACAACATGGCGGATGATCAGCTGATCTCGGGCAACCAAGCTTCTGTTTAACATTGCGTCTTATGCAGCGAATGTGTTTTCTGTACAAGAAATTCAGTTTTTCCTAAATTTATACATGCTATTTTAAAATGTAATTAGCCATAATTAAAGATAAGTGTATGAATTATTTACTAGTAAAACAAAGTAGTCCTATTTATAAACATATTTTAAAAAATATTAAATTGAAATAAGTAGCTTGTAGCATCAGGTTGTATTATATTCATTTGAGTTTGTATAAGTTTTTTTTTATGTGTATTTTTAAATGAAAACATGAACATTGAAATTAAAATAAATTGAATTATTAGATTTTTTTTAATTTATAAAGAAAATTAAATTTGAGATATATATATTTATCTTCGAGTTCATTTTTCTTATTGTCATATTCTGTATTTTTATAGTATATAAATGAGCTTATTGAGTTTATACGTTAAAAATTTATCTTTGGAAGCCAAAGTACGTTAAATCGATAAATTAAAGTGGATACATAATGTGGATCCTTATACATTGACATTTTTTTGACGAGAATTATAAATACCTTTTAAAAATCAATATGAAATCAATAATAACCTATCTAATTTTTAAACCTTTGTGAGAAACAGACACAAATATATATTTTTTCTGTTACTAAAAAAAACTTCATTCAAAATTTGTAATTCTGTCATTTAAAAAATATTTTTTCATGTTTTTTATACATATTATTAAAGAAAATACATATATTTAAACATTCATACAATATGTTCCTATCCGATTATGTTTAAATTATTTTATATGCAATAAAAGTATACACAAAAAATAGGATTGGGTTAGTTTTAATTTAATAACCTGGAACTCATTAAATAATAAGAATGTCCTGACTTATTTTTTACGGAAAACACTCCTCATATACTCACTTTTACACACTCTAATCAGTTTTTCCCAAATAAAACAATAAGTGCCATAAAAACACAATAAAAGCTTACGGCATGATATTTCTCCATAAGACACAATGCAAACTGAAGGTTTGGTTGACCAAGATCAGCTGGTGGCCGCCATGTTGAAACGTCACGTGCAGGTGCCCTATTACACGCAATCTCAGCCAAACAAAACTTATTTTCTTACAACAACGACGTTTCGATGCACACTTGCACCTAATTGTGAGTAGGTAAGATTTCACCTACCCAGAAGGTGGAAGTGTGCACCGAATCGTCGATGTTGTAATAAAAATAAATAAATGCTGTTTGACTGAGATTTCGAGTAATAAGCTCATAAACCAATTTTTTAAAATATTTTTAAATGAAGGATCGTTTAATTTTGAAGCAATTCTTGCTATCAAAAAGTCATAATTGTTTTTTACCTCTCGCTAAGAGAAGTATTGGATTCATACTAAAATTCGCATATCCAGATTTTATTGAATAAGCACGATTTAAGGTCCCTAGAATCCGATTATAACATTTTTAAAATGATGTCTGTGTGTGTATGTATGTATGTCTGGATGTTGTAGTCACGATTCCTCAAAAACTATAAGACTTAAAAAATATTTAACTGCAGTTTCCTCAATCTGACATTCCTGGGAAGAGCTGAAAAGGTTTTGGTAACAATTGAACAACCGGAAGTAGTAGTTTCTTAGAAAAATTCTTCTAAATATAATTTTTTGGGAGTTTTTTTTTATTAAATATTGAAGAACATAAAATTCTCCATCTAATACACTTAAATTTTTTTATTATATCTTGTATAGATTTAGAGATAAAGACACTATAATTTATAGAGTGAACTAATCGCAGAGGCTACGGCACTAAGGAAATCAGTTGACAAATTCCAATGTTTATAACATAATTTGTAAATGACAAATGTCAGTATCAAAAATCAACAGTTCTAGTGAAATTCTGATAGCTTTTACTGGGTAGTATATTTAATTTTTCTTATTGTATTATTAATTAAATATTTGAAATTATAGATAAAATTGTGGTAAAATGCATCAGAAATGCCAGCAATCTGGTTAATGAATAATAAAAAACAATATTTGGGTAATGTTCTATAATATTTTGTTACAAAACGACGGTTCGAAAGCGAAGTGCAATACAATACTTATATAGCCTAATATGGAAATGGCGAGAGGTCTTGTACTGGACACAACAGATTTTTTGTATTTGATTTTCAAAGAAACCTATAGCTATCTTTCTCACACCAGTTCCTGTAGTAGGCTGCGTGAGAAAGACATCTGTATCCCTGGAAATAAATTCAAATATATCGCAAATTATTAAAAAAATGTTTTTTTTTATCTTAATCGTTATTTATTGAGTAGTACTTTAAGGATAAAGTGTACATTTTATTATTTTTTGTTATGGTTTATGGGCCTATTGTTACCACCTATTATTTTAATTTAGGATGTGTATTTTGTTTCATCCTGTTCCTGTACAATATTTTATATTTATTCAATAATTTTAAAATATATTTTTTTAAATCGTCCATACGCGGGTCACGCTAGAATTATTGACAATAAGACACATGGTTCATATTTTTTAGAATTTTATTTTAAATTTGTTCAAAGATTTGTCCTTTAACAAATAAACTTCACAATTCTTTCCTTCCATTATTTTCACCAAAAAATTAAATTTTTACGCTGCCCTCTGCTTTCTGGTTAATTCCATATTTTCATTCACAACGATACTTTAAAAAATGGAATATATAATTTCTAATTAAATTAACCTTTGCACCTTAATTTCAAAAGACAAATATATAACTTTAAAATGATAACGCAAATTTTGTTTTCTATGGCTCACCCTATTTTCTTACCGTCACTAATTCTAGCGCGACCCTTGTAAAATGTAGATATGTTACCATTATTAACAAATATATTTTATTCTAGGGTGAAATATTAGCTAATCCAGCAATTATAATATGGTCGACTAAAGGATGCTCCTATGTTTCTTGCTTCACTGTACCAGTAAGTGCATTTAATATAATCCTTATCAATGCCAAATATCCCAACAAACGTTTATTTCTTAGAGAGTGGTTTACCTGTTCCTGTTTAGTTATTTTAACCGCTCTCTGCGAAAAAGGCTGTTATGTTTAATTGACATGTTGAGTGATTCTAATTTATCTTTACCCTTTTAATAAGGTTTTACGTAAAATTCTATTAGTGAAACTGACGGTGGGAACAATGGGTGGTAGCAAGAATGGTGATTAGGAGATGACGAAGGAGGAGATGACTAGCAGTGTTTTAGCGCTGTCAATCGTTTTTGGATTATTTTAAAGAAAAATACTTCAAATAAAAGTTACGGACAATTAATTTATCTATAACTGCTATTTGAAGTATTTTTTTCTAAAATAATCCATAAACGATTTATAGCGCTAAAACACTACTAGTCATTTCCTAGCTAATCACCCTTAATCACTTGTTCATACTACCCAATGTTCTCAAATACCTAGTTTTAAAATTTATATTTCACTAAATTTTAAGGTTAGCGGTAATTTTTCATTTTATTGCCAATTACTTATACAGTGTGAGAAAAAATCTAACTGCCAGTAAGATATGAACGTCAACGTAGGAAGTTTGTAGCGAATGGCAATATTTTTTTGCTGCCTGTGATAATAAATTTCAGAAAAAGTACATTTCAAGGTCAATTCCGACAACTTTTGAATTGAACAATGATCGGACATAGGTTTCTCTATTCATAAACAACTCCGAGTTAGTTTTTTATTTTTTAGAAAACACACTGTGCTAGTCTTCAACTCCATAATATTCAATTCTGACAGTTTAAGTTAGCAAATAAAAAGTTATTTAATTTATTTTTTTATTGAGATTAAACCTGTCTATTATAATGGGGTCCTCAACTTTAATTTTCTTATTATTTTTAATGAAAGTTCGTTTAATTTTGAAGCAATTCGTAGTATTAAAAAGTTTTAATTGTCGTAGTTTAATTGCAATTGATTTTTAATGTCAATATGACGTCACGGCGACACTCCTATATCTATAGTAGAGTGTGAGAGAAAGATCGCAATAGTGTGACGTCACAGTGACACTGACAACAAATTTCAAATATCTCGTGAATTAATTATTAAAAAATCTGATGTGGCCAACACAAAACCTCCCGCTATTTAATTTTTATTAATTTAAATACATACCTACGTATTTACTAACGCTGCAAACTGTTCCATTGCAGAAAACTATTGCTTTATTTACTATTTTCTTTTTAAAATGTCATTATTATTAATTTGAAGAGATTAGTTTTTTTGACAGTGACATTTACTGTCAGTTACATTCATTTGAAATATGAACTGTGTAACAAAGGAATTAGGCTTCGCGACTAATAAAAAAAATTATTTTTAAATTTATCTGTAAAATATATAGAAAAAGTATTAATATATTCCTGTAGAAAATTCAATAATCTTTAATTTTCATAAGACATAAAATGCGAAAAAATGGCATTTAATGGTATTTTTTGAAGAAAAACCATTATGAGCTCCAGGTAAAGTGCCATTTTCGGTTATCCGATTTACACCAAAATCTAATGACTTCTTTTCATATTAGAATAGGATAGAAATAAAAGGTTTCAGAATTTTCCGAATGATAGTATTTGAGTTAGAGCGAAGACAAAATCCCTACATATACACACACACACACACACACACACACACACACATACAGACATCATCGTGAAAATGTTAAAATTGGATTCTAGGGACCTTAAAACGTGGTCATTTACTAAAATCTCGATATGTGATTTTTCGCACGATCCCTATACCTTCCTTACCAAGGGTAGCAATTCAAGTACAAAGTGTAAATTTTATTATTTTTTGTTATGGTGGAGGACCCCATTTTCAAATTTTAATAATAATATGTAACGAATAGTAAAGCTATTTCTACAAACTTTTGATGTAATTTGGGGGCTTATAATTTAACCGATTTTGTATTTTTGTATATTTATGGTACAAGTGGCTATTTTACCTTTGTTAAATTTATGTTAATAAAAAGCATGAATTTTACTTACTAACTTATTAAGTCTGATAAAAAATAAAGCATAATTTTGAAAACATCTTGTGACTTGGTCTTCCTAGTCCGTGTCGGAATATCCATATCGACTTGTGGCAAATTGGATTCTCTTTTGACGACGAATGCTTGAAATTCGTTTGTGGTTCGTGCCTTTGCGAGCGATCCGTCTCCGTGTCGGTCGCCGGGTCCGGACTCTCAACTCCGGAGCTCTCTCGGATATAAATATTGAAGTCCAATAAAAGTTGTTACTTACGTGTGCCCGCGGGGCCGGAAGATCAAAGAATGCGCTGATCTCGTCATGATGCGACGAACGACGACCAACGCACTCCCTAGTAACCCAACATAAGAGGGATAAAGATATTTTTCTACGGATTTTACTATTCACTTCTATCCGCTCTAGACAATTTTGTTTGCCGAGTAAACAGGGAATTCCTATTGGATTTTGGTAATGCATAATAGTATTTGTTTGTTTGCAAATACCTAAGTACGTATAAAAATAAAATAGTATGTGAACCTGTTCAAATTTAGAGATTTTTTTAATTATCTCGCACTATTTGTTCTGAGTTCATTTTTTACCTTTCGCAATTCAGATTTTAGTGGATAAGCACGTTTTAAGGGCCTTATTATCCGATTGTAACATTTTTACGATGATGTCCGTATGTATGTATGTATGTATGTGTGTGTGTGTGTGTGTGTGTGTGTGTGTGTGTGTGTGTGTGTGTATGTGTGTGTGTATGTGTATGTGTGTGTGTGTGGATGTTGGAGCCACGGTTTCTCAAATACTATAAGACTTACAAATATTTAACTGCAGTTAGTGTTGCCACAAGACCAAGACCAGTCTTGGTAAGCGCAAATTTTTGAAATAAAGCAGAGGTTCTCAACCTGTGGTACGCGTACCAGGGGATACGTGAAAGGCTAGTTTTGTTATCTGCCTATTTAACATTTATTTATTAAAATATAAAGAATAGCGAAAGAAGATACTTATTTGGAGAGTTTTGTCTATTTACTTGCTGCTTCATTTTAAACATACACATAACTGTTTAACTATTGCTAATAATTCTGTAGCTAAGGAATTGAAATTATATATTTTATGTTTAGTAATGAGAAACAACACTCGATATATACGTATATTTTCATATTAATTATTTCAAGAGCTCAATTATCAAGTTGATTCACAGAAAACTTAATAATAAATATCTCAAATATTATTTGGAATATTTGAATCGCGATTGTACTGGTGTTTTTAGAATTTTATGTACTATTAGATGCGATTACACAAAAATTGTTAATGCAGGCAAAGTCGAGAGTCTTGTCGAGACTCGAGACGAGACAAGATTGACATCAAGTCTCGTCTCGACAAGACCAAGACGAGACCACTCTAGTCGAGACCAAGTCAAGACCAAGACAAGACCGACCCCAAGTCTCGTCTCGTCTCGACTTCCGGCAACACTAACTGCAGTTTCCTCTATTTGATATTCCTGGGAAGAGCTGATTAGATTTTAATAACAATTGGACAACCGAAAGTAATAGTTTTTTTAAAAAAAATTCTAAATATATTTTTTTGGAAATTTTTGTTTTTACAAATATCGAATAACATAAAATTATCCATCTAATACACTTAAATTTTTTATTATACCTTGAATAGATTTAGAGATAAAGGCACTGTGATATATAGAATAATTTAATGTAGTACAAAGCAGAGGCTAAGGCACTAAGGAAACCAGTTGATAAATTCAAATGTTTATAACATAGTAATGTTTATAACAGATGTCAGTGTCAAAAATCAACAGTTTTAGTGACATTCTGAAAGTTTTTGCTAGGAAGTAGAGTTAATCTTTCTTATTATTTTATTAAGTATTTAAAATTGTAGGTAAAATGCATATATCCCTCTTGTTAATGAATTGGAAGAATCTCTGACATTTAGGAACTTCCTCATACAATGAAAAATAGATATAATTAGAATTGTATGTGTGCAGAAGGCATGTTAAATTCAATAAAAAACAATATTTAGGTAAAGTTCTGTATTTTTTTTTTTTTTTGTAAAACGACGGTTCGATAGCGAAGTGTAATACAATACTTATATAACATAAAATGGAAATGGCGAGAGGTATTGTGCTAGCCACAATTTTTTTTTTTTAATCGAACTTCGAGTCGGGCCGGCAATTTTAAACAGAGTAAACAATATTGAATAGTTTTATTGACAACAATGATAAATTTGTGAGTTGGGAGTTCATTTCTTTTCAATTTTGTTTATTTAACTCTTAGTTAAAATTTTAACCAGTTGAAAAACTCGTGTAGTTTATACGCACATATAAATTTGTTTCAACTGTACTTATCAATTATTCTAAGTTCAATTCTTAATGCAGTGTGAAGTCTAAAAGCTATTTGATATTTCAATTACATTATTGTTACAATGGCCGTGAAATAGTTGTACAGTGGTGTGTATAACATGTTTCAAGTGCGGTATGAATCACAATCACAACACAAATGTAAAATAAAGTGCAAAGCATTAGCTACCGCCGGGAGCGAAGCATTTGTGCAAAATAAATCGAATCCAGCTTGGAGCGTGTTTTTAAAGCCTCTCATCTCGTAGGGGAAGTTCACAAAGGCCGCGTAAACACCCTGAAGTTATTCGATTTTGCTTGAAAAAGTGTTTTATTCACCGTCCCTGCCTCTAAACCACACATCGATTCAAACCTTACTTCGTTATGAAAAACTGCACTCGCTCGCGTAAACGAGTTAGCGTGCAGCGCTGTTTATATTGCGAGCTTTAACAGTGTATGAGGAAATTATTTCACTAACTTTATCATTTCTCGATGGGGTTGCTTTCAAATACATTATTTGCTGATTTTTACAGCACTTGATGGAAGGGTGTATTTATGTGAAATTTGCTGTCGTGTAACATTTTCTCAATAAATTGGTAACGACGTTTTTTCTATTATACGAATAAGCCACATTGTTCATATTTTTGTTATTATACTCTGTTCCGCCTTACCAATTCAGTAGATCAACGCCAGTTTAAACCTTTCGTTATTCACGCAAAGCAAAGCTGGCTGATTTATGATAGTTAATCTCTTTATAATTCTTTAACTCTATATATTGAATATGGAAGAAAATGTATAATCAAACCGTATAGACAATAAGATATCAAAAAATATCAAAAAATGATTTTTAACTGGGTTTTTTCAAGGAAAACTGTTAAGAACTTCAAAAAAGAGAACTTCCGGTTGACCAGTTACAACCAAAATATAATCAGCTCTTCATATGGATGAAAAGAAGAGGAATACGAAATAATTATAATTTTTTGAATTTATGAAATGTCACTTTTTATATAATTGGTACGAAATGTGTTTTCTAATAGTATATTAAAGAACGAGTGTCATAATTGCCTTTTTATTTTGTGAGAAGGAAGTTTGGATCACGACGCGAAGCGGAGTTAACCAACCGTTCGAACAAAATAATAGACAATTATGACATGAGTTTTTATAAATACTATTTTTTTCTATTTTGCTCTTCCTATACCTTTTTTCCTCCCGCTACCCTTGGTAAGGGAGGTATAGGGATCGTGCTAAAAATCTCATATCGAGATTTTAGTAAATGACCACGTTTTAAGGTCCCTAGAATCCATTTTTAACATTTTCACGATGATGTCTGTATGTGTGTATGAGTGTGTGTACGTGTGTATGCATGTGTATGGATTTTGTCTTCGCTCTAACTCAAGAAGCCATTAGATTTTGGTGTAAATCAGATAATCGGAAATGGCACTTTACCTGAAACTCATAGTGTTTTTTTTTTTCAAAAAATACCATTAAATGCCTTTTTTTCGAATTTTATGTCTTATGAAAATTATAGATTATTGAATTTTCTACAGGAATACATTAATACTTTTTCTATATATTTTTCAGATAAATTTAAAAATAATTTTTTTTATTAGTCGCGAAGCCTAAGATAAAAACTATTTTTTTTTTACACCGTTCATTTTTTAAATGCATGTAACTGACACTGTCAGAAAACTTATCACTTCAAATTAATAATAATCATAATAGTGACATTTTAATAAAAAAAATAGGAAATAAAGCAATAGTTTTCTGCAATGGAACAGTTTGCAGCGTTAGCAAATACGTAGGTAGGTATGTATTTAAATTAATAAAAATTAAATAGCGGGAGGTTTTGTGTTGGCCACATCAGATTTTTTAAATGAAAAATAGTAATGTCAAAATTTGGGAATTTTGGCAATTGGCGGTGTTAATATGACGTTTGATAATTCATTTGACAACTCTAACCTTATTTTTGTAACACCATACGATATTTTCTATTTCATGCTAAATTTATTACTTTATGTCTTCTCTTCTTCTTATTCTTAGTTTTAAATTCAAAATTATATAAAATTAAAATTCTTAACAATCGTTTGTGTTCGTTTATTTAACGAGATTTAACATTTAATATTACTGAAATTCTTAGCTCAACCTTATAAAAATAAGTTGTACTAGTCTATTACATAATAGTAATAGTTTTGTTACATATGCAAAATAGAAAAAAATCTTTATTTTCACAGCAACGTTTTGGTAAATTGATTTTGAAAAATGTATATTGAGCTGTCATAGAAAAACCTAGAATTTTGAGTATTTTAAAATTATTATTTTAGCGGAATTAGATACAATTTGCAATTCTAGCATCGCTCGTTTTGGCAAATATCATGTTCATCAAACAATATCACTCTTTTCATAACTAATTATGTAAATAACTATATAATAACCAGTCTCTGGTAAAATGAATGAGTGAAATTTTGTAAGCGTGAAAAATTATGAGAACGATTAGTTGTAATTTCCACCGGTGTAAATTTATCAAAGTCAGTGTTTTCATTTCTTCTTGGTTCATATTCGCTATCGAACTGTACCTGACCGGCTAACCTTTTGGTGGAGTCGCCGTGAAAAAGGGTTGCTCGGGCTCATCCATCAAGTATTCACGCCGATCCGTGACAGAGAAGGTGTCAACTATATACACAACACGTTGTTCGGGTCTCTGTCGCACTTACACTCGGCCAATAGAGTCTTTCTCTGTCTTGCTTTCACTCGGAGTCCACAGTGTGTGCATTAGTGTATTGGATCGGCGTGTGAACGTTTTTCCTTTTAGTAACTATGGTGAATCCCCAGAGCTTGTACTGCTGCCACCTTTTTTCTTATTTTCCTTCTCTTTTGCTATGCTCTATGCTTCTCCTTTACGTTTGCTTTATCGGACTGTTCTCGTTTTTATTCTTGATGGGTTTTGTTCAACGACGTTTTTGTAGGAAAGTTTATTTTAGAAGCTGATTCAAATCCAAGATTCATATGCTATTTTACAAAGACTGTGAAAATACTTGACAAATAACAAATTACTTTAATTTAAATGATATGAAGACCATTATCGTAAATGATTGATTAAAGTTCTCGCAGCTCAAGTTCGAATCCGACCTAATCATTCAGTACACAGAAGTAGGTACTCTTTGTGGTGCTCTTTTAATAAAGCCTACAAAAAAATGTCTAGATACTGTAAGAATACACGTTAGAATTATTGAGAATAATAAAGTTAGGTAGACCGCAAAATACAAAATTTGCACTATAATTTTAAACAGTTATTTATCTATCGTTTGAATTAATTAGAAAGCATTAGGTATCATGATAATTGACGGCTTTGACAATTTTTAAGTCCCGCAGTACTTACTATGAAAATTTTTTGGTTAAAAAATTATCCAATTGAATCCCTTTATTGCTGACCACATGTGCGAAAGTAACCAATCAAAACAAACTTACACTGATAATTATCCTAAGACAATTATCAGAAGTAATATCACAAGACCTCCTGATTTTATCGATAAATTTTTATTTTGCACGAATTTTTTTTGCTTAGCAACAAACACGAAAGCAAACTGCATGGTAAAATCCCGACTCCGAAGGAGAAGGGGTTTTACCTAATGTCAGTTTGCTTGAGTGATTTTGCTTAAAAGCAAAAAAATGAGTGCTTAAAAATAAAAGTTTATCTGACAAAATCTGAGAGGTCGTGTGGTATTTGGTGAGATAAATTCCAAAGACAACGCAAAATGAAACTTGACACATTAATTGTCACACTGACAGTTATAAACCATAACAACTGTTTATTTACTTGGTAGCGGAAAATTATCGGGGTAACGGGGTTTTATCGGGGTAACAAGGTTTTATCAGTATAATACTGTTCCCATTGGTTGAATTTTCAAGTGTATTGCATCATGATTGGTTAAACACTAGTCGTTGGAATTTATCACTTATGTCACTAAGTTGCTAAGTAACAAACAGTTTTTGACATATAATTAAAGATTAATTGTTTTAATTTTAAAATGTCATTTTCACGCTGTCAATGAAAATGATGATTTAAACAACAAAATTAAAGAAGAAAACACATAAAAAAAACTGTATTAAATAAAAAATTAAATGTGGAGAATATTTATGGACTTTTGTATGTCTTATCTTCTTCTCTTTGGTCTCACTCAAAGAGGTCTCATTTTCATTGCACACTTCACATTGAACATATTCATGTTCATAGCTATTAGTGACATCTACTGGGCTATGTTAGACACAAAAAATCTGTCAAATACAAATTGTAGGCAAATTTAATGTTAAAACTGCAAAAAAATTTCTCACTGAATACCCCTCGATCATTGGTAAATACTTATAATTTTATCACACTTCCTCAAACACGTTGCTTCTAGGTAACACCACCTCCGCCTTCGGCGTCGGGATGTTACCAAGCAACGCGCTTTCGGTAACTGTCATAAAATTATATCGTAATTATCAATGTCCTCGGGATATTATAGCTGACAATTTTTAAATCTGTCAGAAATGAATTTCAAAGCATTCAAAGAAAAGATTGGTTGTTGCCTTTTAGGACGTAGAAGGAAAGAATGGTAATGGTGAAGGAAACTACTTACACTTTGACTATATTTAAAATAAAATTTTAAAATATATGAACCTTAGATCTTAGGGCCAGTTTCATACAGGTTTAAATTTACTTCCAAAATAAATTTAATGAAATGGACAAATGCAATTCGATTTTTTGACTTTAATGTCATAAGAACATGAAAACCGATTCGAATTTGTTTATTTCAATAAATTTACATTTTAAATAAATATGTATGGACCGAGGTATGGACCTTTATAAAATCTCCCCTTATTCTCAATAATTCTAGCATGACCCGTAAAAGCGACATCAACATAGCTATTTTTCATGTATTACGAGATGCATGAATATGTTTAAATTATATACAATAATTGTAATACAGAATATTTTTATTGAAGAAATTTATTTCAATAAATATATTGGAAATAATCATAAAATTCCCATATCTAAATTTTAAGACATAAACTAATTATAGAATGATTACATATGTCCCTAAAGGTAATCTGTAGTCACATATTATTGAAAATTCATACAAATTGAGAAAAAATGGGCACGGGTCGTGAATTTTGTCGGGTCAAGATGAGTCATGACGTGAATACATTTTAAATTTTATCGAGCTTAGTGATACGTTTTATTTTTGTATTTAAAAAAATATATATTTAATTTCCATGTGTTACTTTATATTCTTATTATTAAATAAGTATATCGAAATGTCATCAATAGTACTTTTTTCTTCTTAAAAATGGTTTTTCCAGGGAACCCAAAATTGTAAACTGAAATGGCATTAATTACTAAAAATAGGTCTCAAATTTTGGAACAATTACGTGGCACGAACGTGACTCGTTGGACGTGAATACCAAAATAAATTCGTGAGCATGAGTGACAGTGGTTCAAACAATAAGTTGTGCGTAACTGGTCTTGATTACATTTTTAGTTTCGTGAGCGTGCGTGATCGTGAAAAAAAGTAACTCACGCGCCCACCTCTACATGCACTCCAATTCTTCATAACTTAGCATTTTCAATATGGCCACTTAATTGGCAACACTGTAGAAATCCAGCTCATACTTATTTGACGAGATCTATAGTAATCATAAGAAGAGCATGAATTTTTTAATTTAATTTAACTAACTCGGAGTAGGCTATGAACAGAGAAAAGTATATCAAAAGTAAAGTTAATAAGAAACAACGATCAAAACTTAAAAAATAACAACGAAACATTTTTAGTGTCAAAATAATTTTCAAATCTTATTTTTTTTTTTTATTTTGTGCGTCAATCGTACAAAAAAACGTAATAAACTCTGCGGTCAGTAAGTGCTCTAAGCTCTACTACCGGTATGGGATGTATTGGAGATCGAGATGAAGTCGAGATCTCCAAAATCATCCTCAACCGATAGGAATCAATTACTGATCTTAATACTTAAATAACTATAAATACTTTTAAATTATGATATACCTTTCTCTATTCATAGGTTACTCCAGATAATTTTTAACACACTGTCTTTAATATAATTAAAGACGAGTGCTGGATTCGGGAAAATGGTATTAAAACCATAATGAAAACAGTATTTTGTAAAAAAATGAGCAGCAAGTATGAACACTGTGTCCAGGTTAAATTAGGTAAAATTAAGGTTAGGTTAGGTTAATAGTGTATATGTGTTTTTACAAATAAAGATAATGGAAGTTCAACATAAATTCGTTTTATTTCAAAGTGAATCGTTATCTTATAAATTTAAAAATAAGTTAAAATTAAGGTTACATTAGACGATTTTAGTTTAGATTAAAATAGGTTGTAAAATTAGGTTTTATTTGATTATATTACATTTCTATTTCAGTTAGATACTTACTATTTAATTACTGTTACAATAAGTAGAAACAAATAAAAACTTGATCATAATGAAATGATGTGTATTTGTAATAGAAAAGAAATGATATATTATTATATAATTAATATGGATAATACAATAATATGCAGTTGAAGATAATGATCATTGAACAAAATGAAATAATTGTTGAGAATTAGATGTTACTCCTATAATTTTACTATCCTGGGAAAGAGAAGAAGCTCGTGATAATTTTCCTGCCATTATACACACATTTCTCAATTATCATGAGCAGTAATAGTAACAGTAAGTAAAGTATCTCAATTAACGTTAAATAAGTAATGAACCCAAATTGAATTAAGTCAACGGCGGGTCGGCCAGTGCCGTAAATATTCCAACGTAGGCCATATGCCACAACAACTGATATAAGTAAATTACATTAATAAATATCAATGGCGTCGAGTTAGCGCCACAAGAAACTATTAAACGCTCGTTTTATTGCTGCCAACTGTGACTAAAGTCCCTAAATAAACCGGCCCGCGCCATAAAAACTCAGCCACCAACATAAAGTATCGGCGACCCAGCTACGACTACTCTAGATAAACCCAACACAAGAAAAAATGCAACTGTAATTATATATTGGGACGGGACGTTTTTTGCTTAATTGGGTTAAGCGATATTTACACGTAGAATTAACGGACGTCCTACCAAAATTTGCCAAAATCGGGAAATCTATTCGTACTTCAAATAAAATTATTTGTTTCAACTTCTACTTATAAAGTGGTACTTTATCTATTGAAATATCCTCGGAAATATCTTCGCTAAAGTAAGGGCTGGTGTGTGATGAATTTGATTTACGAATTTGCAATTTATATTTTAAAATATAAATATTCTTAAAACCTATGCAATGGTTTATGAACGATTTACAAATTTAAAAATTTGAAATTTAGATTTGGAATATAACCATATTTTATATTTCTAAATGTAAATTTCAAATTCGACTAATCACAAGAGAGCATCATTAAACATGGCGGTATAACTCAGCCTATGTTCTGGTGACAAAGCAGTAACTGTTGTCGTCATACGTTTCTGTAATTTCAATGCAAGGAGGGATAACAAGAAATTTTATAAAGGCACACTCATATGAGTATACCAACTTGATAAAATGTTCATGGTCTTATTCTTTCATTTTCGGAAATAAATTATGATAATGCTCATTTACAAATCTTAATCTGTTATAGGTTTAAACACAGTCTAACAGACCATCTATTTTTTTATGTTTGTGTTTGTTTCTTTCTTCATGATACAAATCGACAATAGTAAAAAACATTCCCGGTATTATTAAAACATCTTGTTCATTAGCATTTAACAAATCCATAGCTTATAAAAATAGTATCGTAATCTAAAACTTGAACTGGAGAAACGTCAAAATATGACAAGCAATGACAAGTCACATGATAGATACTGATTGGTCAGATCCAAAAGTTCAAAATCGAACGTAAACCAAACAGAAAATTGTAAATTTTAAATCAAAATTTATATTTATAAATTAGATTCATCATAAACTAGCCCTAACACTTAAAAAACTTGTTTAATTATTTCCCCTACTAGTGAGAATATTCGCTATTTCTCGCATTCATTTATGTTTGAGAACATTTATTTCTGGAACGAATATAGAAAAACTTATTTTACAGACTAGTGAAGTAAATACAAATTCATACCATATAACAAAATTTTAACGAGTTTACGTTGGTAATTATAAAAATAAACAAAATTGTAAACAAATGTAAATATCACAAAATTTTAATTAAAAAAGCCTAGAAGGTAGGCGATGAAAAAATTTTCGTATGTTACTGGATAGTACAATCATTTTATTAAAACTAGAGTAACACTTTATTTCTCAAATTCTCCGCTTGTCATTTCTTGTAACAAATAAATGATTATATTTTATATTAATCAAATTTCGAAATAAATTTACCTGAAATCAAAGCAGAATCTAGGCTTCAAACTTCGACCGAAATAATATTTATAAAAAACAAATTGTAAAACATTTTGAAACTTAGATGCGATCTGGCCGTCGGGAACAAAATTCAGAATCCTGTAGTCCCTGCAGTCCGCCCATCTGTTGCAGCAGCCGAGGATCGATCATCTTCACTATTTGCTGATTCAGCTTCTGCATTTGCATCTGGTTGACATTCTTGGCCATATCACCGCCCTTGAACAACCCTTTAATACCGCCCATCTTCTTCACAACCGCCGCGAACTTAGTATACTGCGAGATCAGATCTTTGACCTCGCGTTCTGTGACACCGGATCCTTGTGCCACGCGTACCACTCGCCCAGTTTGCTTGCTGAAGAGCTTCGCACCATCTCTGTTGTCTAGCTCTCCATCGTTCATGCTGTCCATGATAGTCATTAGTCTTTTGAGACGAGCCATAGAGTCTTGTTCGCTGCATTTGCCCATGAAAACTTGGCTGAAGCCGGGAATCATGCCTAGTATTTGGGAGAAAGGACCCATCTTCATGATGTTTTGGAATTGTTCGTACATATCTCTGAGAGTAAATTGACCATGTTTGATTTTTTCTAATAGTCCTTCGTTGCCATCTAGTTGGAGTTCGTTAACGCGGTCAATAAGGCCTTCAAGGTCACCCATACCGAGTAGTTTGCTGATAAATGGTTTGGTTTTGAATGGTTCAAGGTCGTCGATATGTTCACCAGAACCCATGAAGATTATAGGCGATTTAGTAGCTGCAACTGCACTTAAAGCACCGCCACCTTTTGCGTGACCATCCAACTTTGTGATGATGACAGAGCCAATATCTACTTTTTCTTTGAAAGCTGTAGCTTGTGCTTTACACGCCTGTCCAATCGTCGCGTCCATTACAAATATTATATTATCTGGTTTTATTGCGTTTGAGACAGCCAACATTTCTTCGAATAAAGCTTCTTCTTGTTTATGTCTACCACTGGTGTCGACAATAATTAACTCGAAACCTTCTTTTGTAAACATTTTGACGCCATCTTGAGCAATGACTACAGGGTCTACTTCTGTATAACTGCCATAAAATGGTATCCTAGCTTTAGTGCAATTTTGTTTCACTTGATCGTACGCACCAGCTCTGAATGTATCGGCACAGACAATACAAGATTTCCAATTTTTCTTCTGGTACTGATAGGCTAGTTTAGTGCAAGTTGTTGTTTTCCCAGATCCTTGTAAACCTACTAACATTATAACGTTCGGCTTTCCTTTTACAGGCTCGTATGGTTTCACGCCTGGGTCTACAAGTTTTATTAATTCTTTATAAACGGCACTTTGGATCATTCTTCTCTTGTTAAGACCTCCGGCCATTTCTTCAAAATCTATGACTGCTCGTACATTGTCTCGAAGTTTCTTCACAAGTACAATATTGACATCTGCTTCCAGTAATGCAGAACATATTTCTTTGAGCATACCATTTAAAACATCTTCATTGATTATTGTTGCTTTGCTTAAAGATTGGAGAGCACTTGTTATTTTTCTACCCAAATCCGCGAGAACCATGTTTGATTAAATACTGTACAATGTATAACTCAAGAAAGGTATAAACTTTTCTCAAATAATGACAACCACCAACCACGTGACAACACGAACACTGAACACTCTGAACAGCAGGGTTCCGATTGAGCAGTTGCAAATCGTACCAACATTTTAAAGCAAAACGTACTAAAATTTCATAAAAAGTACTATACATTTTAAAACTTCAAATCACACATTTAAACATGAGAAAAGCTGTTTTCTAATTATTATATTAAAAATTTCAAAACATGTAATAACAAAATGTTATTAATCTATGACAACAAATAACTGAAAAATAAAAATTTGATTCTTTAAATAAATTGTACTTAATACTAATTGAAGTCCATAACAAACAAAAAAACAAAAAGTTAAAGGTAGAAATTTTGAATTGTAGTTGTAAGGATTTTTTTTATTATCTACAGAAAAACACAAACCGTACTAAATTGTTTAAAGTGGTACTAGGGTACGACCTTTTTGTAAAAAGTACTGACAATAGTACAATTGTACTGACAATCGCAACGCTGCTGAACAGTGAATAACGCTCTCTCCTAGTGTGTGTTACAGTAACTATTTCTGATACACGTCAAGCCACGTCAGACAACATAAAATCCCGTAAAATGAAATGATATATTACTAACTTGACGAAATACTATTATCCTTACGGAATAATAAATAAAATCCATAAACATATATAACTAACTTCCAAATTTTTCTCTAGCAAGAATACACAATTAATTTGAACATATAAAAACACTTTATTCAGATTAGACACTTAAATATTGATTCAATCGTATTGCAACGCCATCTCTTGATTGCTACTAGAAACTAGAAGTTATACGCAATAAAATATTAATACCCCGATTATGGTCTTCTCTTTAAGAATTATAGAATTTAAGCTTAAAGAGTAGTCTTAAAGAGATTCTTAAATAATTTAACGAATTCTGATTACGGTCATTTAAATTTAATTTCTTAAATTCGAAATGTCACTTTATAGAGTAGCTAACTTCATTTATGTTATGTTACTGTTATAGTGACATATAGGTTAGAAAATAAAACATCTCAAAATATGGAAAATTTTCACCGTAGCTCATGGTAAATAAAATATATCACGTATTCACGTTAATATACTAGTTAATAAATAATAAAAAAACGTGTAAAGCATGCCAATACATTTACTGAACAATATGAAGAGTTAAAAAGCTATGGAAAGTGATACTGGGTGGTAGAATGAATAAGTGATTAACACGTTCAGGGTGATTAGCTAGGAAATGACTAGCAGTGTTTTAACGCTTTAAATAGTTTATGGATTATTTTAGAAAAAAATACTTCAAACAGCAGTTATAGAAAAATTAATTGTCCGTAACTTTTATTTGAATTATTTTTCTTTAAAATAATCCGTAAACGATTGACAGCGCGAAAACACTGCTAGTCATCTCCTCCTCAGTCATCTTCTCCTCAGTCATCTCCTAAGCACCATTCATGCTACCACCCACAGTGTTTAGAACGGGAATAATAAACCCAACATTACCTCCTGATTACATTGAAAAGAAATGGAAAGAATTAGCTATGAAATTATAACTTTGTTTAAACGAAAGTCTTTAATAAATTTATTTTCGGAATATTCGAAAGGATTCGTAGTATCCCTTAATATTATTCTTTCAATTCTCATTTCATTCCTACATAAGAAAAAAATTTTAAACTAACTTGCACGATTATAAGAATATGTATTTTTTACCCTTCATCATCTTCATTTAACCACAAAAATTGGAATATTGTCCATATTTTGCTTGGATTTTTAATTAAAAAAAATTAAATGAAATTTTATAGCGAGGTTCTTGTCACTGTAAAATTTATAGAAATATTTAGTAACTAAATATTTAAAGCCATGACCATAATTGTGTGTCTTAAATTCTAAAGAGTTAAAGTGTAAATATTTAAAGTTATGTCCATAATTGTTTTCAACTTTAATTCTTAAATTTTAAAGTGTTAAAGCGCTATAGAGCTATAATGAATGACCATAATCGGGGCATAAAATGTGTTTCTTTTATAGATTGTACGCGAGTAGGTATAAAAAGTGTAAATGTTTGGCTAGGGTCTCAACACACGAAAACCTTTACATAGCCTTCTTCAAATCACGACTTATGCATTTCTCGACTCCGCAAATCTAGTCCATGAAGTTGACGCGTATGAAAATGCTCAAATCTTGATTTGTACACCGTTAGACAAGATGGCTGACAAATACACTCCGGAGTACAATTTTTAAAAAAATACTATCAATAACGTAAACTAATCCTTATTCATTTTATACTCCACAATGTACTAGTCAGCCATCTTGTCAAACGGTGCATATATTTAGATTTGAGCATTTCGGTACCCGCCAACTTCATGGGCTAGATTTGCGGAGTCGAGAAATGCAAAAGTCGTAATTTGAAGAAGGCTATCTAAAAGTTTTCGTGGGTTTCATGCAATCCCAAATGTTTGAAGCGAAAAGCGTAAATTTGACAAAATAGTCAAAACTATGTAGCTCATTCCAAATCTTGATATAGAAAATGAGCTATTATTATATTTTATATTCTCTAAAATCTTTAAGAGTCCTATTTCTTTAATGTCATTCATTTTTAAACCCTTGATATAACACCCGTCGCTTCTACGTGAAAACGGCCCTAGCGTGATCTATACCCATAGTCCTGTGGCTCGTGCCTTCGCCCAACAGCTGCTGGACTCTTCAGCCAACGTGATAATTAACTCTCTCCAAAAAATGCGTTTAACGCATTCTTAAATATCCACAGCAACTGTAACAGAACAGACCTACGCTTCCTGACACACTAATCATGCTCACTTGATTTATACTACAATTTGCTATCAGTGAGTGTGAGTGGGAACGTAAAATTGTTGATTTTCAAAATTGCACAAGGAAATAATTATTGATAGGGGATGGTGATTTAATGGTGGCATATGGAGTGGGTTTATTATTATTTTTTTTTTAATTTTGAGACATTATGACTATTTATGGTTTAAGTTTAAATTTATAATAGTATTGGGACCCGCAGAATCTGTTGGTCACGTTATAATCACACCTATAATGGACCCTAGTCGTTAGTATATCTTGTTCCACCGTATGAATAGAGTTGATAGTAATTAATTTAATTTTAATAAGTGATTTATTGGTAGAAATGTAATATATGATGCGCGTGAATTTTCGATGTTAAGAATTTGAAATGATGTACAATATATTGACACTAGATGGCAGTAGTGATTGCGTGCAACATGGCCAACTTCACTGTATTGCGCTACGCTTATTATGGCGGTGTCAAATGTCATTAAAATTATTACAAATCGAGTAAGTCAAGTAGCGTCACGGCGCGGAGCAACA
Organism: Ophonus ardosiacus; assembly: GCA_943142095.1. Taxonomy (NCBI): domain Eukaryota; kingdom Metazoa; phylum Arthropoda; class Insecta; order Coleoptera; family Carabidae; genus Ophonus; species Ophonus ardosiacus. The sequence continues at coordinate 79,377,505 of OW964823.1, forward strand.
GTGTACTATTTAGAAAAATAATCTGTTATAATAAATATTTAAATTTTGAAGTATTACATTTGCTTTTAATAAACTGACAACACATTTTGCACATGCTCATTGACAGGACCAAGGAGGATCAGGGATGCCGATCTAACTGAAATAAATATAACTAGATGTCGCCACTATCCGTACCAAATATCCAAATCTGTAAAAAACTACCGACAAAATTTTATATGGGAAAACAACGATTTGAAACGGCCATAAAAAGGGTAGCGCAATTGAATGAAGTTGGCAATGGCAAAACTTGGACTGTTTGACTGTTATACCCGTTTTTTAGATATTGCGCGCCAAATTGATGATTATGAGTTTTCCTACGACATTTATGGTAAAATTTGTATATCTTTTGCTCGTGACTTTTCAATACTTACTAAAAAATCTGTTGTGGCCAGCACACAACCTCTCGCACACTCGTATTAGGCTGCATAAGTATTGAATTAATATATCTGCTACTCTTAAAGAAATCTAATTACATCTATTTTTTTCTCCTACTTTTCTAAAGGTTCGAATTTCTTCCAATTCATTGACGAAATTGGCGGTATTTTTAAATGGTATATATTAAACATATTATGTATTTTTAATTTTAATTAATTAATAACAAAATAAGAAATATTTAATGTAACTATTATTGTGCTCTGGATGCGGTTATTCGCTACCGAAAATCGGTCACATTAATATTTCTTGTATGAATGTTATGATGATTTTGGACAAGGCGAAAGAAGAATGTTTTTAAAGAGTTAAGTGATTCAGTGGAGCTCTTATTTTCATCCCTTTTCTTATTGTTTTCGGGTTTTTGCTAACCCACTAAGTGGGAAACGCGTGATTTTATGTATGTATGTATGTATGTATTTTTCATACATTTTTAAATTTTAATATTAATATAATAGAGAAAATGGGGTATAAAATGCAGTAAATATTTAAAAAAAAAACTAATGGAATGAAATTAATAATTTTTGAAATTAGCCTGAAGATTACAAAAGAAGGGCACCGATTTTTATTCATTAATAAATTGCTCGTATTAATTTAATTGTAATTTTCGAACCGGTCTAGCCCTTTAATGATATTTATACAATAGGGGTTTCCAAGTTTTTTTCATTTTTTAATATGTTAATCTCTATATAAAAATATTAGACCCGTGTTTTTTATTTTGGCCGAAAAGCGTCTAATAAACCAGAAAAAAATTATTAAAGTTTCTATAAATGAGGATCGAGAAAATCATCGGTGCGTGTGACGTCACTGACATCGCGAGAAGATACGTTTCTAGAGCTGAGTGAGACGGATATATAACAAACACGGTGGGTATGTCGTTTCGCACATGAACATTGAACATGTAAGATCTGTAAGATGTAAACAAATGATACATAACCCAAGAAAGTAACCAGTTGTTAAATTCTGTTCCTCAACTTATTTTGAAGTATTTATCTAAGATATTTTTTAAGAAATTGTGATTGTACTTGAGTACTTATAGTAATTTTTGAGATAATTAAATATTATTTTTCTATTTTTTTGTGGTGGTGATGAAATACTGTTCCGTACCGGGCTGCTCTAATTCCTCAGCAAATAATCCAAAGAAAATATGTATATGTAACGGTTCCAAAAAATGAAGAAACACGTGCAAGTTATAATGACTAAATATAAATATTCCGTATTATAATGGAGTTAATTAATTTACTAATTTAATTATTTGTGTATTCAATTTACAGCCAGAAAGTAAAAACGCTGCTCCTGATTCTTGTCCTATCCTGTTATCATTAAAATTATAAAATTAGCTCATGTTTAACTTTCTAATTAATAATAAATTAAATTATTGGTAAAATGATGTTTTATTTAAGACAAAAAAAAATAACAAACAACTATGAAACTATTTATTTGATTTCATAAATTAATTTGGGGAATACTGCAATTTTCCAAAATGTTGTTGCCTCCTCTATCAACTGCTGACACAGTTCTTTGTCGACTGTCTGCACAAATTCAGGATCCATATTCTAAAGAAAGTGAACAGTTTTAATATAAACAGTATTATTGGTTATTTACTTCACTTACTTGTTTTTTCAAAAGATTCTTCAAAAAATTAACAGGAAATTCAGTAAAAATTTTTTGTAACCTTAAATTTCGTCAAAATAACACTTATTCTGGCTCGTTCAAATGTCATGTCGGAACCAGCGCGAACATAATCTGCGCGCTCGAAAAGCCATTAGCCAATCAGAATTTTCAGAGTGCCGTTGACGTTACAAAGATGGCCGATACTGAATTTTATGCACTCAATTTAAATGTATTACATTTTAATTTTGATTTTAGAGTAATAAAAATAAGCAAATTAACGATTTTATTCATCTTAATATTACTTAAACATGATGAACTCTGATATCCAATAAGTATTTCTTAAAAAGCTGTAGCCTTGGAAACCCCTATTATGGAAAAAATTTAATTTTTGAATTCGATTTTATTCGTATTATGAAGATAGGACCTCACATACAGCAAATTTATTTAAAATTCCATTTCCAAAATTTCTTATCTTAATGGATCTTTTGTATTTTAATGAAACTAGCTACTGTTCTTTTCTATTCTTTTTGCTATTAGGTAACATTTCATCTGATGAACTGATAAACGGAGAAAGTATTTTACTATTTTAGCAAAGCGTACAAGGGAAGAAAAGATATGAAACCTGGCGTTTGGAACCCCAGGTAAGTTTCCTAAATACCAGGATGCCAGTTGTGTCAGAAAACAAAGCAAAGACATAGAGACAATATCTAAGCTAGACTGACATCTGTCAGCTTGTGTTTCCGTAATCTGCTACTTCTGCTACCTACCGATAATTTGTATCTCTTTCGGATACATCGGAAAGACGTAAAATCGTAAATCAGAAAAACTATCAATATTGATGTTTAACATAAAATAAATGTATTAGGTATCATGATTTTTATTTGTATGTGTATGCATTTCATATAATAACTTGTTTTAGTAAAAAGGGGATTTAATGATGATGACTTATTTGAACCATGTAGGCGTTTACCAGGCACTGATTACTGGCGTAAAGAGTGTATCACAGGAGTCAGTTTTAAAATTTGAAATATTTCTTTTTCGTTTCGGTTGGTATCGAAACCAGACACTCAGTATAACAAATATAAACTCAGTATAACAAATATAAACTAATAATTATTGCCAAATTAGACATATTTTTATTTATACAAACAAGCAATCTACGTATTTCATAAGCGATTTTTGAACACAGATGTGCCGTATTTAACGTTGTATATACGTAAAGTTTTTTTAAATTTTAATAAGGTAAATATAACAACATTTGGCCTATATACTATAATAATAGTATCAATCGAAAATTTTATAACCTTGTATTTTAACCCTATTCTAATACTAATTCTCACCATTAGATTTTGGTGTAAATCGGATAACCGGAAATGGCCCTTTACTTGAAGCTAAAAATGGGGTTTCTTCGAAAAATACATTTAAATGTCATTTTTTCGCAATTTATGTTATTATAAAAATTAAAGGGGTTTTGTGGCCGCATGTCTAAAGTGGAATTCGTCATGAGCCTAATGTCTAGTTGCGATTCTGGGGAACCGGGTTCGATCCCGACCGACGTCAAATTTCGAATTTAAATGGCACAAAGGTGACTCCTGTTGAGCAATAATACGATATTATTTACACAATAATACTACAGGTTAATGTGCACGCAAATACTGAAATCGGTTCATTTATCGAAGGACGTAAATTTTGAAAATATTTTAAAAATATTATAAAATAAAACTCAGAGCACCATAAATTTATAAAATAATCTAATTTATAAGTGCAGTTATGCATTTCATATTTCAAATTTATATAACTGACAGATACCCTGTCAAAAAACTAATCATTTCAAATTAATAATGGTGACAATTTAAAAAGAAAATGCTAAATAAAGCAATAGTTATATGCAAAGGAGCAGTTTGCAGCATTAGTAAATATGTAGGTATGTATTAAAATTATTAAAAATTAAATAGCGGGAGGTATTGTGTTGGCCACATCAGATTTGCATATTTAATCGTCTGCAGTCAAGGGCACTTCTCATTTTTTCGACATTATCATTTCTAAATTTGGCACCAGATTTGGGGCTTTAAAAAATAATTTTGAACTCAAATCTCACAAATACTGTATTTTTAGTTTGAATCATGCTTTGTTCGTTTGCGTAGTTCACTGATGTAGCAAATTGTGACGTCAATGTCGAAATCCCCTGTTGCAAATAATTTTTTTGTTACATAACAGTGGAATTAAAATATGTTGTATAAAATTTGTCACGTTGACATTAGCGGATGAGAGAAGAAAAGTAGCAAGCGCATTGCATGCGTGTGTGTGTGGGTGTGCACAGGCAGAATGTATGAAGCGCTCGTGCGGCCGTAATGACGTCACGTGTGTCCACCGCACTATGACATGTCCGAGTCCGAGGCGCAAAGCCCGCGTCGCCAGGGATTCGTCGGTTATTGATGACGCCACGCCGCCACCGACGCCACCGCTGCTTCACATCGCGAGCACCCCCAGTCCAGGCACCAACTAGCCCAAAACGGATTTTAAAATTATAAAAAATATGAAGGGTATTTAAAAACTAACTTTCTCTTCAAACGATAATCGACTTATTGAAGATAGATATTCCTTAATGTTATAACAGAAAAAAAAAATATTTTTTAAAAATTTTCTTAAAAGAAACTATTACTTCCGGTTGTCCAATTGTTACCAAAGTCTAATCAGCTTTTCCCAGGAAGTCAGATTGAGGAAACTACAGTTAAATATTTTTTAAGTTTTATAGTACTTGAGAAACTGTGGCTTCAACATCCACACAAACACACACACACACACACACACACACACACACACACACACACACACACATACACATACACATACACATACACATACGGACATCATCTTAAAAATATTATAATCGGATTCTAGGGATCTTAAAACGCTCTTATCCACTAAAATCTGCAATTGCAATTTTTAGCATGATTCCAATATCTCTCTTACAGGCCTATTCTACTAAAAAAATGTATAACGATATCGTTACTGAACGACTGTCGCTAAGCATTTGGTTAAACGACTTTAATAACGACAAATGCCAAAAACCTATTCTACTAATCATATCGTTATAAATTATCGTTATCAGGATTATAACGATAATATCTAACTTCATGTATATTTTGACAGAATAAATTTTCATATGATTTTCAATTTAAATTTGACATATCGATTCATTGGTTGTTTATTTAATTGAATTTGACAATGGATATAAAGAAAAGGGTTTCGAGGACATTCAAAGACAGTATGAAATATATGTTGAAGAACTGGAAAATAATAGCACAGTAAGTATTAATAAATTGTCCACTGAAGAATTGGAAGAAATATGGAGAAGACTTACAAGTCATTTAAATTCTGTGGGACCGGGTAAAAGGATTTGATGTATCACGCAGAGTACGATTATATAATCTGACATCCCTATACAAATATATAATTTTTAAATACATATTATATTATATATCAATATATTAAATAATATTATCTAAATCTAAATTTTTAAATATATTTCTCAAATATAAATGTCTAATATTAAAAAATATAATTAATAAAATTGTACAGAAATGAATAAATTCTCATCTTTGCAGAATCTCTTGCTCAGCTACAATTGACAAAATATCTTCTTGAGCCATTTTTACTTTTGTTCTCAAAATATTTCAAACTTTACGACTTCAACGATGCATGTGAACTTGTCGTTATTAAACGATATGAAATAACGATTCGTAACGATAAATAAATTAGCAGAATAGGGTTTTGACAAAAGTCGTTATCATAACGACTTGTCGCCTGGTAACGAGTCATAACGATACATAATTTTTTAGTAGAATAGACCTGTTAGCGAGAGGTAAAAAACAATGCTAGCCAACTAGAGGCGTCTATTGGTGTTGAACCAGTTTCGTTGTTTTCAAAACTATTTCGTATATGACGTCATAAATGTGGGTGTCGTGAAAATACTGTTTTAAACTAATGACGTATAAATTTCTAACTGTCAAATGTAAAATGCACCTTTTGAGAACGTTTGAATTTGTGGTGTACATAAAAACTATTCAATACACTGTGATTAAAATAAACTGGTTCCTAGGTTGCACTCAGTTATATACTATATTTTTATATTTTCATATTTATTTTTACGTACAAATGTTTTATTTTGTCAAATAATAATGACGCATCCAGAATCCTTAATTTTTGAATTAATATGTAATGATTTAAAAGTTTAAAACTTACGAAACTGTTTGAACATATGCCGAAACATATTGGTTTGAAACCCTACGAAATAGTAATATAATAATAATATTTGGTATGGGGTCCCGCGGCCGCGTGCCTGAGTGCCTGGTCGCGAATCTGGGGGAACCGGGTTCGATCCCGACAGACACCAAATATTTCCAATTTTAAATGGCACAAAAGTGACCCTTGTGGTGCACTCTCCACGTCAGCTATGAGTGCCCTTGGTGAAATCTGGTAAGCGCCCACATGGTAAAATATATCGTCATCATTACCGATGTCTACACGTGTTGTAGATACTGGCACACTCAGAAATGGGTAATATGCCGTGATGATATATTTATTTATTTATTTACTACACTTTATGCCAAAGAAGGTTGATAATACTGCGGAAATATACAAAAAGTATACAAAAATTAGAAAAAGTATGTTATACAAAAATATACCCTTGAACTAAAGTACATATTACTTACATGATTGTACATAAAAATATTTCTTAGTTATTAATACAATATATACACTCTTAAACTTGCAATCATTTATCTTATTAAGTTACAACAAAACAAAGACAATAGAATAGAAAATTTGTTGTATTGTAATTCTTATTATTTTATTTGAATAATTTAAATAATAATAGTATAATAAACCTGGACGTGTTAGTCATTTCTGCAAAAGCTTCTTCATTTCATGGCGATAGTATAATAAAATAATTCATTCCTTTTTTGACACGTTAAATCACTAAATACGAAATAGTTTCAAACCAATGTATTGCCAAAATATCAAATCATGCATCTTGAAACCTTTCTAAACTCAAATATCATCCTGCTGCATAAAATCATTTAAATTTCTTAACTGCAAATTGTCCTGAATCCTAGCCTGTATTTTGGGGCAGGGGTAAGCTTCACATCTCGGTGGTTTGGAGGGGTTGGTGGGGAAGATGGATATAAAAAGTTTTTAAAATAATGCGGCTGGTGGTGGGAAAAATGGCGGACATTATCTCCGCGCGACGGGAGATCACCGGCCTGAATCGGGAAGCAGCAACGACGCCGAGCGTCCCGACGTCCAGATCTGTCACTTTCCTCCAACGCAACCCCATTCAGGTGCCATGCCATGAATGATAAATATACAATTCTACGTAAACTTTATCGGACAGCAAAACAAGTATATGGAACAGTATTTTTCTCTGTTTCGGTATTAGAATGTTATATTCTAGTACGCATATTGGTGCTTGAAGGAGTTTTATTCTTAACTGATTTTTAGTGACATTTTGTACTTTTGGATTGGTATAATTGCATTGCAACGACAGAATAAAAAAAGTGATCCCTGTTATGCACTCTCCACACCAGCTATGAGTGCCCGTGAGGTCACGCTTGGTAAGCGACCACACGGTAAAAATATATCGTCATTCATTACCGATGTCTACATGTATTGTAGATACTGGCACACCTAGTAATGGGTATTATGGCGTGATGATCTATTTATTTATTTAATACAGGGTGTTAAAAAATGTGTCATAAATTATGAGGCATACACCAAAATGTGTAAAATAAGCTTGATCAACACGGATCCGATCTTCAATAGTTTCCGAGATATAAAGCAGTGAAAAATGAGTTTTTTCGGTGTTTACCTCTGCTATCTCGAAAACTATGAGAGTTACTGCTTTGATTAAATGAGACTTGTTTTTTCAGAGGTCATCTTATATGTTTTTGTTTTTCAAAAAAATCGAATAATTGTACTAAGACAAATGTTGAGTGAAAAAAATGTGTTTTATAAAATGTTATTGTTTTTTACCTCTCGCTAAGAGAGATATTGGAATCATGCTAAAAATCACATATCCAGATTTTAATGAATAAGTACGTTTCAAGGTCACTAGAATCCGATTTTAACATGTGTGTGTGTGTGTGTGTGTGTGTGTGGATGTGCGTATGTGTGTGTGTGTGTGTGTGTGTATGGCTGGATGTTGGACGGACGATTCCTCAAAAACTATGACATAAGACATGTTTAACTATGAATTCCTCAATCTGACATTCCTGGGAAGAGCTGAAAAGGTTTTCGTAACAGTTGAACAACCGGAAGTAGTAGTTTTTAAAAGAAATTCTTCCAAATATTATTTTTTGAAAATTTTTGATATTACTAATTTTGAAGAACAAAATCCTGCACCTGATAAATAATTTTTTATTATATCTTCTATAAATTTAGAGATAAAAACGGTATAATATATATAATATCGGGATATAACAAGTCGAGTAGGCGAAACTACACTAAAGAAAGCAGTTGACAAATTCAAATGTTTATAACATAATTTGTAAATGACAGTTTTCATTGTCAAAAATCAACAGTTTTAGTGACAGTTTTGTAGCTTTTTCTGGGAAGTACATTTAATCTTTCTTATTGTTTTATTAGGTAATATGCATATATCCATCAGAAATACCGCCAATCTGGTTAATGAATTGGAAGAATCTGTGTCATTTAGGAACTTCCTCATACAATGAAAAATAAATATAATTAGAATTATATGTGTGCAGAAGACATGTTAAATACAATAAAAAATAATATTTGGGTAAAGTTTTGTAATATTTTGTTATGAAACGACGGTTCGATAGCAAAGTGCAAAACAATACTTATATAGCCTAATGTGGAAATGGCGAGAGGTCTTGTGCTGGCCACAACAGATTTTTTATATTCTATTTAGTGGCATAGACAAAATTTTGTTCGACCACTATCTTTGTCAGTTTTTGTTCGATTCTTATACATAATGACTTCTTTCTCAAAAACAGTTGAAGATCGGACCTATATTCATTAAACTTTTTTTACTTATTTCGGTCAGTACTATATGCCCTCATAATTTGTGACACTTATATTTTAACACCCTGTATACTATTACCTGGCATTACCATGGGCTCGTTTTGCGTTAACTTACTACAACTGCAGTACCGCTTGTGTTATTTTATTATAAATAGGCCTTAAGTGTAACATGTATCATATATCTCAGATAATGCTATACCTCTGGATAATCATACATTTCTTTCTCTTATTGTTCGTGTTCGCATACTATTCTGCTGATCCTAATAATATGAAAGTTGTATAATATAAATTTATTGAAAATTTGGAGTTATTTTTTTCAAAATCAGACTAGAATTTACTCATCTTAGTTTAAATTAGAGATGCATTCGGGCCGGGCTTTGAGGTTTGGATCGACTCGGCCCGAAAATAAAAATTACCGGCCCGACTCGAAGATCGACTCAACAAAAAAATTAGCTAGCCCGGCTCGAAAATTGACTCGAAATCGGGCCGGGCTTCGGGCCGAGCCGGGCCAAAGCTCGAAATTGGGTGCATCCGGCATTCCTAATGTTGATTTTTATTTTAAAGCGAAATGTTTAACTTTTTTCGTGTCAAACTTATAAAAAAACCTCTACATTCTTATAACTTTCGACATTAGTTAACATAAGTAGTTAAAAAAGAGACCCTTCTAGTGTAAGTATATTAAACACTTTACCAAAGCCGTTCGAAAATTTAAACAACTTTTTCACAAAGTTATTTACAAATTAACTTTATTTCTGCTCCAAATAGGACAAGAAATCATTATGGTAGGAACAAAAATCACTTTTATTTAAGTATACGAGTAATAACAATAATAATAGCAACATCACAATATAATTATTATGCTTTAAAGAATAACCTTGAATTCTTGAAGTAAAATAATACATTTTTATTTATTAATATGTGAAGTTTGTTGTTATTAAATCATTTTGATCCTTTTTAACTTCATCCATTTTCATTAAAATATTAAGGAAACTGTGCATTTGATTGAACTATAAGACTTTTCGGGCCGGCCCGAAAAGCTCGAATTTTCGGGCCGGGCCAAAATCAAAAGTTCGACTCGCCTCGATTTTTGAAAATGATTAGCCTCATAAAAATTTTCTTCGGCCCGGCTCGATGATCGACTCGAAATCGAGGCGGGCTTCGGGCCGGGCCGGGCCAAAGCTCGAAATCGAGTGCATCTCTAGTTTAAATAGAGCAAGTATAGATTTGAATCTTGCCCTGTGGTCGGTAATATAAATATCTTCCCTGCCACGTATGACGGTCTCGGTGGAGGTTGATCGCAACAAACATTGATGCAATTTTAATTGCTCCCATTACATGTGCTGACGAGTTGCTAATGACCGAGATTTAATTACCTGACATTGTGAGGCGCATTGTCGCGCAGACAGATTTATTTTTATGCTTTCGACGAAAAGAATCCGAGGGTATTAATATTCGCATCTTGCTAATTACATTCTGCTCTCTGCAATTAATACCAAGACCGCGCAAAAATTTGCCTAACGTAAGGTACTACTCGCTAATTACGATTTAAAATGGATAATTAGCAATAAACGTAAATATATTAAATTCATTTAATACAACTCCCATTCGCTTGATGGACTCGGTCACTACCAAGAGATTTATAAATTCAGATAAATTACCATTTCGATGTCGACTTTTTAAATTAACAAGCTTTTTGCGTTACCTTTATAATTATACTAAAGGAATTTATGAAAGTTTTGTATTTAAATTTTCAATTAATTCAGCCGTTACTTTGTAATACTTTTTTTAATCAAGAAATAAAACTTTACTTGTTACTTTGTTAATATCACCACTTTATGTAATATTTTGTTACTAGTTTCGACCAGTTCGGTCATCATCAGAAAAATGTACAATTTCAAAAATTACATTGAAGATCGACTCGACAAAAAAAAGCTGGCCCGGCTCGAAAATTGACCGAAATGAGGCGAAATGTTTAATTTTTTTTGTGTCAAACTTAAAAAAAAAACATCTTTATAACGTTCAACATTGGTTACCGTAAGTTATTAAAAAAGACACGGTTCTATAGTGTAAGTTTGTTATAAAAATTACAAACCTACGAGTATAATTTGCGTACACTTACGTAACATTGTCTTTACAATCAAATAATATTACTAGCAAGTTTATATCTCTATCCATTTTTGAATGTTCCCATATTCAGATAAAACTTCTCAGTGCACTGATTCCTAATTTTGAAACCGCAGATCGGTATCTCTTTTCGTTCTCGAGATATTTAGATTCAAAGTTTTGCTCAAAACGGCCCATTTTTGGGGGAGTATGACCAAAAATGGATCGAGATATGATTTTGGAGATATCATTCGATTCTACGGGTAAAATTACATAAGTATACTAATTTTCATAATTTTTGAACACCGCATACAGTCTCTAAAGCAAAATAACTGAAAATGGCCAAAAATCGCAAAAATCTAAGGCGATTTTTTCAGATATTGGCCGTTTTCAAACTTTTATTCATAAAAAATGAACCGGTTAATCAAAAATTATAAAAATTGGTATACTTATATATTTTTATCCGTAGAATCGAATGGCGGTGTTGTCAAATTCGTATCTCGGCCCATTTTTGGGTAAGAACCCAAGTAGTAGTTTTATGCAAAATTTTGAATCTAAATATCTCGAGAAGGAAATTTAGAATCAGTGCACTGAGAAGTATAGATACATGAAAATTAGATTCTTAAAATTTTTAAAGTTTTTATCTGAATATGGGGAATATTAACTGTTGGGACAATAATCCAAAAGTAGGTAGAGATTTAGCCCAGAAATCGGTAATTTTGAGAAAATATTTGAGGTTTAATATCTCCAATACTAAAAGAGATATCGACCTGCGTTTTCATGATTTGGAATCAGTGCATTGGGAAGTACGAGATAAATAAAAATTGGATTTTTGAATATTTTCAACTTTTTAACCAAATACAGGTATTTATTACTTTTTGGGGTAAAAACTTAAAAATGAGAACAGTTATGAACTTGGTGATAATATTAGTCAATTTTACACACAATATTAGATATGTAATTATACCAATTTTTATGAGTATGAAACAAAAAGTTTAACAACGCTTTAGTATTCACATGTTCTACAATTTTGCACAAATACCGAACTTTTCTAGTACTTCACTGTGCCTCATGCCTGATCGGGATTTTAATTTAACAAAACACTCTTGAATTCGGGACTGTTCATTTTTAATTCTAGTGATCTAGTGTATGTCTCAACAGAAAGATTTATACAGAATATTTCAGAATGAAAGACCATGTTTTATTATATCAGGCTCGGTCTAAAATTAAGAGAACAGCCCCCGTGTTTTTTACCTCTCGCTAAATGAGGTATTGGATTATAGTGCAATACAATATTTATTTAGCATAAAATGGAAATGGCGAGAGGTATTAAGCTGGCTACAACAGATTTTCATTTTACTATATGAGTAGTGACAATAATATCACAATAGTATTATTATGTTTTAATGAATAACCTTGAATTCTTGTAAAATAACATTTTTATTTATTAAGATTTGTAGTAAGTTGTTATTAAATCATTTTGATCCATTTTAACTCCATCCATTTTCATTAAAATTTTAAGGAAACTGTGCATTTGATTGGATTATAAGATTTTTTGGGCCGGCCCGAAAACCTTGATTTATCGGGGCGGGCCAAAATCAAAAGTTCGGCTCGCCTCAACTTACAAATGATTGGCCCGATTCGGCCCGGTAAAAAATATCTTTGGCCCGGCTCGAAAATCGACTCGAAATCGAGGCGGGCTTCGGGTCGGGCCGGGCCAAAGCTCGAGATGTATACTATTTTATTCACAATAATCCTCATTTTAAATCAATAATTTTCGAAATAAATCATTGAGTTATAACCTATAATTTTATTAATATTTTTGACAGCTCTCTTAAAATTTGTTTAGCCTACTTAATTGTAGGGATCTATGAAAATGTTGCTAGGCAACCTCTACTTAAACATTTGCAGCCCAAGAGATGGAAGTGAAATCTGTTATTTCCAATCCAAGAGATTGTCATTAAAGTTAGGAATGACGTATTTCCTAACCTCCTAAAGGTTAGGAATCGGTGATTTTGAATAAAAATCATTTCGCAAGCAATGTTCCAATTTATAACGAATCTTTTCTCATTTAATATAATTAAAGAATAAATATCCGGTATTTGTCATATTAGAATGATGGACGATTTGTATTCTAGATAATAAATAATTGAAATGTAATCTGCAGCGTGTGATAAAACTATAACGACGAAATATCCCATTTCCGGTTTGGGTGCTGAATAAGAATGATCCCCTAGCGTCATAAATTTTGATTAAATTCAAAAATTGACGGCTTTCATTTTTCCATAGCCGCCTGGTTCCGTGGGCATCTGCAGGCCGAAGAGAGAGAGAGAGATAGTCGCATATGCGTCTCAATTCCCTGATCGACAATTCCGGGCTTCTAGCTCCGGGAAATTTTCCTACCGGAATACGTAAAGCGGGTTTCTTGTTCTCCCGGAATTTATTTGACGTTTCCCTAATAAATACAAGAGAGATTTTATTGGAAATGGATTTGGAGCAACGGACATCAAAACAACACATGAATATTATTGATTGCACTGTTCATATTTCGTACAGAAAATGCTCCACGAAATCACAGTCAGAGATTTTGATCGTCTCTCTCATATCTAATTCTTAAATTCTCCCGCCATGAAATTTTCTGGATACACCTATTCTGGTAACGGTAATGGTCAATTACTATTTTTGGTGGTCCAGCAATTTTTTGGTACCGAATACTTAAAATTGTCAAAATAGCAATCAAAAATTGTTTTGGTACGCATTATTTTTAGTCGCAGATTTCGATAATGACGACATATTTGTTAAATGGTTATACTATACCTGTCGATAATAGAAATCAAGTTCTACAAATGGTCATTTGTCTCTATTTGTCACAAATTTTACGCTGAAAATTGCCTACAAAAACATATTCTACAATTTCTTTAATTTATGTGCACTCACGTTTCTCTTACACGCCAGAATCTATAGAGAATGCATCTTATTTCTTTACATGTATGCAAATCAAGAAATATTAATATTATTCTTCTATGAATAAATAATTCATGGTTAAACCGACAAAGAAAATATATTTTACGATTTGATGGTTATAAATTCATACATGTTCCTAAGAAAATATACAATAATGCTCGTAAAATTAGCATAACAGCAGTTTTTGTGTTATTTACGTTGTTGTATGCTTCGCTACAATGTTAAAACATTTATATAATTATTGTAGGGACTACTTTAATGTAAGAGTATTTATATTTATTCAGTTAGCCAAATAAACTAATTTTCATCATTTTCTGATTACCGTCTTCTCCAGGTGAGGGGAATAAAAACAAAAAGCTTTATAAAATCACTGTATTGCTTTTCTTCTCCTTATTTTGAGAAGGTGGTAATCAGAAAATTTGCATTATCACTAGGTACCGAAGCACCAACCAAAAACAAATAAACTAATATTAATTCCTATTGAATAATTTTTTAACTGTGTAAAATTGAACTAAAGAACTGAATAAAACTAAGTTTAATTTCTAAGGGTCGATGGTGCAACTAGACATAAGTGTGTAAAAATAGAAATTAGGTATGAAAATGTCAAAAATCACCCCGAAAATATTGATAACCATGAAATTTAACAAAAAATTAACACATATTTGACGCTTTATGTGTCAAGTTAGTTTATTTTATTCACATCAATTACCGATCAGCAATTTGTAAATAAAACTTATTCCCTTGGAAACCCTATTGGTAAACATTGAGAAAATCTGATCGTGTAAAAATATTAAATGTACTTCCTAGAAAAAGTCGTCAGTAATGTCTTTGGACATATATCTCTCAATTACAACATATTATTTTATATATTTATATTTCTCTATCTTTAAATCTATAGAAGATATAATAAAAAAATTAAGTGTATCGAATAGAGATTTTCATATTCTTTAATATTTGTAATAATATAAATTTTCAAAAAATAATATTTAGTATTTTTAACTCCAGCTACCATAGGTAAGGGAGGTATAGGGATCGTGCCAAAAATCACATATAGAGATTTTACTGAATAAGCATGTTTTGATGTCCCCAGAATCCGATTTTAACATTTTTACAATGATGTCTGTTTGTATGTGTGTGTGTATGTGTGTGTGTGTGTGTGTATGTGTATGCAAAGAATTTACACAGATTGTTTTTAGAACACTAGGAAGTTGATGTTGATTTTTTTGAAGATTATCTTTTTCTTTTATAGGCACATTTTCACCTCTCTGGGTATGTTAATAAGCAAAATTTCCACATATGGGCAGAGGAAAATCTTCATGGGATTTACGAGGTACCATTACATGCCCAAATGAGATTGTTTGGTGGGTACTGTGGTCAGGTGACGCCATTGGAACTTACTTTTTCGAAAATGATGAGGTCGAACTGGTATAGTTGCTGCTGAGCGCTGTAGGCACATGATAATCGATTATTTTTGGCACGAAATTAATTTCATATTACAGACTTCTATTTATTAGAACAACAAATTAGATTTTGTTTACAAGCGACCAACCGAAACGGAGAAGATACTTCACTTAAAGCTTATCGCTATTTTAAACATGGAATTTGAGGGAGATCATGTGCTGGCCACATCAGATATTTTTTCTAGAAACTAGTACTTCCGGTTGTCCAATTGTTACCAAAATCTAATCAGCTTTTTCAATTAATGGCAGATTGAGGAATCCGTAGTGAAACAGGTATTAAGTCTTATAGAAAAGCGATTTTTAGCATAAAAATCAAAAATTATTTAGCTTTCGGCGAAACCGGAAGTAGAATTAAAGACTTTTTCATTCAAAAAAGAGGAATTTAAGTTCTCCGTCCGCCTAATATATAAACTATAGCTTTAAAATTAATATTAAGCAAAACAGCCATTTATCCCTAAATTTTTATCATCCTATAAAAAAAATACTGCTAGTATTTACTCCTAATCATTGTTGATTAAGCAATGACTAAAATAACAAATTCTTTTGTTTTTTAATCATATCAAAGTCATTGTTATTGCCGAAGTCTACGAATAGAAGTAGATTGGCACACTCAGTAATGGATAAATAAGAATAATAATATGAAGACATATATTTTTTATATGTAAACAATAATCAGTAAAAATAAAAATAAATTCCATAGTAATTTTGCTGGTACAATAAAATCCTGCGTTGCTCAGGTCTCGTAAAGGGTTAAAACTTCATTCCAGCAGCCGTTGACTGATGTTTGACAGTTGACAATGGCGCTGCAGTCTGGAGAGACGAAGAGGAACGCTCGACAAACAGAGACAACTCATTATTATACAAAACCGTGCCGCCTGTCTTCAGACTGTGACATAACCTCTTTTTTCTTCCTATACTTTCTTGTTTCGCGTTCGCGAATGCCTCACAGTCTCGCATCGTACACAAAGTGCGGGCGGCTTTGTAACTACGGTAACAAGTAAAGAATGGTTTTAAATAAAACCGTTTGGTTTTAATGTTTGTTTTCGACGTGTTATTGTTAGGGAATGTACGGTTTCCTCTTGTTTCGCGTTTTGATGAAATTGCGGAGCAGGATAGACAATTCGTTGTGGTTAATGAGAGAGCCAGATGATTCGTTAAGAAACAGAAAAGATAAATAAAACATTATAACTGGTACAGGAAACCCGTATTATTATTTGTGTTGGTTTTAGATGTCACTGATTTATTAGGTATATAAAGCGGTGACCGACAGTTTAACATGTAAAATCATACTTTAGTAATATCCTGCTTCCGTAATTATTTTAGGTAAAAAAGCTACAAATAAAAGTTGTAGAGCTTAAAATTCTACATCTGAATCAATAAGCAAAATGAATTTTTCATGCTTTATAAAGGCACAAATTAAATATGAAAATGTCGAAAATCATTCTGCAAATAGCCCTGGGACCTTTAATATAATTGAAAATTTGTTGGAAACCATTATCAAAAATATTGCAAGGACTAATATTAATAATTCCAAGCAATTATTTAAAATAATTATTAGAGTATGTATTTCCTTCAGTCACGTTTAGTAAGGAAGGTATTGTTTTTCACCAAAAAATTCGGTGGTGAGTTTTTAATGAAGGAGCACGTTCTAGGGTCCCTAGAATACGATTTTACTAGTTTTACAATAATGTTTGTGTGTGTGTGTGTGTGTGTGTGTGTGTGTGACAAATTTTTCTCCGACGATAACTCCAATACTATAATTCTAAAAGTTATGATTTTTTTCGTATTCCTCTTCTTTACATCCATATGAAGAGCTGATTAGATTATGTTTATAATTGGTTAATCGGAAGTTCCCTTATTTGAAGTTCTTAACAGTGTTTCTTGAAAAAACTCAGTTAAATATTATTTTTTGACATTTTATGTCTTTGCCAAATGAAAAAATATCTAATCGTCTATACGGTTTGATTATACATTTTCCTTTATATTCAACAGATATATATTTAAAAAATTATGAACTTTCATAAATCAGCCATCTTTGCTATAATCATGGAAACAGCTGATATACATATTCAAATAATTCCAATTGACAGATGTCAGTGTCAAGTACAATTTACATGGTATATGTTCGTGTTATAATTTTATTGGATTTATAGAATCTTTACCTAGAAATGACGGGAGGTAATGTGCTGGTCACATAATTTTTTTTTTTTTGTGTAATTTAAGTTTCATAGATTGTTTTTCTGGTTAATTATTTTTAAAGTATATATAAGATACGGTCGCTCTATTTTTGTCGCACCTAACATCCGCATTCAAATACATAAGGAAATTGAGGAAGCGAGATAATTTATTTAACATAAAACAATCCATGTCACCTCTATGTAACTGTCTGAAAAATGTAAACCAACTTGCTGTCCAATATGATATAGACATATTTAATTGTAACAAGTCAGATATTTTAAAGCATTTAGATCTACTGTAAGATTATTATATATTGTTGTAACTATGTAATATTTTGTATATTACGTATTTTTTAACTGTACTTTTGTAATTGGATAATAATCTGTAATTGTGCAGTCTAAAAAAATATTATTATTATTATTATTATTATTATTATTATTATTATTATTATTATTATTATAAGTACTTGTAAAATTTAGTACAACACTTTTGAATTAGGTACTTATTTAAGGTCCATAAGGTTTTATTAATATGTCACCATTACATTACGAGTGTATAAGAAGTTTAAAATTATATTGAATATACTATTTCCGATACTGTATAAGGATTCGAAATAAAGTTTTCCTTTTTTGTACAGTAAGAGATATTTAGGTTATGAATTATAATATTATATAATCATATGGTCTTAGTAATTAACAATAAAATCAAATTTAGTGTTTAAATAAATTCCTCTTTATAATTGAAAAATAACACAGTTTTGACTTGTCCTTCACCAATTTTTTGAAGAATAAAGCAATTTTCCCGTGCTGTCGTTGTTGAGGGGGTGTAAGTAATATTTATAGTTTCGGAATTGAAATATAATTCTGGTGTGAGTGGTGTGGGAGATAAAGCATATCGTAAAGAGTATAAAAACAGCAGCGGGGGTCGTCGGTTTGGCATTAGTACTCGGGGCTGCGATAGCGTCGCTGTGGGTTCAACCCCAACCCCTAACCTCTGACTAGTCCCGACATGGCTGCTGGTGGTGACCGACGTCTAAGGGACTAAATAGGCCGGATCACACAGTTGGAGTGGATGCTGAATCCGCACAGATAATGATAATATACAGGATGTCTCTTAAATAGGGGGACATGGCTAAACCACAGATTCCTGAGACTAAAATAAGACGATTTAACCAAACTTGCTTCTATCGGAAAGTGTACCATTTAGCCAGAATTCTGCCTCAAAGTTCTTCGAAAAAAAATTAATTTTGCTTATAATAATCGGACGCTTTATTCGATTTGGATGAAATTTGGTATGACAGTTCAGATTGTTATAAGTCATCTTTTAAGGTGATACTTGTTATTATTAGTGAACCACTAGTGTACGAAACTAAGGTGTCCCAACATTATTTAGACCGTAACTTTTTAATGGCATTGCCGAAAACGTGAAATTACATATTTTTTTTCAAAAAGATACATTCAATAGTAAACTTTTCTCTCTGTGTAATTTGTGATATCTGTTACGGTTCACACAGAAAAAAATAAAATCTGGGTGTCTGCACTTCTAAATTTTTAAAATAAATTAAAAAAAAAAATTTCATATTTTTGAAATCCAATTATCAATACATTTTTACAGTTGTGTGAAAAAATCAAATCCAGGATTTATTGGTAATTATAATAGCAACGATGAAGAATAAACTGTAACAAGCTATCACCATGGCACATATGAAGCTCTGCTTCTGAGCTAATGGGCTAATTTTTGCTCGAAACGTACAATGGGCTACTTGCGTACCTTTTTTTATTTAATATTTTTGAAGAGCAGGTAAAAACTTGCTACCCATATTTTTTCTTTTGACAAAATTTTTATTAATCAGCCAGAAAAAAAATAATGAAATTTGATTATTTGAATTCCCGCCATGTATGACGTAGAATTATGCCGCACCAATGAATAGTCGTAAAGCCATAGCGTTTGTTTGTACGGGTAATGTAGATCTCCTGTTTGACGTTTCAACAATAGTTTGGAGGTTAGTATTTTAGTTTTTCGTATCGATATTTTAAATTACATGTAACTACCTATGTGTTTATTTGTAAAGGAATTAATATATTTGAGAGCCAAGAGAGAGGAAAATGAACTAATGTCAAATTCAAATTAAAACTTTCTCGCACGGCATGCCATCTGTTTAAACATGGATTTCTTCTCCAGTATAATAGTCGGTATAATATAATGACGTCACAGAAAATTTCCTTTCTTAATTTACTAAAAAACAAATATTTTTTTAAAAATAAAATTTATATTTTTATATATATTTTCAATATAGCATTACGTATATAATGATAGAAATCGGATTTTCAGTACCATGCAAGTAGCCCATTGACAATTTGTATTAAATGTTGAAATAAATATATGGAACATTAAGACCAAATTTACTCGACTACGAAACCCATGAAGGTTCCCAAAGGATACTCCAAACGAAAAAAAATGTGCTTAGATTAAATTAAAGCAATAGCTAAAGAAGAATGAAAAATAATGATAAATTAAAATTAAAAAATATGATAGTTATTTATTGAGTAGTACTGAAAGTACAAAGTAGGGATGTGATTATGGTTTAGGTTCAAGAAAATTTAAAAACTGGGTTCAAATTTCGGTTCAGAGCATTAGCTCAAAAAATGGTAATATTATTATTTTTTATTGACCTAGACAAATAAAGTTTTGGTTCGGGTTCAGGTTCAGCAAAAATTCGGGTTTTTGGTTCAGGTTCGGGTTCAGTTTCAGGTCCGTGCTACAGCTTCAAAGTGTACATTTTATTATTTTTTATGGTGGAGGACCCTATTGTGTCGACTGTAGAAAAAAATCTTGTGTGTGTATTGATCGCAAATGGACATTGTCGATTTCGATCCCATTTTGCGCTCTTAATATACAAATAGCTATTGTATATTGCTGGTGTGATAGTATTTCTATTTTCTTAATTTGAATTAATCTAGAATTGGTTTCGTTTTGATAACCAGCTTAATTCTTCTGTTGGGTGTAATACCTCCATTTCGTCTTGGCTTGTCGTGAGTGCTTATCTCACCGCGCCAGCTCTACCTCCCTCGCGTCTCTACCCTCCTCATTATACACCGCGCGCGCCGCTGATAAGCGTCCGAAGCGTCCACTGCCCTAACTAGCGCCTCATGTGTCGTCCGAGCTTCAACTTTCAACATAATGAAAACACACTTGAATGCTCAAAGAGAATACGTTTTATTTATTTAATGGGATCGTAAGGCTGTGTGATCGGTCGGGATTTTCGAGTCTGACAGACGTCAAATTTAGAACTTGAAAATAATTTCCAATATTCAAATAGCGTCAAAGTATGGATGATGTGGTACTTTCTCCACGTCAGTTTTGAGAGCAATTGTGATGATACCTGATAAACGTCTTCAATGGTACCGATATATGAGGGTCACAAGAACAACAAAATTTGCGCTGTTTGAAATTAAGTTACGAATTTAACCCGGTTGCACCGCTGAACCTTAAATTTTAAGCCAGACTCTTGTGGCCAGCACAAGACCTCTCGCCATTTCCATTTTATGTTGTATAAGTATTGTATTGCACTTCGCTATCGAACTGTCGTTTTGTAACAAAAAAAAAATACAGAACTTTACCCAAATATACTTTTTTTTTATTGTATTTAACATGTGTTCTGCACACATACAATTCTAATTATATCTATTTTTAATTGTATGAGGAAGTTCCTAAATGTCAGAGATTCTTCCAATTCATTAACAAGATTGGCGGTATTTCTAATGGATATATGCAAGTTACCAATAATTTTAAATATTTAATTAATAAAACCATAAGAATGATTAAATGTACTTCCCACAAAAAGCTTTCAGAATGTAACTAAAACTTTTGATTTTTGACACTGACATCTGTCATTTACAAATTATGTTATAAACATTTGAATTTATCAACTGGTTTCCTTAGTGTAGTTTAGCGTACTCGACTTATTACATCCCGTTATTCTATATACAGGGAATTTATTTTAACATGCAACATATGGCGAATCACTTCCATGGTTACTCACTATTGTCAAAAAATGACAGTAATGTAATATTTGTCCATTTTAAAATGCAGCATACAAAATTTGTAGTTTTGTATTATTAAAACTAATTTCCAATAAATTAGCCTACATATGATTAACAAATAATCAAAACATGAATGTTGTACATCTTAACAAACTTTAGCTTACAAAAATTCATAACTTTCATGTAATAAATTTTTAAAAATACCCCCAATCACTCTGAGGCAATATTCTAGTTGGTCGTAATAAGAACTGACACCATTTGTGATGTGTTTTGGAGGTATCTCCTGTGCTGCAATACTATTTATAATGTTGCATTTTAAATGGACAAATATTACATTGCCGTCATTTTTTGACAATAGTGAGTAACCATGGAAGTGATGAACTATAATGTTGCATTTTAAAATAAATTCTGTGTATTATAGCGTCTTTATCTTTATGATGATAAACCGGATGTAGTTTGGAGTTCTAACAGATTTTTGAGGAAAAACAATAAAACATAATCCAAAATTTTGTATTAGGTACAGACTTTTCTATTTATTGGATAACAAATTAGATTGTATTTACAAACGATCAACCGGAAGTGATACTTTACTTAAAGCTCGCTGCTATTTTAAACATGGAATTGGCGGGAGATAATGTGCTGGCCACATCAGATTTTTTTTATTTTTTACTAACAGATGATATTAAAAAACTGATTAGAATGGAGTTTAAGGATTGAATTCGTCCTTCATGCTAAGAAGTAATGTGGAGGTAATTTATTAGGCAATTCATTTTAAGCAATTTCTTGTGAATATCCGTTCATTCTTCCCAAGTACCTCATTTTAACTCTAGTCACCTCTCTTTTATGCTTTTTCTGTCACATTCAACATTCACCTCCACAGATGGTATTAAAGCAGTAAATTACCACTAAGGGATAGATATCTACTGCCTCATTCGACCACATAATATATTATTCACTAGATTACGAACACCTCCTGAAATTAACTTTCTAAAATGTGGGACTACAATAGTCCTGTTCAGGGTATTTTATTTTTTTAGAATGTAGATACTTATTCACTAAAATCTGGATATGCAATTTTTAGCACGAATCCAATACCTCTCTTAGCGAGAAATAAAAAATTAATTCAAAACTGCAATGTGGTCGGTTTTTATGAATGCAAGTGTATTTTGATGTAGGTGTAAACCTGTATTTATATTAGGTACTCTAAAGGTGGATTTATGCAGCCTACTTTTTATTTTACTTTTTCTTTTCGCTTTTACTTTAAGTTTGGTGCTTTATGCAACTATTTTAAAGCCTTCGATACGCATGCGCAGATGTGATTTCTCTGGCATATAGTCGTAAATTTAAACAGATAAATATAATCTCTCAAAATGGACAAGGATGTAATAATGTGTGCATCTGCTGTATTACTTGCAGCTTCAGCTTCCGCATACTTTTCCAAGCATTTTATTCGCTGTTTTATCTTTGAATAAACAATTGGTTTTGTCGTACAGGTGGGGATATTTTTGGATTAAATCTAATAATAAATAATCTTGATCTTTATTCATTTTTCGTTGTATAACCAGCGTATAACCTAAAACCACGCACACGAAAACAAATACACAACACGGCTACACACTGACGATTGTGTTGTGGTACTAATGCGTAATGAGGTCATGCACGACTTTTTTTTTATAATTTTAATCGATAGAGTAGTGAAAAATAATAGACCCGTATTTTTTATTTTTCCTCAAATCGATCTGTAATCATGAAAAAATTGTAATTGAAAATGACATTCTTTAAAATGCGGCTGAAGACCCCCGCTTCGTCCCTTGTCCAATGACGTCACAGAGTGAGAAGCACGGCCATTTTGATTTTCACATTGTCTTAAACGTCAAAGTGACATTTAAAGATAACCTAAAATTTATGAAAGTAAACATGTCGATGGAACGTTGTTTCGTGCCAAAATAAAGAATAAAATAATATTGTGGAATATATTCAATGTCTCATATGCGTTTATAACCTCCTACCGTCTAATTCAAAGATTCAAAAGTGAAAGAAACATCTGATGTAACGTAGATAATTTCACGCCAAATGAAAATTATATTTATAAAAATAAATAGAACGATATTATATTAATATAAAATAGCATATTTAGATATGTTATCCTCAATTTATAATTTATATATATTTTTCTTTTAGAAATTATGTGTCCATTTAAAATGTTTGTTTGAAATGAGTCTGAACTTCGTTCGTAACGTTGTGACGACAAAACATGGCTGGTTTTTGCAACTTTTTAAAAATACCATACTTTAAAATGATTTTATACAACAAAAAATATAAATAAAAAGTAATTTAATCATACTGATCGATGAATTAGACTATCCTTTTTCGATTTAAACAGAAAAAAGGTACAATTATTTTTTTTTGCATGACCTCATTGTGAAATTCTTTTACTTTAACGGTCTTAAGTTGAAAGTTCGTCAACTTAAGGTCTTAAAGTAAAATTAGAAGTGTGCACATAAAGCAGTACATATATTACCCCACACTTAACATTTATAAAGTAAAAGAAAAAGTAAAATAAAAAGTAGGCTGTAAGTCTACATACAGGGTTAGTTAAAATTAGACAAAATTATTTCGAATAAAGTTGTCCGTCACAAATATGTTTGACGTAAACAATAACCACTGATAAAGTTACATCGCTCGAGTTTATCACGTCGAATTTGTCTATCTTAAGGTGGATTTATGCAGCTTACATTTTATTTTACTTTTTCTTTTCTTTTTCGCTTTTACTTTAAGTTTAGTACTTTATGCAGCTACTTTAAAGCCTTCGGTGCACATGCGCAGATGTGATTTTTCTAGCATATCAGTTGTCATAAATGTAAAGAGGTATTTATAACCTGTAAAAATGAACACAAATTTTTTAAAAAACTTTTGTATTGAACATAATTTCCTAAAATGAATATTAACGACAATAAATCGCCGTCTCCATACTTTTAACTAACCCTGTAGTATGAAACTAATAATAATAATAATAATAATAATAATAAAAATAATAATAATAATGTTAGATTTATTCCAAAAAAAAAAACCACAGGAAACTTGGGTGTGTCATGTTTTACAATATTTTTTTCTGTCAGTAGGTGCTATGATTGGTACAAATACGTCATTACTGAAATCTGCGGATAGAAGCAGATTGGCATATCCAGAAATGGGTAAAAATTAATGTTTAGGTATTTATTAAAAGCCGTAAAAATGTTCTTTTTGGCCGGATAAATAATTCGGTAAGTTGTTGATTTGCGGCAGCTTCGTTTGCAAAATTAGCTTTGTGTAGGGCTAGTTAACGTGGGTACAGTAACCGGTTGCTTGTTATTCTGGCCGCGTGGAGCAGCACAGTCACCAGAACAAATGACTAACGAAGGTCCCTTTGTCATTAGCCAATCAGGCAGTCGCTGCTGTGATGTTTGCACTGGATTTTATAAAATTAACTATCAGCGACAATCGGCATCACCAAGTTACACTCATTGAAATGCTGCCCGTTTTTTCTGCATTGGTCAAAACTCATTTTGATCTATTAGGTTTTTATTTGCAGAATATGTTACCTACTATAAAGTGTAAAGTGTAGAGTAGATTCAGAGGGTTGAACGATATAAGTAGAATTAAAATCAGAGACCAACGACTAACAAATTATCGGCGAAAATTATCTGTTTCAATTAATATAAATTTAATTATTATCAATAAGGTAAGTCCGGGAGAGACGCCACATCTTTTTTAAAAAGTCCAATAACTCTTACCTAAATAACAGTATAAAATTATTGCAATATTATATAGATGCAGTGGTGTTTGTAGATTATAATAGGCAATCGTAAGCTATTCAGTTTTAAAAAAGCTTAACAAAAATGAAAAAATATGAAAAATTGCAAAATGACATCTATCCTGATTATGCTCGGTTAGATGACGCCGGGTGCATTAAGATGAGATAGCAATGATAAATATATGTATTAACACAATTTTGAACAGAGAATAACTTAATTTTTCAGTATTAATGATATAAAAACACAAATAAAAATAATATTTCTTAATTATATTTCAAAACTTAAAAAATTTATTTATTAGTCCAGTCAATGGAAATCAAAAAAGACCTTTGCCTTACAAAATCTGGGGAAAAGGCGATTTTAACATAATGTTGTTTGGGTCGTGACGAGAATGAAAAATTCAAATTTGTGACCTTGGGGAGGCTATTTGAGAGTTCATTCTGGGTAAAAAATGCAAGGATCTTTTTGGTACAAAAAGTTACGAGCTTTAGTTTTGTATATATATCCATTTTTATTTCAATACTTTTATTTCTAAAAATTCACACAGTTGTTCAAATACTCTAAAAATGAGTACACTTACGTAACATTCTTTTTACAATCAGATAATATCACTACCAAGTTTATATCTCTACCCATTTTTGAATTATTGCCCCAAAAGTCAATATACCCCACATTTAGATAAAAACTACAAAATTTTCAAAAAAAAAATACTTCTCAATATGCTCATTCCAAATTTTGAAACCGCAGATCAATATCTCGTTTCGTTCTCGAGATATTTAGATTTAAAGTTTTGCTCAAAACAGCCCATTTTTGGGTATTAACCCAAAAATGGGCCGAGATATGTATTTGGCGACATCACCATTCGATTCTACGGATAAAAATACATAAGTATAGCAATTTTCATAATTTTTGTCCAACCGGTTCATTTTTTATGAATAAAAGCTTGAAAACCCCTGAAAATGGCCAAAATCTGAAAAAATCGTAAGGGGTACACCTTAGATTTTTGCGATTTTTGGCCATTTTCAGTTATTTTGCTTTAGAGATTGCATGCTGTGTTCAAAAATTCTGAAAATTGGTGTACTTATGTAATTTTGCCCGTAGAATCGAATGGCGTTGTCGTTAAATTCGTATCTCGACCCATTTTTGGGTTATTACCCAAAAATGGGCAGTTTTGAGCAAAATTTTAAATCTAAATATCTCGAGAACGAAAAGAGATATCGGCCTGCACTTTCAAAATATGGAATCAGCGCATTAAGAAGTATCTAGATACATAAAAATTAGATTTTTCAAAATTTTGAAGTTTTTATCTAAATGTGGGATATATTGACTTTTGGGGCAATAATTCAAAATGGGTAGAGATATAAACTTGGTAGTAATATTATTTGATTGTAAAGAGAATGTTACGTATTTAAAATGAAGTAAGGTTAAACGCAATTCATCGGCGCAACATGACCGGTAACGCAAACATAAAATCTATGATTTATAATAAACGCCAAAGATAACACTTGTCACCAATTAGCAGATTCGGTATATTTCGTTGAAATTCGGCTCACTTTTATTTATTGTCTATTCATGAAACAATGAACTCTGATTGTCTAAAAGTACAGCCGTAAGAAAGGTAAGAGTTGGTCATCTTCTGTGTTGCGTTTATTGCTTTGCTAATTGTGGCGTTGCGTTACTTTTCTACAATCTCTGATTTTTCTTTTTCTGGATTAGAATATCTTTTTCTCTACTTTTTTTTCTTATTTCAAGTTTAACAATGTTTTCTTTTGATTTGCTCTTTTTTAGTTAAGAAGGCATCTTTTTCGTAAATTTTTCTTTCATTTTTTCTCGGTTTCCTCCAGCAATCGTGGACAAATTATTTCAAAGGTTATTTTCCATGGTTTTCTTTATAATAATAACTGTTTACGTATATTGCATCAAATTCTTTAGCATGAGAAGGTTGTGAAGGTATTAATTTTCATTATTTTACATTCTTGCAGTGTAATGAGAATCGTATGTTCTTTCCTGGTACTATAAATACGCTTGTAATATTTATTAGGAAGAAATTCATGAACTTCTGCCATTGTTAGTAATTAGTTTTGCTAATTGAACTATATTTCGGAAATGGTATGTTATATTAAATATCTGTGTTAAGAGTAATAATTAGTTCGGAATTTGTACTATAAAAACAGATTAAAATCGTGAAATTAGATTAGTAAAATGTTGCAATAATAGATGGCGCGTTGTTGGCCCGAGTATCTGAAGCGAAAGGAATGTCGGGTATTTCATTACAGTGCTCTGATTTGCCAGCTCAGTTGTTATCCTGTCTTGTTCACTGGACCATTCGCTGCTATTGTCTCAGGAATCTTCTTTCACTCCTGCTATTGGTTTTATCTCGCAGCACATTCTTCCCGGCTCTCTTTGCGCCGGCTTTCGCGTCCTTTATCCACAATTCTTTAATCTTATAGATACCTATTTTCATTATTTATCCACTTTTAATCTGGCTTTTCACATAAATTAAATTTTTAACTTAACTGATTAACTTCAAATCAAATTGCAAGAGTCTCTAGAATTATTGAGAATGAGAAAATTAGGAAGGCTGTGGAAAACAAAACTTCACTTTCATTTTAAACAATTATTTATTTATCATCTTAACGTGAGAATATCAAGTTAGCTCTAGAACAGTGTTTCCCAACGTGGGGCTTACGCCTTAAAGGGGGCAATTCGAAATGTATTCGTCTAGATTTCTAAAGTAAAAATTAAACGCCTACTATGATTTAACTTGTATTAAAAGGAGAATTATTATTATTTCATTTCTCTATTATATAATTTGAAAATTTACGTACTGTTTTTCTCTTAACAATTTCCTTGTAATTTCTTCATAAAACCTAAGTCCTGTGCTCTGAACAAATTATTTAGGCTTCATTCAGTGAATAATTCAATTGTTGTATATTAAAATTATATATTGTGTTACATGTGGGGCCATCAGAATTTGAGAGTAACTTAGGTGGGGCATTGCAAAAAAGGTTGGGAAACACTGCTGTAGAACAAACAATTTTTTATATATATAGTATTGTTTTAAATAAGCTTGAAATTAACTTGACTGTTTCTAAGTCTCTCAATAATGGGGTATTCCGACATTTTTTAAAAATATTTTTTTACATTTGTACAGACCAGTAGGATTCTGAATATCTAACTTTGAGTAAGAAAATGTATGCATACATGAGATATGAATTTTAAAAAAATTCATTGCAATTCAAATTTTCTTATCATGGCACGCTTATGACGTCTACTCGATGGTAACATCTGCAACGAACTTCAGCGCCTAAATCTGCTTGTTTACATATGATTTTAGTAGCAGCGTATATTTCGGTGTTTGTCCTGTGTTTGTTTATGGTAAAAATGGAAGTAATAATTATAAAGTGGACGAAATGTCAAACAAGAAATATTCCCGCGCGTGTTAACTACTGGTACCATCTGTGTTTTAAACGAAAATATTTACTTTGAAATGAGCAACAGATTATCAACTTGACGTCACAAATTTCAAGGACGTTTCTAGAGCTGTAAAAATTCCAATTTTGTAACATTAAATTATGAATTAAAACTTTTTATTAAACATGTTTTATTATATTTTTCTACTATATGAAGATGGAAACTATAGAAAAAAGTTATTATTTTGCATTAATTCCATATCACCGGAATACCCCATTGGTGCTTATTTGCAAAGTATTCCAAAGCAGATTGGTTGGAAGATTTTAAGAAGTCGAAGGAAAGATGAATTGTGTTATTGTTGAACGTAACTACTTTGGACATTTTTAAAATAGAATTTGAGAAAATATAAATCATGTGTCACATCTCGACGTTCACCATGGTCAAAATTCAAGACTTGTCCATTATATTTTCCATATCTGCAACAGATCCCCTCCCTCCCTTTCTTCTATATTTTTTTTTGTTTCTTAACCTAAAGTTCACTTTAATTTATTTTTATCTTTCGCTAAGAGAGGTATTAAATTCATGCTAAAAGTCGCATATCCAGATTTAAATGAATAAGCATGTCACTAGAATATGATTTTAACATTTTTTAAATGATGGCTGCGCATGTATGTATGTGTGCGTGTGTGAGTGTGTGTGTGTGTGTTTCTCAAATTCTATAAGACTAAAGACCAATTTAACTACGTATTCCTTAATTTGAGATTAATGGGAAGAGGTGAACAGGTTTTAGTAGCAATTGGAAATTTATATTGTTACAAATACTAAAGAATATAAAATTCTCTATCCGATACATAAATATAAATTTCTGAGTGTGCCACAATTTGCTTTATCGCAGATATCGGTAATGATGATGACATATTTGTACCGTGTGGGCGCTTACCAGGCGTCATAGGGATCACTTTTGTCCCATTTAAAATTCGAAATATTTGGCGTCGGTCGGGATCGAACCCGGTTCCCCAGATTCGCGATCAGACACTCTCGCACGCGGTCATGGGACCCCATTGAACATTTTTATTAAATCTTCTATAGATTTGGAGATAGAGAGTTATAAATATATAAAATAATCTCACAACTCACAGTCCAAAAAACTTCATGGAAACCAGTTGAAAAATTAAAATGTTTGTATTGACAGAAAAATGTCAGTGTCAAAAATGCAGATACATCACT
This sequence comes from Ophonus ardosiacus, assembly GCA_943142095.1. NCBI lineage: Eukaryota > Metazoa > Arthropoda > Insecta > Coleoptera > Carabidae > Ophonus > Ophonus ardosiacus. The sequence continues at coordinate 79,407,817 of OW964823.1, forward strand.
GAAGGCTTTTTCTGGGAATTACATTTAATATTTCTTATTTTATTATTAACTAAATATTAAAAATTATAGATGCATATATTACATATAATTACCTACTCATCAGGAATACCGCCAATCTCGTCAATGAATTTGAAGAATCTCGAACGTAGTAGGAGGTAACTTATTTATAGAATGAATTAAAAAATATAAAAATATATTAATAATAAACGTAATTAGAATTTTTGTCTATGTACCAGAAATGTTAAATACAATATCTACCTAGCCTAATATGCAAATGGCGAGAGGTCCTGTGCTGGCCACAACAGATTTTTTAAAATACGTGTTCCGTTTTATGATTTTCAAGGAAAAATAAATCAGAAAACATGAAATGACTCCATTGAATAATCAATTTAAATAAATTCTTGGCGATGTTGAAAATCTTGGCCGTAGATTTATAGGGGAAATAAATATATTTCCGCGGTAAAAATGAAAAACAGCGCAAGGATCATTTTTTATTTCGTTTATCTCCAGGTTAACATGATTGGACTATAGCAAAGTTCTCTGCGGCCGTAACTATATGGAGGGCAATTTTCAAATTCAATTTTCTTGGAACAAAAAGCATTCTTTTTCCCTCCTCCTTTTATCCTTTTGTTTTATTTTTCAGACACGAAAACATTTTCGTAAGGAAAATCCTCGCGAAACACTGCAGAACAAAATATCGACAAGGATGAGAGCAAGAGCACTGAACACTGAACAGGCCAATCTAACACGAAATGCATTTTGCTACATTTCGCAATCTGTTACATCCTTAATAATATTTCTCTCTTTTCACATTGCACACAGATGCAGAACGCTAATAACCGCTACAATTATTAATTATTATTACTTCATTTTCAAGCATTGTTAAAAAACATAATATTTTTGATGCATCATCAGGATTTATTTTTGAGAACAGAAACAAAAAATCTGATGTGGTCAACACAATACCTTCCGCTTTTTAATTTTTATTAATTTAAATACATACCTACATATTCTGCAAACTATATTAAGTTCCTTTGCATACATCTTTTGCTTTACATAATCCATTTCGTTAATGTGTAGTTGTAAACTAATATTTGACACTTTGATAACATGTACTTATTCACAGTTGTTTGATTTTTAGTACTGCAAACATATCAAATTTATATCGGACCATTCTGTACATCTAATATTTATGTATGATGGAAAATATATTATTTTTACTAACCTTAATTTCATTATCATCTTCTTAACAGAGTTTCATTATTAATTTTAATGTAATTGCTTCCTGACAGTGACATTTGTTGAAATATGTCAAAATTGTTATTAGACATCGGTAATGATGACGATATATTTCACCGTGTGGGCGCTTACCAGGCGTCACCTCACGGGCGCTCATAGCTGGTGTGGAGAGTGCACCACAGGGGTCACTTTTGTGCCATTTAAAATTGGAAATAATTGGCGTCTGTCGCGATCGAACCCGATGTCTACATGTGTTGTAGATACTGACACACCCAGAAATGGGTAATATGCCGTAATGATATATATATTTTTTTAAATTGTTATTAAAATATTTTGTTTTTGTTTGACGCATAGGCAAGATGATATACAAAAATAAATTATTTTATAATTTAATATTTAAAGTTATTTCAAGTTATTTATAAAAACATCTAAATTGTAGTTAAATTAACTAAACAAATCTTTAATTTTCAGCCTACTATGTTTTCATTAAATTAACTAAGTGGATTTAGTTAAATAATAAATAAATAAATAAATAAATAACAAATTATAGTAAAATTAAATTCAAAATTAGATTAAATGACACATTTAGTATTGAACTAAACATAAATAAAGAAATTAATTAAATATATATTTAAATTTTTTATTTATCTACCTAATTCATTAGATAAATCACCGAAAATTGTAGAACAAAAATAATGAAGCAAAAATATAGTAAAATTAAATAAAATAAGTAATTAAAATAACTATTTGGCTATTTAAATTAACGATTTTTTACAAAATATTTGTTATCTATTTCGGATTAGTTAAAATGCTAAATTAAGATTTGTAAATTGTACTAAATTATTAGACATATTTCCTAATGAAATAATATCTAATTATAATTAGACAAAATTTCAATTCTTTTTTTTCTGTGTCTATAATTTCAGCCTGCATTATAGATACTAAACAGTTTCAAATAAAATTACCTCTTAAATTTAGAACACAGAAGCAGCACTTGCAAAATGTATGTATTAATTTAATAACATCCCACGATCCCATTACCTTAAATTCTGGAAATCAACTACTGTTCTCAACATATCTACATTATGCTATACACTGGCTACATAATCGCATAAGGTGGCACTATCCACAGCTGAGAAGAATCCAATTATAAGAGGCTGAAAGCAAATGTACATCTAGCCAGCTTTGGATTGCTCCTCCATTGTTCTCTATTAGTCGGTCAGTGTTTTGTTGGTCCGCCGCGCACTTGTTATGATTGTCTGAGCGACGCGGGCGTCTGTAGCGTCGCGACGCTGCTGGCTAATGCGGGTAACATAAACGTCACCGGACACTACATTTGTTGCACTTTGCGTTGCGTTTTCGTTTAATAAATATTTCTTATTTCCGCAACACTGGTGGGTTGTGTTAGCTAGATGAAGAGATTCTGGTGAGATGATCTTAAGAGGACATCAAAATTTCTTCATCTGAGATGAATAGCGCCAAATATTAAAAAAGATTTTTTGACAAACTACCTATTAATAATCAGCTTTAATATATAACGATGAAATACAAAAATTGTAATATTTGGATTTGTCATATTGTAATTGTAATATTTGGATTTGTAATATTGTAGTTATTGGATATGGAATAATTGTCACACTTACTTTATCTTTTTTATTATAGAAAAGAATCTGTTGTGGCCAGTACAAGACCTTTCGCCATTTCCATATTAGGCTATATAAGTATTGTATTGCACTTCGCTATCGAACCGTCATTTTATAACAAAAAATCTGATGCGGCCAACACAAAACCTCCCGCTATTGAATTTTTATTAATTTAAATACATACTTACGTATTTACTAACGCTGCAAACTGTTCCATTGCAGAAAACTATTGCTTTATTTACTATTTTCTTTTTAAAATGTCACTATTATTAATTTGAAGTGAATAGTTTTTTGACAGTGACATTTACTGTCAGTTACATTCCTTTGAAAAATGAACTGTGTAGCAAAGGAATTATTGTGTTTATCTTAGGCTTCGCGACTAATAAAAAAAATTATTTTAAAATTAGCTGTAAAATATATAGAAAAAGTATTAATGTATTCCAGTAGAAAATTCAATTATCTTTAATTTTCATAATACATAAAATGGGAAAAAATGGCATTTAATGGTATTTTTTGAAGAAAAACCATTATGAGCTTCAGATAAAGTGCCATTTCCGGTTATCCGATTTACACCAAAATCTAATGGCTTCTTTTCATATTAGAATGGGATGGAAATACAAGGTTTCAGAATTTTCTGAATGATAGTATTTGAGTTAGAGTGAAGACAAAATCCCTACACATACACACACACATACACACACACACATACACACACACATACACACATACAGACATCATCGTGAAAATGTTAAAATTGGATTCTAGGGACCTTAAAACCAAGGGTAGCGGGAGGTAAAAATTACAGAACTTTAGCCAAATATTGTATTGTTTTTTATTGTATTTAACATGTCTTCTGCTCACATATAATTGTAATTATATCTATTTTTGATTGAATGAGAAAGTTCCTAAATGTCAGAGATTCTTCCAATTCATTAACCAGATTGGCGGTATTTCTAATGGATATATGTATGCATTTTACTTATAATTTTAAATATTTAATTAATAAAACAATAATGTCACTAAAACTGTTGATTTTGACACTGACATCTGTCTTTTACAAACTATGTTATAAACATTTGAATTTGTCGATTGGTTTCCTTAGAGTAGTTTAGCCTCTGCGATGTATATCACCCGATTATCTATATATTATAGTGTCTTTATCTCTAAATCTATACAAGATATATTAAATTTTTTTAGTGTATTAGATGGAGAATTTGATGTTCTTCAATATTTGTAATAATAAAAATTTATCCCAATTGTTACCAAAACCTTTTCAGCTCTTCCTAGGAATGTCAGATTGAGGAATTCATAATTAAACAGGTCTTAAGTCTCATAGCTTTTGAGGAATCGTTCCTCCAACATACAGACTTATACACACACACACACACACACACACACACACACACATTCACACATACACACACACACACACACACACACACACACACATACATACACACAGAGAGAGAGAGGCATTATTGTAAAAATGTTAAAATCGGATTCTAGTGACCTTGAAACGTGCTTATTCTTTAAAATCTGGATATGTGATTTTTAGCATGAATCCAATATCTCTCCTAGCGAGAGGTAAAAATGGCTCATATAAAAGTTTTGTTATTTTAAATATACTATTTGATGGCAGATACTGTCGAGATGCGACTATTAAATTTTATTTTTTACGTAGCAGCCCATAAATGTTTTACTAAAATATAAATCGCCATTTTTTTCTTGAAAAAAAAATCGAATACCAGTTATACCATTAATATATAATATAATGAAAATGCATATGAGCATATACCGTTTAATCTGTATTTTATTTAAAACTATATTTCATAGCTGATAATATGAAAGGCAAAACAAGCCCATTAGCAAACGATCATCACCACCGACGCCCGACGCTCCGTCAAGTTGGGCGTCTCGCATACATACTCCTCATCCTCGCGACGCCGGAGATCAAATGATGATTAATGTCCTACTCCCGTCAGCGCCTGACTGATACACTATGCTAACAGACTTCGCAACCAAACATTTTTCTGAATAAAAACTTGATTTTTCATCATAAATCATGAGCCAAACGCGGCCAAAAAACTCCTAAATCAAATCCGCAACGCGCGCCCTCTCCTCGCAGTGACTTGCAACTACCAAATGGAATTATGATGCGAGCTTTATTACAATCAGCGATAATGGGAAATATATCGCGCAGCACAGCCGATATGCATGGCTACGCCTATAAAAAATAGATTGGCTTTGTGAACAACGAACTGGGAAAATTTTAGTGACTTGGAAATTCGGTGATAGTTAAAAGCTCATGAAGGAAATATGTATACGTCACACATTCTGTATACAGCGTTTGGACATTGATATTCGTTCAAGAAGGCAAGACGAGTTATGAAGTATCAAACAGTTTAATTTTTTACCTTCTGTCAATTTTGGGTGTTGTCTTTGGTTAAAAATTCGGTGGTGAGTTTTTAATGAATAACCACGTTTTAGGGTCCTTAGAATACTATTTTATGTATTATGTGTGTGTGTGTGTGTGTGTGTGTGTGTGTGTGCGACAAAAAATTTCAAAAATTATAATTCTTTCGTATTCCTCTTATTCACATGCATACGAAGAGCTGATGATCAATATAAAATAATATCTTTTTATCTATACGGTTTGATTATACATTTTTCTTCATATTCAATAGATATAGAGTAAAAGAATTAGAAAGAGATTAACTTTCATAAATCAGCCCGGATTTATAGAATCTTTTCCAAGGAACTTTTTTATAGTATTTATCCATTTTTATTTCAATACTTTTGTTTCTAAAAAATCACACAGTTGTTCACATACTCTAAAAATGCGTACACTTACGATACATTCTCTTTACAATAAAATAATATTACTACCAAGTTTATATCTCTACCCATTTTTGAATTATTGCCCCAAGAGTCAATATACCCCACATTTAGATAAAAACTTAAAATTTTTCAAAAATCTAATTTGTATATACCTAGATACTTCTCAAAGTGCTGATTCCAAATTTTGAAACCGCAGATCGATATCTAGTTTCGTTCTCGAGATATTTAGATTTAAAATTTTTCTCAAAACTGCCCATTTTTGGGTATTAACCCAAAAATGGTTCGATATATGAATTTGGCGACATCACCATTCGATTCTACGGACAAAAATACATAAGTATAACAATTTTCATAATTTTTGTCCAACCGTTTCATTTTTCTTGAATAAAAGCTTAAAAATCTCTGAAAATGGCCAAAAGATTTTTGCGATTTTTGGCCATTTTCAGTTATTTTGATTTAGAGATTGTATGCGGTGGTCAAAAATTCTGAAAATTGGTGTACTTATGTAATTTTGGCCGTAGAATCAAATGATGTTGTCCCTAAATTCGTATCTCGACCCATTTTTGGGTTATTACCAAAAAATGGGCAGTTTTGAGCAAAACTTTGAATCTAAATATCTCGAGAACGAAAAGAGATATCGAGCTGCGGTTTTAAAATTTGGAATCAGCGCATTACATAGATTAGATTTTTGAAAATTTTGAAGTTTTTATCTAAATGTGGGGTATATTGACTTTTGGGGCAATAATTCAAAAATGGATAGAGATATAAACTTGGTAGTAATATTATTTGATTGTAAATATAAAAATTAGATTTTTCAAGGAACTTTCTGTATGGAATTTGTAAAAAAATGTATTATGTTCGTATTACAATTTTACTGGATATATATATAGAATCTTTTCCAATGAAAATTTGGTATGGGATTTGTACAAAATACATCAAATTAACAGAAGGTCTTTTGCTGGCCACAACAGATTTTTTTGACTACAATTTATTAATTTTAATAAAAAAAATTATATCGGTCAATGGCACTAAAAATGCATATTTCAAGGATTAAATAAAAAATAATATTCCGAAATTTGGATCGAAAACCCTGAGAAACATATTTTTTCATATTACTAATCACAAAAATGTCAAAAAATAATATTAACGGCCTTTTTCAAGAAAAACTGTTAAGAACTTCAAATAAGAGAACTTTGGTCAATTATAACTAAAATCTAATCAGCTCTTCATGTGGATGTAAAGAAGAGGAATATGAAAGAATTATTATTATTAAGTTTTAGAATTGTAGTATTGGAGTTATCGTCGAAGAAATTTTTGTCACACACACATACACACACACACACACACACACACACACACACATACATGCAGACATAATCGTAAATCTAGTAAATCGTATTCTAGGAGCCCTAAAATAGGGTGACCAGATCTTAGATTACGAAAGGAGGACACAGCAGACAAAAAAGGATGATTTTTAGTAGAAAAGGATGACAGAAAATAATAATAGCAAAAAATAAACATATATTTTATTAAACACTTGAAAAGAAATAAAAAATAACATTTATTTGAACTTAACAACAATTTAGCTGGTCGACAGCGCGAGTACCGAGACTCAACGAACAAATCCGATTCTTATTAGACGGCAATGAGTGCGACGAATTCAACACATGCGAGTGCAGAAAAAAGTTGTGTTCTTGTGAGGTAAAAACGATTTTTTTCATTATTTCGTGAAAAAGCCGGACGTAAATAAAAGCCGGCCGGACATTCATATTTTTGTTAAAAAGCCGGACAAGTCCGGCTTTATCCGGACGTCTGGTCACCCTACCTAAAAAGTACTTATTCATTAAAAACTCATTACCGATTTTTTTGCCCAAAGACAATACCTTCCTTACCTAAATGTGACGGAAGGTAAAAAGAATCATTAATTTCATTATATAAATAGTGTCCGCAAATTAATAGTACCTCTCGCCTTCGTGTTGTGTTCATCGATATCCAAATGGCTTTATGTTTTCTGGTTGGCTGATAGAGTGCGCTGGACCCAGACCGAGGGTGAATCTTTCAATATCGATCAGGGGTAGTGGGGTCTGAATACGACCAACGACCACGGGGTAGAGGCTCGTAGCTTGTAGCGACGCCGACGTCGTTGGCCCAATCAAGCGCCGTGCGTGACAACTCTCACTTTCTACATCATGCACTCCAACACCAAAACATCACAACTCGAAGATGAGAGGAGTGCATAGGGTCTATGTCATACGGTGAATGAGATTCATCAATCAAAAATTATAATTGTTCTGCGAAATGATTTGAATAGTTGTTTTTTACTCATAAAATAAATTTGCAATATTACTTTAAACAGTTATTTATCTGTCATTATAAATTCATTGGAGTAACGATGATCGACTAGAGATTGATGTATGGAGAAGAAAATAAAGTAAAGTAAAGTAAGTAAAGTAAGTAAAAGATGAAGATCTTTGTTTATGACTTGATTTAACCCTGAAGAAGACCATTGTAATGGTCGAAACGTAGGTTTCAAATCAAATAAAAGCGTACTGACTGCAGTTTCCGATTACTTTATTTTCTTCTTCACATTATAAATTAAGTTGCGAAAAAAATAAATCAATACTTATTAGGTACTTTGTAAATATCACTAATTTATTCGAGAGTTGAAAAAAACCCGGATTTTCTATAAAAAACCCAGCCCACCTGGGTTTCATTAAATAAAAGCGGGTTTTATTGACAAACATCGAAATATAGTATGTATCATTTTTAACTTTAGTTTTATAAAGTATCTTAAAACATATACACAAGTCGGTGTAATAGATAATAGAGATTATTATTATTAATATTTTTTTTTTAACACTGTAATGTACTTACTTACTGTAATGTAATAAACAATAAATTAACTAGAGAGTGTACATGCGTATAAGTTACGAATAAATATTAATAGTTGCAATTCAAGTCTGTGCAATGCAAGTGTGTACAAGAATAAGATCCAAGTGTCACAACTAATAGTATATTTAATACATAACTCAATAAATAATGAAAATGCTGATACCAGGATTGGAGTTCTTCAAATATAAAAGAAATACTGTGAAAAGGTCGCACAGCAATGAAAAATGTATTAAAAAGGATCAAACGCGAAGTACACAAAATGAAATTGATTGTAAAATGTTGCCGGTGACAAAAATTTATATATATGTACCATGTAAGTATGAACCATATTTGATTAATAAAATATGATTTCATAAAAGTGGGTTTTTTAGATGTTTTTTTTTTGAGTTTTTTTAGATGGGTTTTTTGTGTCGGGCAAAATTACAACAACCCTGATTATTCAATACGATATGAGTATTTATGAAGTACATACTTAATAAGTAAAGCTCGGATTTATATGCAAGGAAAATAGGAAGAATATGCGCATATATATGCAGGATTTTATTGGAAAATATTCAGTTAAGTGCCCAGCATATGCAAAAATATATGCAAAATATGCAGTACAAGAATATAAAAAATATGCTTGATATCTATTAAATAAAAAATAAAATTAATTAAATTTATTATTAAAAACAAATATTTGCATGTTAAACAACTTATCGACTTGCCACAGAGGGTTTACAGAAAATATTGTCGCCGTCCATATAGATAGTTCCGGTTACGGACGAATCCAAACAAATAATTTTGAAGCCATACTGTTCCGTAAGTAAAATGCGTACGAATGGTTTGAAAATATAATTGAAAGAGAAGTACATTTTCCACCCCCTCTTTAGACTAAGATAACGGAACCGACAGAAATATTTAAAGCTAGACTGACCGTTACTTTCTCTTTTCTCTGTAAGGGATTAGGAAATTCCAGCCATAAATTAAATTCTGGGTAATTTTTGGCGAAGTAGCACTGGTTCGGTGACAATATGTTCGTCAAAGATACGAGAATTTTATTGAAATTGATAAAAATAACGCAAAATTTTAAAAATATGCACAAATATGTACATCGCATTGAAATATGCAAAAAATGCAAGAATTATTATGAGAATTTTATTGAAATCGATAAAAATAACGAAAAATTTAGAAAATATGCACAAATATGCACATCTCAATGAAATATGCAAAAAATGCAAGAATTAGGTAAAATATGCAAAAAATGCAAAAATATGCATTTTGCATATAATCCGAGCTTTATTAATAAGTATAGTTTTATTTCTTGGAAATAAATTATGAAAAAATCATGTCAACCACCGGAATTGGAACCCAGGACCACTATCTTACCGGGATAAAGGCTGGTTTATGTAAGCGAAATGAACTGTCAAATGACTGATTTATCATTTCTGTCAACAAAACGATGCAATATTGTTTACTTAACTAGTAGCTAAAATGTTAATCAGAGATTGAAGAACAGGCCCTTATTTTTCTGTCTTTTGTTATGTAAACCCGTAAAAAAAAGGTACAGGTAGTTGTTACATAATAAACATGAGTGACGTTCAAGCGCCGTTGTCAATGTTAAGGTTAACTAGTAGGCTATGATTTTTTTGACATCAAAATTTTCAGAATGAAATAAATGTTTTATTATATTAGACTCGAAATTAGAGCATTGTGTAAACTAGGTGTTAGAGGTGTTGCCGTCGGTGAGGTATGAGAGGGGTAAAGGAAGCAACCCTCATATTAATAAAGGATGAGACAAAACTACTGGCTAAAATGAATAAAAAAAAGTATAATCAATTTGGGTCAGATCATTAATAGTTTTCGAGATATAAGTTTTTACGGGATTTTTCTCTGCTATCTCGAAAATTATAAGAGTTTTTGTTTATCTTTGAGAGATCAACTTCAAAAAAAGTAACATGTTGTAGCAACCGTGACCAATATTTAATTTTTAAATAACTTGTTTACTATTAGAAATTGGGAAAAATGTTTCATATTAAATTTTATTGTATTTTTATAGACTGATTACTGGCATTGACAAAATTTTGTTCTATCGCTATCTTGCTATCTTTGTCAGTTTTTCTTGGCTTCTAATACAAAATGGCCTCATTCTCGGAAACAGTTGAAGATCAAACCCATGCTTTACATTTTTTTACTCATTTTAGTCAGTACTATATGCCCGAACAATTGAATCACTCTGTATAAATACGTTAGAAATAATTCATTATTCTGAAATTCTGATGAAAATAAACATGCAATATTTATCCAAGAAATGATAATAATAATAATTCACGGTTCAATCCATGCTTCCTAGAGTACGAATGCATATTGCAATACCTATACTTATTATTTTTCTATGTAGGACAAAATATGTTTTCCAGATATCACTTTTATGCTAGAAATAAAACATACCTGTAAATACTTCCATCTTATTGATAACCACATTATTTGTAATGAACAAATAAAATAATTATCTGCGTCTATATTTGTTTTAATTATGCGTATATTCTTATATTTATCTACGCGCCTGAAAATTATTATCTTTCAATTAAATTAAATTAAATACCTAGATTAAACAATCGGCATATTTTTCAAGTGAAAAAATTTCCCATTGCACAATTTGCGTAATCATATCATTTAAATAAACATTTGAAGCGTAAAAAATTATCTTCTTAACTTGTTTATTGACTGACAATAAACAGGTGAGAAATATATGATAAAAAATCTATTTATTTTTAATAAATACATACTTCAAATAGTGTTTGAATATATGGGTATTTACTTATAAGCTATTTAGTGAGAATTTTAATATTTATTTAAAAAAGAGTTATCTGTGAACTGTGTATGAGATCCTATTATGAAATAGGAAGTAAATATTTAGATATGTCGAAAATTTATTTTCATACATACATATTTCTTAATATAACGGTATATAATAATTACTAGCATGTTATTGTTTTATAACAACCTCAACATTAGGTCCGTTATTCAGTAAATAATGCCCTAGGGCGTATTAAGTTGCTATGGTAATGCTGACAACAAACTGAGGTTAATAATACTGATACTAAGAAAGTACAGTTAAGGTTAAGAATCATTGTGAATGGGGTATTCCACTCAATTTTTTTTTATTATTTTAAATAAAACTTCATTCAGTTTTGAAACAATTCATAGTATCAAAAAATCTTAATTGTTCCTAGTTTCAGAGTATTTTATTTTCGAGAAATCAGTGTAACGTTACATTTCCTCTATACTTGTCTTTCTCACACACACTGCTCTGAGTACGCTGCGAGAGAAGGATAACAATTGTATGACGTCAATTTTCCCTTTTAACAAATGTGAAATATCTCGTAAAGTAATTATTTAAAAAATGTTTTCATTGTTTTAACTATTATTTATTGAGCCATATTTTATGTAAAATTGAAATTTTCTTAATTTTGTTGTTATGGTGGAATACCCCATTGTAGTCGTTTATAATCATCACAAATACAAACCAGCATACTTCTTATTCTTAGCAATGACATTGCTCGTCCATATTGACAGAAAAATACCACAAGAAATATATTTTTTGTTTGAAAAAATGGTTTGTTTACAGAAATAAAATATTACCTAGATATCGCATTCACAGGCTACTTTGTAAGTTGTATTAAAATTTTGTGATTTATTATTTTTGTTTGGTAAATTCTAGTCAGACAAATTTTTATTAAGAATTTCTAATAAGACATAAAACGTTGAAGGCACCACGGGTGTTAAACGACAATAATGCCTTCGGTCAACGTACTCACTTCGGGCCAGAGGCTCTCGACAGTACACTGTTCACCTCAGGCATTATTGTCTTTATAACAACTTTTGGTACCTTAATTACTATTATGCAACAAGAGGAAAAAGTGGTATATTATTTCACGAATAAAGGCTGGTTTCTTTCTGGTTTATGTAATTTTCCATAAGGATAAAATAAAACATAGTGATCACAAATACCACTTTAAAAAATCTGTTGTGGCCAGCACAAGACCTTCCGTCAATTCGATGTATTTTGTACAAATCCCATACCAAAAGGACCTTGGAACAGTTTCTATATAGTATCATGTAAAATCGAACACGAACACATACTATTTTTTACAAATTCCATACCAAAAGTTTGAAAATGTTCTATAAATCCAATAAAATTATCACATAAACATACACTAAGTAAAATGCACTTGACACTTCATTCTTTTTGCTTCAGCTTTCCCCTATTTTATTAGGGGTCGCTGTTTCCTTTTCTCTTCCACTCATTCCTGTCCAACGCATCTTCTTCACACAGTCATTCCTTTTTCAAGTCTTCCGCGATACAGTCCTTCCATTTTCTCTTTGGCCTTTCACTGCATGTCACTTGCGAAGAACACAATGACATACCAATGTTTGAACCTATACTTTCCATATTTGGTTTTGTACTTGCAACAGACATCTGTCAATTAGAATTTTTGAATGTATCAGCTGTTTCCATGATAAATAGCAAAGCTGACTAATTTTTGAAAATTAATTTCTTTATAATGCTTTAACTCTACATCCATTGAATATGAAGGAAAGTGTATAATCAAACCGTATAGAGAATAGTATTTTCTTTAATATATATAATAACAAAATGTCAAAAAATAATATTTAACTGCATTTTTTTAAGAAAAACTGTTAAAAACTTCAAATAAGGGTACTTCCGGTGGATCAATTATAACCAAAATCTAATCAACTCTTCTTATGGATGTACAGAAGAGGAATACGAAAGAATTATAATTTTTAGAATTGTAGTATTGGAGTTATCGTCGGAGAAAAATTTGTCACACACGGACACACATACACACACACGCACACACACACGGACACACACACACACATACATACATACATCATCTTTAAAATAGTAAATTCGTATTGTAGGGACCCTAAAACGTGCTTATTCATTAAAAACTCACCACCGAATTTTTTGACCAAAGACAATATCTTCCTTACTTAAAGGTGCCGGAAGGTAAAAAAATACATTCCAGAGCATCGAACCCGCCATAAACTGGGTTCGGTTCAGGTTCAGGTTTATTTCGTTACTCGGCAAGCCTCGTCACAAAATACTGGACCGTATATCATAAAGTTTGTGTTTACACTTTTGTTGCATAAATAACTATTATGATTTGGCATTTACCCAATGGAAATTATAAAAATGTAAAAGGAATTGATGTTTAATAAATAAAGTTAAATGTGACCATTACATTCTTCGTGTAGCTCATAATGCTTTCCAACCGGAATCAAATTATGAGGCTCCATAATATAGAAACTATAGTTCGATTTTATAAAATTTCTGTAAAGGTATCAGAAATGGCAAAAAATAAGTTTATCTGTAATACCTATGTATAAGAATTGAGTTTATTTACATATATATTACTTAACATGTTTGCAGTATAACATGTAAAATTTACATAGAATCAATGACGGTATCCGATATTATCGAACAAAATAAATAAACATGATTGGGAAAATCTATGCGATAAATAGTTATCAAGGTAAGAGGCGCCATGAATAAACACGATATACTTAGTTATTGACTTGTAATTTATGTGTCTTCACTTTGTTATTTTATGAAAAATATTAATAGATAATATGTTGTGTAAATGGGATCACATTTATCTACAATTACAAAATTGCGCAATTAGTAATCTCATAATATTTTTCAATACGTTGGTCACGATAGAATGATTAAGAATAAGACATATTATTATATTTTATAAATTTTAATTACTGTGTAAAAAAAAATCTGTAGTGGCCAGCACAATACCTTTCGCCATTTCCATTTTATGTTATATAAGTATTGTATTGCATTCCCTGTCTCAATGGTCGTTTTATAATGAAAATTTTTACAGAACTGTACCCAAATATTGTTTTTTATTGTATTTAACATGTCTTCTGCACACATAAAATTCTAATTATATCTATTTTCTTATTGTATGGGGAAGTTCTTAAATGTCAGAGATTCTTCCAATTCATTAATAAGATTGGCCGTAATTTTTAAGGGTAATATATGCATTTTTGTTGAAGAAAGCAATATTTAAATAATCTTAATTTATATATAGAAAATAGATGGCCTAGAATGTTTTTGTTGTTGTTGTCAATGTCACTGTGAATTAAATATAAAAAAATATAATATATATAAGGAAACTGGATAGTGGGTTTGACAGTCAAGTTTCCTTAACTAATTACGGTCGTAATTACCTATCATATATATATACAGGGTGTAAATTTTAAAACGGGTCATAGGGCTATAACATAGAAAAACAGTTTTTTGGACGCCAAAAGTTTCTATATTAATTTATTGAAAAAATAATTTGTGCATATTATAAAGAAAAAAATTGCGAATTTTTTGATACCAAACATATTATATTTCTGTTTCATATAAAGCCAGAATATAAATTTAAAAATTTGCACAATTAAGAAAAAATATCAATAGCCGTGAAACTGACAGAAACAAAACAAAACAATTGTTGACTTTAAACGCTCATTAATAAACGTTTCTTACACTTTATTTGTTAAATTATTATTATTTTCGTTTTATTAAGAAGAAATCATGAACAATTTAACTCATGAAGAAAAATTACAAATTATTAATGCTGCGCCTGCGCCACTCGCGCACTTATGACAAATTTTCGCACCTAACCTATGAAAATGTACAACGAAGACGATGAAAACAAAGTTCCTGCAGAAAAGAACGACGAAATACTAATTGGACTTATTCAACAAATTGTTTACCTTTATTTTTACTTCCTTGTACGAAGTAAAGGAAGTATTGTAATCGTGAAAAATTTCGGTTTCCAGATTTCAACGGAAATATCCATTTTGAGCATCCCTGAATCCATTTTGACTAATTTCGTCGTGACGTCTGTACGTACGTTCGTACGTACGTACGTACGTATGTACGTATCTCGCATAACTGAAAAACGGGAAGCCGTAGAAAGTTAAAATTTTGTATTTAGAACTGTTATAACATCTAGTTGTGCACCTCCCTTTTTGGTCATTACATAACTTGCGGAAGTGGTACTTTACTTGAAGCCTGTAATAGATTTTAATGAAAAACTATATTAAAATATAATCCAAAACTTTTCAAATTTGGTATATAAGACTTTTATATCAATAGGAATAACATAATAGATTTTAGTTAAAATGGTTTACCCGGAAGTGGTACTTTACTTGAAGCCTATAATAGATTTTAATGAAAAACTATATTAAAATATAATCCAAAACTTTTCAAATTTGATATATAAGACTTTTATGTCAATGGGAATAACATAATATATTTTAGTTAAATTGGTCTACCCGGAAGTGGTACTTTACTTGAAGCCTATAATAGATTTTAATGAAAACTATATTAAAATATAATCCAAAACTTTTCAAATTTAGTATATAATAGTTTTATATCAATAAGAATAACATAATAGATTTTGGTTAAAATGGTTTACCCGGAAGTGGTACTTTACTTGAAGTCTATAATAGATTTTAATGAAAAATTATATTAAAATATAATCCAAAACTTTTCAAATTTGATATATAAGACTTCTATATCAATGGGAATAACATAATAGATTTTGGTTAAAATAGTCTAACCGGAAGTGATACTTTACCTGAAGATGTTATCAGTTTTTCTTGAAAAAAATGGTGTTATTTTGATTTTAGTAATAAATGCTTCAAATAAAAGTTTTAGAGAATTGAATTCTGCGTCGAAAACATTAATTATGATTAAATTAGCTCTTTGTATTCTCTAATTAAGTTTGCTATGGATTAGGACAAAAAATAACAAAAAAAATAAAATGTTGATATCAAATTATGTCAAATATGTGCAATTTTATGATTGGGTCTGTTATAATACATATTTTAATTAACAAAATATGTATAGTGTAACAGGCGTAAAAGGAAGTCATGTGCTGTCCACATCAGATATTTTTATATAAATATAATGTATTGCAATTGCACCTATAAAAGTTAGATTATACGAAATGTCAAACATAAAATTCTGAATTTTAATTTACTGCATAAACGACGTTATTTTAGTTTAGTTTCTTAATTTAATAGCTTAATTTAATTTCATAATTTATATGCTGCATAAACCCAGCATAAATGATTTTAATTTGTTCCCTTGTAGTTTGCAGTTTTTCTTGTTTCTTATAACTTCTTCTTGTTCTTATTACATGTAGATCATCTTTAGTTTGTAAATACTTATTACAATAAATAATAATTGTTTCTGATATAAATATCCTATTTTTTACTTTATTTTGTGTTATTTTGTATTGGTCCATAAATTAATAACTTTAATCTTTAATTGTCCCCTATCATGACAATGTTTTGTTACTGTCACTTTCATGGCTAATGATATTTTTCCCTAATTGTAAAAATTTTTAAATTTAATTTCTGGCTTTACATGAAACAGAAATGTAAGGTGTTTGGTACCAAAAATATCGTAATTTTTTTTCTTTATAATACGCACAAATTATTTTTTCAATAAATTAATATAGAAACTTTTGGCGTCTAAAAAACTGTTTTTCTATGTTATAGCCCTATGACCCGTTTTAAAATTTACACCCTGTATATATATATATATATATATATATATATATATATACAGTGTGTCCCATTTAGAAGTGCCACCATTGGGATCTCGAGAACTATAAGAGATACGATGACGGTTAAATGGAACTTTTTGTGCGCCTTTGGGAGGTCATCTCAGATGTGTTTTTGTTTTTCAAAAAATTCTCATAGGGCACTAGATAATGACGAAAAACTGAATATTGTTGATTTTTTCTTTTTCATATAACTTCTAAACTATTAGTAATTGAGAAAAACGTTTCAAATATAAAAGATAGCTATTTTTATTAACTAGCCAGTGACGTACAAAATAAATTTTTATATCCGTAAATTTTCGAGATATAACACAAACTTATATTTTTTTAAATGGAACCCATATCTTATTTTAGTCTCAAAAAAATAATTATTTTTTTCTCTTTTCAATGATGTAAGGGTTATTATGTTTTATATTTGTTTTGCTCCTAAAATTTAATTTTTTTCTTTATTTTTGTGAATTTTCTATTTCTCAAAAAAAAAAAATTATTATTTTTATTAATTATATTGTAATTGATCGATATAATTTATTTTATGCCTTTATACTTAATATTTTTATTCTAGACTCATAATTACAAATTACACAATAATGTGCCAAGGGCGACCCGATACAAAATATTATAAAAATTAATTTAATAAGAATTTTGAGCAAAATTTTCTAACGAAATAAATGATTTAAATACAAGGAGTATTTCTAAATAGAAATCTACCAATATTTTCAAAATAATTGTAAATTTAATACAAAATAAGGAAAAAATAATAATTTTCAAGGCAAAACAAATATAAAACATAATAACTCTTGCAACATTGAAAAGAGAAAAAAATAGT
The DNA here is from genome assembly GCA_943142095.1 of Ophonus ardosiacus. NCBI lineage: Eukaryota > Metazoa > Arthropoda > Insecta > Coleoptera > Carabidae > Ophonus > Ophonus ardosiacus. The sequence goes on from OW964823.1 coordinate 79,425,900, forward strand.
TATTTTTTTGAGACTAAAATGAGATATGGGTTCCATTTAAAAAAATATGAGTTTGTATTATATCTCGAAAATTTACGGATATAAAAATTTGTTTCGTACGCCACTGGTTAGTTAATAAAAATATCTATCTTTTATATTTGAAACGTTTTTCTCAATTAGCAATAGTTTAGAAGTTATTTAAAAAAGAAAAGATCAACAATATTCAGTTTTTCACCATTATCTAGTGCCCTATGAGAATTTTTGGAAAAACAAAAGCACATCTGAGAGGGCCTCCCAAAGGCGTATAAAAAGTTCCATTTAACCGACATCGTATCTCTTATAGTTCTCGAGATCCCAATGGTGGCACCTCTAAATGGGACACACTGTATATATATATAAAGAATAGATTACCTTGTTATTAACAATTTTACGTATAATTTTACACATTTAGTTAGTAAAACAATAAGAAAGATTAAATTTACTTCCTACAAAAAGCTTTCACAATGTCATTAAAATTGTTGATTTTTGACATTGACATTTATCTGTCATTATAAACTATTTTACAAAGAATTGAATTGTCAACTGGTTTCCTTGGTGTACTTTAGCCTCTGCGATTTATTACATCCGTTTTTATCTCTAAATCTATAGAAGATATAATAAAAATTTATATTCTTCAATATTAGGAATAAAACTAATTTACAAAAAATAGTATTTATTAGAAATTTCTTTATAGAAACTACTATTTCCGGTTTTCTATTTGTTACCAAAACCTTTTCAGCTCTTCCCATGAATGTCAGATTGAGGAGTAAATTGTTAAACAAGCTTTAAGTTTTATAGTTTTAGAGGAATCGACCGTTCAACATCTACACGTACACACACACTCACACAGACACATATAATAATTATAATAATTATTAATTAACATTGGTCCGATCTTTAATTGTTTTTAAGAAAGAGGCAATTTTGTATTAGAATCGAGGAAAAACAGACAGAGATAGTGACTGAACAAAATTTTGTCTATGTCTGTAAATAGACCATAAAAAACAAAAAGTTTATATGAAACATTTTTTTCAATTTCTAATAGTTATGAAGTTATATGAAAATTAAATATTCGCTAAGGGCACCGCAACTTTTGTCTGAGTACAATTATTCAATTTTTTTTTGTAAAACAAAAACACGTCTAAGATGATCTCTGAAAGGTAAACAAAATGTCTCATTTAATCAAAGTCATAACTCATTTTTCATTGCCTTATATATCGGAAAATATTAAAGATCGCACCTATGTTGATTAAACTTTTTTTTTTCATTTTGGTCAGTATTATATGCCCTCATAATTTGTGACACTTATTTTTTAACACCCTGTATATCTCTACATATACGCACAGACATCATCGTAAAAATGTTAAAATTGGATTCTAGTGACCTTAAAACGTACTTATTCACTAAAATCTGGATATGCTATTTTTAGCATGATTCCAATACTTCTCTTGGCGAGAGGTATAAACACTGCTATCGTTTTTTACCCTATCGTATTCAATCGCATACCTTCCTATGTAAATTTCTATCCAATCAGACGGCTTCATCCCTTGCGTATGTAAACTACCCTTCCGCCACGATCAAACCCTAGCCCTTTATATCAAGGGAGGCGCAGTTTGCTCACGTTTTTTAAACTCCTCAGCCAATAGGAACGCTGCCTTCGCGCCCCTACTTTAAATTGTAAATTCGATTGCGTGGGAGACGAATATAAAATGGCGAAAGCGCTGCATCTTACACAAACTTACTTCCGAAGTTGTAAAAAGTTTCCCTGCTTATGGGTAAGTTTGTTTTCCTGGGAATGGAAATTTTCTCATTTGATTTTACAAGTTTTGTTTTTGTTTTGGACGACATACATATTTATGTTATCTTATCTTTATTCCTAAGTAGAATCAGATGTGGTGGATTCATGTTTTTAAACACTGCGACTGGTAGTATTTACTTTTAATCAGGGTGATTCAGCTATGACAAAAAAAAAAACAAATTCAGTTGTTTTTTCGGCGTACCAATGTATTTTTCCACAATCGTTAGCAAAAATCATTATTATTTAACTTAAAATAGTGAGCAAAGTTGCATGTTGAATCACAAGTGAATAAATTAAATAACTTTCTTCACAAGTGAGCAAAATACACAAGCCTATAATAATCTAAGTCAGGAGTCATAAATTTTGATTGAGTTACAAATGGGCTATTTGCGTACCTTTTTTTTATTTAATAATTTTGAAGAGAAGGTAAAAACTTGCTACCCATATTTTTTCTTTTGACAAAATTTTATTAATTAGCCAGAAAAAAAATAATGAAATTTGATTATTTGAATTCCCGCCATGTATGACGTAGAATTACGCCGCACAAATGAATAGTTGTAAAGCCATTGCGTTTGTTTATACAAGGTTTGTATAGGTAATGTAGATCTTCTGTTTGACGTTTCAAAAATAGTTTGGAGGTTAGTATTTTAGTTTATCTTTTTGGTATCGATATTTTAAATTACTACCTATGTGTTTATTTATTAAGTAATTAATGTATTTGAGAGACCAGAGAGAGAGAAAAATGAACTAATGTCAAATTCAAATTAAAACTTTCTCGCACGCCATGCCATCTATTGATAACATTCTTAAACATGCTTCCCCTCCCCCAGTTCAATATAATGACGTCACAGAAAATTTTCTTTCTTAATTTAGTAAAAAACAAATAATTATTTTAAAATAAAATTTATATTTTTATATATGTTTTCAATATAACATTACGTATATAGTGACAGAAATCGGATTTTCAGTACCACGGAAGTAGCCCATTGTACAATAACTATCTACCATTCTACATGAAGGAACAATATTTTTTTGTGGTTAACTTTATATTAAATTCATTTATGAACATATGTACTGTTGAGTTTTTCATTTATAAAAAAAACAATGTTCCGTTTTTTAGAATTATATTTTAAGATTGTGGAAAAAGACATGTTTAGCACACGTGGGAATAATTTTTTCTCACTTATTCAGATGGCGCACTCGCTCCTGCTTGTGCGTACGTATTTTCGAACGCCTAAGAAAAATACATACTTTGCACACTTGTACTAAAAATAGCTGATTCCATTTACATAGAAAAATAAGCGAATAGCGATTTTCTGAATTTGACATTCAAATCTCCTATTAAGCCTCATTTCCATCGAATGTTTTAATGTTTAATGCATAATGATTAGTGCATAAGGCTTAATGCATTATGACAATTTACTAGGATATCATTTCCAGCTGCTTTGTTCAGTGACTAATTTAACAGAAATGTCACAATTTTTTCCCTTATTACCAACTTGTTGTCTAGCAGACTTCCATTACAGCAGCAATTCTTATTTTTTTAAATATGTTATATGGATAATTTTCGGTGTCTATATCCATACCGAAAAATTAAAAATTTGATAATTATAAAATAGATTTTTTCCAATTATCTCGAGATTTCTTCTAATAATGATATCTTCCTAAATAAATCTGATTTAGAAATTATTAGAACAATTTGGCGTGGCAAAATAAAATCGAAAGAATATCCAAGGAAGAAATGGTCACTTTCTAGCATAAATCGTGCTTCAGCTTAACAAGCGCGTGAAAAACCGGTTAAGCCGAAGCAGGGATGGTCAAAATGGATATTTCCGCTGAAATCCGAAAACCGATTTTTTTTGCGATTACAATACTTCCTTTACTTCGTACAAGGAAGTAAAAACAGTGACATAATAGTAACAACTGTTAGTTAACACATAACCTATTTTGGAAAGTTCCCATAGGCGCCGACTACGCGGGTACCTTGATACTTGATACTCACGGGTGCAGTGCATCCGTAAGATTTTTCTGAATTTTAAATACCTAACTATAATATTTCAATATGCAGTATTTATAATCTATTATCATCTTCGATCATACCATTTGCGTCATAATTTAAATGCACAAATAATTCTAAAGATTCTAAATAGATAGATGATAGATGTAGCATGTAGCTAAATGTTTACGACTGAGTGCCGTCTATCGTGTAACTCGTGAACTTTAGATAATGGCGGTAAATTTGAAAGTAGTTCTCAGCAAACTTATGCAATGTCTCTAGGAAAACATATTGAAAAGCAATAGAGTCATTTGTTCAACTTTCTGTATGTTTTCTCGTTTTTAATGTAGAAAATCCCTACCTTCCCTTTTTTAGGTGCTACTTGTCCTGCAACAAAATAAACCTCCAAATTTCGAGACATGTTTACTTAATAAATCAAAACCTTAGCCCTTAGCGTAATATTTAGTATTTCATATTTTATGTGGGTATACATAAGTTCGAAGCAAAATATTAAAACTATTGTGAGTTTTACATAATTAATTACAGTATTGCTATAATAAAGAGACATGATGCACTTGTTGATATAATTAGAATAACAAAACGGAAAAGGCGAGAGGTATTGTGCTGGCCGCAGCATATTTTTTTATTATTATTTTGTGCACCCGTACCCAATATGAAAAGTCGGCGCCTATGAAAGTTCCTATTTACAAAACTTAAAAACTTGGTTACTTTTACGGTGTACGCGATTTTTAGCAATCCTGTGTACCAGTGTACCATATGCTTAATGTCAATAATTCTAACTTGACCCAGATTTAAATTATATAAATTAAGTAGTCTTAAATGAAACATTAGTTAAATGAGCCAGAATCCATCTTCTTGTCCTTACTTTTATTGTGTGATAGTAGGAAAAAATATCGGCGTCCCGATGTCTTCGGACGCTCGAAACTACGTTCCCGCATTTGAGCCGGAGTCATTATAGGTGACGCTAGCAGGGCCAAAGTTCGAACCAATTACGGTCATTGTTGCCAATCGCAGACCTGTTCGCTTAAATGTCCCTACCCGGAGCAGAAGCGGGCAGCATTTCAGGCCATGTCGATTTCAATTTCTTGATAACGCTTTACTTTTTGTGCTATGACGGCTCATCAGATATGGAATGATGGAAAATCAATTTGTATAGGGGTATTTAACCCTCGAGCAAGGGTTAATTATCTCTAGAATTGAAATTATTACATCGGAGAGAAGTTTCTCAAAGCTCAATCATTTTGGATGGTAAATTGAGAAGTTTACTTTACCCTTGTTAGTATTAATTAACTTTTTTTAACCAATTATAATGGAATTTTATCTCAATATATTCATTTCTCTTTCTTTTTTACCTCCCGCTATCCTTGGTAAGAGAGGTATTGGGATCGTGCTAAAAATATCGAGATTTTAGTAAATGATCACGTTTTAAGGTCCCTAGAATCCAATATTAACATTTTCACGAAAATGGCTGTATGTATGCATGTATGTGTGTGTAGTGATGTGCCGCCAAAAAATTCCCGTAGGGAAAATTCTCGGAAATTCCTTCAGTTCAGATTTGCGGGAAGAAATTTTGTGTGTTTTCCCGGGATTTTTTTTTTTGAAAAATGTCTATCCCATTCTGAAATGGACTATACTTATATGTACAGTACTGATTCATCTGATTCTGATGTCAAATTACATATTTGTTTACATTTTAAATTATTTGTTTTTGTAGTACACTTTTTCGATATTAATAAATTTCCCCTTGGAAATTCCCCAGGAAATTTCTCAAAAAAATTTTCCTGCAACTTTAAATGAGAGAGGAAGAATTGTGTAAAGAAGATCCGTTGGACAGGAAAGAGTGAAAGAGAAGAGTAAGAAACAGTGACCCCTAATAAAATTGGAGAAAGCTGAGAAGGAAGTGCTATTTACATAGTGTATGTTCGTGTTATAATTTTATTGGATTTATAGAATCTTTTCAAAGGAACTTTTGGTATGGAATTTGTAAAAAATATATATGATCGTGTTATAATATTATTGGATATATAGAATCTTTTCCAAGGAACTTTTTTATAGCATTTATCCATTTTTATTTCAATACTTTTATTTCTAAAACTTCACACAGTTGTTCAAATACTCTAAAAATGCGTACACTTACGTAACATTCTCTTTACAATCAAATAATATTACTACCAAATTTATATCTCTACCTATTTTTAAATTATTGCCCCAAAAGTCAATATACCTTACATTTAGATAAAAACTTCAAAATTTTCAAAAAGTAGTATCTAGATACTTCTTAATGCGCTGATTCCAAATTTTGAAACCGCAGGTCGATATCTCATTTCGTTCTCGAGATATTTAGATTTAAAGTTTTGCTCAAAACTGCCCATTTTTGGGTATTAACCCAAAAATGGGTCGAGATATGAATTTGGTGACATCACCATTCGATTCTACGGACAAAAACACGTGAGTATACTAATTTTCATAGTCTTTGTTCAACCGGTTCATTTTTTATGAATAAAAGTTTGAAAACCCTTGAAAATGGCCAAAATCTGAAAAAATCGTAAGGGGTACACCTTAGATTTTTGCGATTTTTGGCCATTTTCAGTTATTTTGCTACAGAGATTGTATGCGGTGTTCAAAAATTCTGAAAATTGGTGTACTTATGTAATTTTGCCCGTAGAATCGAATGGTGTTGTAGCTAAATTCGTATCTCGACCCATTTTTGGGTTAATACCCAAAAATGGGCAGTTTTGAGCAAAATTTTGAATCTAAATATCTCGAGAACGAAAAGAGATATCTACCTGCCGTTTCAAAATTTGGAATCAGCGCATTGAGAAGTATCTAGATACATAAAAATTAGATTTTTGAAAATTTTGAAGTTTTTATTTTAAATGTGGGGTATAGGTATTGACTTTTGAGGCAATAATTCAAAAAAGGGTAGAGATATAAATATTATTTGATTGTAAAGAGAATGTTACTTAAGTGTACGCATTTTTAGATTATTTATATACATATGAGTATACATAATGTATATTTTTGTAATAATTTTATTGGATTTATAGAATATTTTCCAAGGTACTTTCGTATGGAATTTGTAAAAAATTGTATTATGTTCATGTTGCAATTTTATTGGATATATAGAATCTTTTCCAATGAACTTTTGGTATGGGATATTTGTACAAAATACATCAAATTGACGGAAGGTCTTGTGCTGGCCACAACAGATTTTTTTATTAAATCTTATTTTAAGATACAAATAAAACACCTTTCTAATTTATTATTGTTGATGTTATTAAACTCTCTCTTCTTGCAGGCTTTCCGTCTTAGAAATGAGATAGACTCTCCCTCTGACAACAAGGGCAGGAGAGATTTGAAGTGAAGGAAGGCAACAAGGGCCTAGGGTCAGACCGGTAGTGACGTCATGAGCTGACGGGATTTGAATGTATTCGCGTGTCCATTGGGAACGCCGATTCGCATTTGTTACAAGTCCGATGATGCCACGGTGCGGATTCGAAATGCAGACCACCGTCTATGTTGAGCGGAAGACTAAAAGGGATGATGTATGGAAAGTATGTTTTTTTTTTAATTTTCCACGTTCATAGGTAAGATGAAAATGAGGTATTCTACTAGCTTTTTTATTATTATTTTAAATTTTAAATTATAAGAATTTGGATGTGTATGGTTCCTATGTGCGTTCTTTAAAATGGCACTTTATTGTACTCTAAGGCGATGTTGCACTTTTATCACCCTAATATCTAAATCCTAAATTTATATGCTTTAAATCTAGTGACTATTTAGGATTTTAAGAATTAAATTTTAGGGTTTTACAGGAGCACACTATGCCTTGAAGTTGATGCGCACTAATTAAACAAATCATGTTCGTTGCTATACAAAACGTCAAATTTACTGTCAAAGAATAGCTTTTAGCTTCTATTTTATGAAATATAATATAAACATTTAATTTGATGCATCATATTAATTGGATGTTATTAATGTGTCATTCGGAGTTGTATTTATGTGAAGAAGACCTAAATCTTAAATATTACATGCCAAAATGCGACATCGGACACAGCCTAAGTAGTTTTTCTTTGAAATATATATTCAAAAATAAATACACAAATAAATAAATAAATGTCATCATGGTATATTATCCATTAACTAAGAAAATATAAAATTAAACTAAAAGTTCAAAATAGCCAACTTCTTAATTTCGTTACAATAGTTTGATAACGAAAATGGATTTTTAACGTTAAATTTTAATTAAAAAAGAAAAATCCCTTAACATTTCAATAATTTTTAAAGAATTATATATGTGTATACTCGTACAGCTGTTATCTTTTCTATCTTATTACACATGTCTCCCAGAAATGAATTTCAAAGCAATTGAAAAGAAAATTTTTTGGTTAAAAAATTATCCAATTGAATCCCTTTATTGCTGACCACGTATTCGAAAGTATCCAATCAAAACAAACTTACACTGATAATTATCCTAAGACAATTATCACTTATGTTACTAAGTTGCTAAGTAACAAACAGTTTTTGACATATAATTAAAGATTAATTGTTTTAATTTAAAAATGTCATTTTCACGCTGTCAATGAAAATGATGATTTAGTCAACAAAATTATTGAAGAAAATACATAAAAAAATACTGTATTAAATAAAAAACTAAATGTGGAGAATACTTATGGACTTTTGTATGTCTTATCTTCTCCTCTTTGGTTTCACTCAAAGAGGTCTCATTCTCAGTGCCACTTCACACTGACCATATTCATAGCCACATTCACGTTCATATAGCTACTAGTGACATCAACTGGGCTATGTTAGACACAAAAATTCTGTCAAATAGAAATTTTAGGCAAATTTAATGTTAAAACTGCAAAAAAAATTCTCACCGAATACCCCTCGATCATTGATAAATACTTATAATTTTATCACACTTCCTCAAGCACGTTGCTTTTAGGTAACACCACCTCCGCCTTCGGCGTCGGGATGTTACCAAGCAACGCGCTTTCGGTAACTGTTATAAAATTATTTCGTAATTATCAATGTCCTCGGGATATTATAGCTGATAATTGATTGGAAGCTTTTAAGGGGAAGGAAAAAAATAAATACGAATATTGTTTGTCATCATTTACAATATATTGCTATTTTTCTTATCTCAGTTTCATTATTCACTACATACATCACCATTACTCTTATCCGCATACTTGATACGATGGTACAGACTAAATTGTCAAGAAAATTTCTCCCCTGTGAATATAGAAACAGCTTAACATGAAACAGGGGTGGCAACATTCCTTTTCAAACTGAAAATGTATGGACACGCAGGCACGGGTAGTTCGTATTCCACTCACGAGGATACTGGTGGTGGTGGCGCTAGTATAGCGCTTATAATACTTGAGTCCCCATCCCTGCTAAGGGGCGATTGCCACTCAACCGACAGGGAAAGTTATTTAAAATATGAAAAGTTAAAAATATGTGTGCAAAAAAGAGATTATTGCAGTTTGTAGTTTATATTGTTAATTAATCATTTTTACTTGACGCAATGTTTTGTATTGTCTGTTTAATACTAATTTTTAAATATGTTTATGGTTCTTGATTACATAATAATGCGCCATGAACAATTTAAATGTCATTGTATAGGTAATCCGGGCCTATATACGTATGTAAATATGGGGCCTATTCTGTAACTCAACCGTTAATTTTTAACGACAACAAAAAATCCAAGTTTTTGTTATGTGTCAATCTATTTGATACCCTATTTTTTTTTTAATTGTTAAAAATTAACGGATAAGTTACAGAAATTCTGTAACGCAGTGGTTAATTTTTAACAACTGGTTAATTTTTTCAACCAGTCAAGTGGCCTATTCAGAGAAACACAGTCATAAAGGTTGTTATCATAAAGATATTTGTAACAATCTACCTACGACGGTATTATTGACAATCTTTACAAAATAATACTTGTGAATGAAGCAGATTATTTGACAATAGCTAACTTCATTATGCATATATGAACTTAACCTAACCTTATATGTCAGCGCTTTATTCTTTTAATAATGTGTTGCCAATTATATTTAAAAAGGCAAACATTCTGCCAAAACAACTAAAGAAGAATATGACATTTGTGTCATATTTGAAAACTTCTAAATTATTTAGAACGGGTATGTTAATTCCTACCACTGATCCCAACGTGACTGAAAAGTTATGGAAAGTTTTTTTTTTTTTTTGATTGCAGAAAAAGCACACATTAGCACCAGAATAAAAATACCTACCACAGAATATAATATTTTCAAAGAAATATGTATTTACGTCAAAAGTAACTTTCGTCCACGACGGTTTTTATCGTTCTTATTATCATTATTTAAGTCAAAGCAGGATCCATGCGAATAATCAACTGCATCCTGCTAATATTTAGCAGAAAGCCCATTATTAATAATATTTGATTGATGTAATAATCTGTCACATGTCAAATATTAGAAATAACAACGTGATAATAACCATAAATACATAGTTTTATCAGTCGTTATGATAAAGACTGTCAAAACACGTAACAATTGTTGACGGTAACCACCTTCATTTCTGAGAATACCAAATTTGATTTTAACAATCTTTACAGTACATAGCAACCATAAAGACCATAAGGACAACACAAATATTGAGTTCTGAATAGACCCCTAAGTATGTTGATGTATAACAAAAAATTGGATTTTTAGTTGTAAAATCAATATCTATTGAAGAATATAATTCATTAGTCCCTTGACAAGTCCGCCAACTAGCATTAATAATCTCCCTAATTACATGTCTATTACAGCGATGACAAAAAACAAAGAAATTATCACCTTATTTATATTCGTTACTAAGGGATTTTTACAACATTGAAAGCTCATTTTAACAAAAATTCATTATATTCTGTCATTAAATATAAGCTCGTGATATGATTAATAATCGAAGATATTGCTCGTGAAACCGAAGCAGCATATTTCAATCTTCAATCAATTTTTTTTAACCAGTTGTTAAAATTAACCACTAAGTTACAGAATAGGCCCGTATGTGTCTGTTAATATCATGTTATTTTTTAAAGCATAATTACAATAAAGAAAATTTGATGAAAATGACCAATTAAACAAATAAATAAATATTATGATTGTTACTGTGTGTTTTTAATTATGTATCAAAGCTGAAAATAATTTAACGAATATTGGTCTCGCCAATTATATTCATCCAGGCCCGGACTGCCCATGGAAGTTTTGGGACATTTCTTGAAGGGCCGGTCCAGGTATAGGCCGGTGGATTGAGTTTTATGATGCTTATTTAAAGTTTAAATTAAAAAATCTGATGTCGCCAATTCCATGTTTAAAATAGCAGTGAGCTTTAAGTAAAGTATCATTTCTGGTTAATCGTTTGTAAATAAAATCTAATTTGTTGTCCAACAAATAGAAAAGTCTGTAATACGAAATTTTGGATTGTTTTATTGTTTTTCCTCAAAAATCTGTTAGAGCTCCAAATTAAGTACTACATCCGATTTATCATATATGGTTAAAATCTAATATGTTGTTTCAAATTATATATTCTTATAAAAATCAGCATCATCTTCTAGGTGCTCTAAAACGCAATCTTTGTAAATTCTTCGCCGTACATGATCCATTTCGTAAATATGTAGTTGTAAATTAATATTAATTTATAGTGCAAAAATAGCAATTAGCAAATTTAAATTAGATCATCCTGTACATCTAACATTTATATATGATGGAAAATATATTATTTCTACAAACCTTAATTAAATATTTTACTATTATATTCTCCTTAACACGGTTTCATAATTAATTTTAATATAATTGCTTCCTATCAGTGACGTTTAGAATAGAATAAATGTGTGACGTAGATATAGAGATGAGAAAATGATAATAAAAACTCGATTATTTTAGAAACTAATAACTATTTTTAAACTTTGATAGTCCTTAATATACAGTTTTAAGGTCTAGTTTTAATATAACTGACCCATGTTCTAATTTGTTACTACGGTGGAGGACCCTATTGTTTTTCATATAAGGAACTCGAAATTGTTGTTTTATTGTACATTTTATTGTATTTTTCATTGTTTAATATATAATATACTTTCTTATATAATTATGTTGGTGTATTTTACTTTTTTAGAGGTGAGGGGGGGGGGGGGGGTGCATGTTTGCCGGTCAGGATAAAACTCCCGAACCGAAATTTAGTCCCAGTCCGGGCCTTATCCCTCCGGTTAAATAAATGTTGATTACAACAAAGTAATGTTTAATTAAAATAAAGAAATAAAAGATGAAAACGATTAACAAATACCTAGTCTTATGCGCGATTGCAGAATATATTCATCAATTCTTTGATTAGTTCACAGATGGTCGAGCAAATACGAATTAGTTTCCATGTTATTATGACATTTAAATCATTTCTGTCAAATAGTACCGTTGCATTCCTTCGTTTTGATGATCCGTTAAAAAAGAATTCGTTGATTTACGAGTAGGTCATAATTAAATTCAAATGAGAATTATGTAGGTACTGTATCTATTTTCTTAGAGAGAGATACAGTCATTACGCATGTCCCATCAATTTTGACACAAATTTCAACAATTTGATACCTTCCATCACCTTTAGATAAGGAAGTTTTTGTCTTTCGTCAAATTAATTTAATAATCCTTAATTCTTATAGTTACATAAATGAGGGATTACACCATTTTTTTTTTATAATTTCATCTGAAAATATTAGGAAAATTAAGACTATTGATAAAAATCCGCTGAAAAAATTCCTATTAATAAGCAAGTTATGGTCTCCCGAATTTTGAAAAGATTGACGTGACGTCACATTTATGTGTTTTTATATCAAACTGTTTTCATCATGGACCTAAATGTTCTTGAAATATATGCTATTTTAAGTTATATTTACATAAAAATAAATTAATATTATAACACTGTATAAGTATACATACTTTATAATTACAGGTGTATTTAAATTATTAAGTTTAATGCAAGAAATTTATGTTAAAATAAAAACTGTTTGGAAATTGTAGTACAGGAATGTTAGCCCCTCCTTTCGAATTTGAATTTCTTAACTTCCATTGGTAGTAATCCCACCTCCTAACACGCTATTGTAATGCATGTATAGGCGGTTTCTCGGTCGCCAATCAAAATATTTTCATATTAGTGTCGAAGTGTTATAACAAAAAATCCTTTATTTCCGAAATATCTCAATTATACCATTTCATTTTTTTTATTAATATTCGTTACTCAGCATATACATTCGTAGGTATTTTTTTTACTATTTTCCTTTAATTCGATTGAGCCGTAATCCCCCATTGAGGAAAAATTACATTTAACGGTATTTTTTGAAGAAAAACTATTTTGAGCTTGAAGTAAAGTGCCATTTCTGGTTGCGTAGCATATATTTGTTGAAGGTGTATGATCGCGCAGACGCCCTGTGTGTAAGGAATGAATCTAATTTAGGGATCCCGTCCGTCCCGATTTAGGCAGGACAGTCCCGTTTTTAAGAAGCCTGCTGTCCCCAACAACTGGGGGACATCAAAATGTCCCGTTTTTCAGAAAATCTTATGTTGAAGAATCAATAAATCAGTTCAGTTCATGAAATCTCACAGTCGACACAGTGAAATCAATCCTAGTTGTAAAATCTCAATTCTACGATATTATATGTGAAGGATTTTATATGATTATAAAAAAAAATCTGATGTGATCAACACAATACCTCCCGCTATTTAATTTTTATTAATATAAATACATACCTACATATTTACTAATCCTGCAAACTATATTACGTTCCTTTGTATTTATATGTATTGCTTTTCATGATACATTTCGTTAATGTGTAGTTGTATTGACAGCTGTTTGATTTTTAGTTACGCAAATATAGCAATAACATATATTTGTAAAGCTGGAATATTTGATAAATTAATTTTTTGTAAGTTAAAAATCTATATTTCAAACTAGTTGAAAGAAATTTATAGAAATTTCTCACCTTTTGCGTAGGTTTTGCAATTTGTTTGTTGAAAATGTTAACCTGCCAAACCAATATGAGTTTGGGATAGTGTTTCACAAGAGTCTTGCATTTTTCTTGTTCTTGTCTTGTTCTTGCAGAAAATGCAAGACAAGAACAAGACAAGAGTTGTATAGTTTATTGCAAGACAAGACAAGAATCTGGCCTGCAAGAAAAGTGCAAGAATAGCAAGATTTTTTTATATTTTCTTGCATTCTTGCACTCTTGCAATATTAAATTATAATTCAGCATATCAACATTTTATTATTGGTTTTACCTGTCGCTAAGCTGACATTAATCGGAGAGGCTAAAAAGGTTTTAGTAACAAATTGACAACCGGAAGTAATAGTTTCTTAAAAAAATCTTCTAAATATTATATTTTGAAAATTTAGCATTAAGTATATCTTCCTATAGATTTAGAGATAAAAAATCTGATATGGCCAGCACATGACCTCCCGCTAATTCGATGTTTAAAATTGCAATGAGTTTGGAGTAAAATATCACTTTATCGTTTGTAAACAAAATCTAATTCGTTGTTCCAATAAATAGAAAAGCCTTTAATAAGAAATTTTGTATTATATTTTATCAAGTTTTTTTTTTTTGAAATTCTGAACTACATCCGACTTATCATATATACTCAAAATCTAATATGTTGTTTTCAATCATATACGAGTTTTAAAACCAAATTTGAGAAGTTTTTATTATATAATATATTTTTTCAAGGAAATCAGTCCAGAGCTTCAAGTAAAGTACCACTTAATATTTATTAATTTTAGCAAAAATATAATATGTCGGTCTCATTAATATAAAAGTGTTAAATACCAGATTCAGTTTCACTGAACATAATATATTTCCTACTATAATTTTAAAAACAACTAGCTTTTGACAATGACTGCACAATATAACAACCAACGGTTTGGCAGTTAATAGGGGAACCCCAAACAAGTCTAAATAATGTAACACTACGCGCACGCGCAAATAAGCAAGACAAGAAATATGCAAGAGTCTTGCAAGCAAGACAAGATTTTTGCTTGCAAGAGTAACACAAGACAAGAGTTATTTAAATTTCTTGTCTTGTTTTGCAAGACAAGACAAGAAATAGCCTAGCAAGACAAGAAATCTTGTCTTGTGAAACACTAGTTTGGGATCACACAATCATTGAACCTAACCTAACCGATATAAAGCCTGTAGCGTCCCGATTTTTCTTTTTGATTTTTTTGAGATCCCTAATTTGTGTTATGTTAGGTAGAGAAAGCATTGGGATGAAAAGAGAAAAAGAGCTTGTATCAATGCGGTTATGAATGTTGATGAAGCGAAATAAATGTGCTCGGAATAAAATGTGTGGTGAAGTATAATTGTTGCATGAGAGCATTTTATTTCGGGTTTGTGGGAGAAGCATGATTAAGATATATATTTATTACATGAAATAGGTACTTTAATTTATCTTGAATAATAAATATTTATTTTGTTACAGGTTATCAAATATCTGTTGATTTATTTACAACAAAGCTCCATTTCACAAAATACACAACTGCAAATTAAAAAGATTTATGTTTGTAAGTATAAGTTATCATTTATTTCCTTATTCTTGTGTTAGCTTATGATTAAATATTGATAACTCGTAAATTGATATAATATTTAATTTTCTTATATGTAAATATAAATAGGTGAATTAATGATAATGTATTAAGAATATTGGTGCCACTAATTCGTAAAATACGTTAAATAAAAACATGATAAGAAAATCCTTGAAATTTTTTCAGGTAATTGATAAAAAAATTCACGCACAAACAAAATGTATATATTCCAATGTATCACTCTAATCTTTATTTACATAGTTGAACATTGTAAAGATATAATCCATAAATAAGATAATTTTATTCTGATTATTGAAATTGTCGCTCCATTAACTATCCTCAAGCACTTTATCATTTAATTAAACAATTATGGATCTAAGTTAAAACTTAAGAGCTTTTCGTACTATTTACGTAAGTAATTAATACTTGTATTATTTTATTGTTTATCAATTTCAATGAAGTTTGATCAGTAGTGTAGTACAATGAACTCTTGATATATAATCAGGTCTAAAAATACATAGTGAGATTGTATGTACTCGTATATAAAGGTATGATATTAGATCAAAAACTCATTTATTGATTTGATATAGGCATCCCGGCTACTTCAAGCTTGTGGAGTCATTTTATTTGGTATACCATTATTGGTACTGTCGAAATTATTCGGCTAACAGATTAACCGGTTAGCCAAATTATGCGGTTTTTGAAGAATTGAAACCGGTTAATCCGGCTAACCGCAATTAGTAACCAAACCACTTAACCGCATATAGCTTCAAAACCGTTTATCTGCAAATAGCAAAAAAAAGGTTAACCGCAAATAGTCGTCAATAACCGGTTCACCGGCTAGTCTTCAAAAACTGATTAAGATATTTTACGAGACGAGATCTCGACGATCTCGATTCTCGAAAACTGTTTCGAGATTTCTCGGTTGTTATTTTTCTCATGAGTTATATTTGCAAACATGTGAAATTTAACATATTTTTAGTGATATCTGTCTCTATTTAGCTATGGCATTTTTGAACAAAAAAATAATAAAGTATTTGACATTATATCTGTTAGAATTTGTTAAGCGTTCATTACACGATGAATTTTTTTTTTCAAAGTGACTTGAAAAGTTTTCTCTCTCGCATAATGACATGAGTGCAAGAGAGACAAGTGAATACACTTTTAACGAAAGACTTTACAGAAAAACTAGAACATGCGCTACTTTTTCTTAAAAGTTCCTACAAATTTTAACTGTCAAGTCAAGTACCTGTCAAATATCATTTGTGTTTATATTTTTGATGTGTACAAGTAGTATTATAAGTGATCGATATTAAACTGTAAAATGGCAAAATGAGACAGAGAAGTAATTAAAATCTTAATGTAAGTATAACTTAAATTTTGACACTTGGATATTTTAATTTACGCAAAACTTGATGTAAATATACTTGAAAGGTGACTTAAAAAGACCTTTTTCAAGTCACTTGAAAATAAAAAATTCATTTTGTAATCCAGGCTCTAGCTAAGATTTTTGGCGTTATTTTCTTTTCAAAGTTTTATAACAGATTAGAAAATGCTAGGTAAATATTAAATTAATAAAATTATAACATAATTAAATTTGCACAAGTTTAAGGTTTTATCAAATTTTGACAGATAAACGACAATTATTATCTTTTTGTTCAAATTACTATTAATACGAAATTGTATAAATTTAATAATTAGTTTATGGGACCAAAATATACATATCAAATTTTCGTCGAGAAATCTCGGCGAGAATCTCGGCCCAGACGAGACTCTATTAAACGAGACGGGACATAATTTTATGAATTTGAAACGAGATGAGACGAGACAATTAATTTCTCGCCTCGTCTCGTCTCGAACGAATCACTAATTGAACTATTCATTACCAACTATACAAATTATGAAAAAAAAGGTATGATCAATAAATTAACCGTACGCTTTTTGAAAAAAATTTTTAGGAGCTAAGTTATGATTACCTACTTGAAAAACAGCTATTCTTCATAGCTTTGCAAAATTTCAAAATTTCGTCCAAAACATATTGTTGATTGGTTTTATGTTAATAACATAGTACAAATTTGTACTGAAATTCCTAGAAATAGAAGTAGGGAGTTTCGCACGATAAACACTGTTTTCTAGAATTGGGTTCACCACCATAACAAAAAATAGTAAAATGTATACTTTCTACTTAAAGAACTACTCAATAAATAACGATTAAGATAAAAAAAAACATTTTTTAATAAATACTTTACGAGATATTTCAAATTTGCTGTCAGTTTCACTGTCACGTTATACTATTGTTTATCCACTAAAATCTTGATATGCGATTTTTAGCAGGATTCCAATACCTCTCTTAGCAAGAGGTAAAAATACAGTGAGTGTAAAGTCTGCAAAAGTGACACCCGCTATAATTATAAAGAATACATGACAAATGTGATATTCTTTAAATTTCCACAGCCACCCGAAGAGACATTGAATTATATAGAACTCAAATGTCAAAATGCAAGTGACAGAAGCTAGATCTTTAAAAATGACGTAGGTTTGTTCTTTCATCTCAACTATTACATCAACCATCTCTTTCTTAGGTGTCATAATCCTCCGTTAAAAGCAATAATATCTCGCACTGTGATATTATTAAACACATATTCCTTGAATGCAAATCTCACTAAACTTGAGCCGGGCTATACTTTATATTCACATTATGGTTATCTGTACACTATAGAACAAATTAATTTTTTTTCTCAATATAATTTGAAAGGATGCAATTTTTGCGGCATAGAATTCAATGGAAAAATTCTGATTTTTTATCACATCATATTTTCCTGATACGCGTAGTTTTTATTTTGACTATTATATACAAACATAACACTCATAAAAACATTATTATTGTTTTGATTAATTATAAATCTTGTGAAAATCATCAGACAAACATATATGATAGCAATGATTTGTAATATTGACATTAACAAAATGTAAATATGATTTCGCAAAAGAAAACATAGACGAGGTTTAATAATTATTTTAAAATCTAAGTAAAAAATCTGATGTGGCCAGCACATGACCTCCCGCCAATTCCATGTTTAAAATAGCAATGAGCTTTAAGTAAAGTTTCACTTCCGATTGATCGTTTGTAAACAAAATCTACTTTGTTGTTCCCATAAATAGAACGGTTTGTAATACGAAATTTTGGATTATATTTTATTATGTTTTTCCTGAAAAATCTGTTAAAGCTTCAAATTAAGTACTACATCCGGTTTATCATATATAGTCAAAATCTAATATGTTGTTTCAAATTATATAAGAGTATTAAATACCAACTTTGCGAAGTTTTGGATCATTAATATATTTTAAGGAAAAATCGTCGCACATATTATTGTCAAAATCATCACTAACTTCCTTATGCTCTAAAACGCAATCTGTGTAAATTCTTCGCCGTACATTATCCATTTCGTAAATGTGTAGTTGCAAACTATTATTTGACACTTTGAAATCACGTTCTTATTGAGAGCTGTTTGATATATAATGCTGCAAACATCAAACTTAAATCGAATTATCTTGTATATTTAATATTTGTGTATGATGGAAAATATATTATTTTTACAAATCTTAATTTCATTAGAATCATATTTAAACTACTAAATTCTTCTTAACACGGTTTCATTATTAATTTTAATGAAAATTTCTTTGTGACAGTGACATTTGTTTAAATGTGTCAAATTTGTTATTAAAGTATTGTTTTTGTTTGACGCAGAGGCAAAGTGATGTACAAAAATAAATTATTTTATAATATAATATAAAGTTATTTCAAGTTATTTACTAAATGCTATTATCGTAGAATTGAAGATTGTGCCATTATATTCAATTTGTATTGGTAAAAGTTGCTAAAAAATTATATTCAATGAATTTTTTACAAGAAAACTGTTAAAAGCTTGTATAAATGATACTTCCGGTTATCCGATATACACTAAAAACTAATGAGCTCTTCCCACATTAGTATAGAATGAATATACAAAATTTCAAATTTTTCTGATTGATAGTATTTAAGTAATCGTGTCCACAAGATCCACACACACAGACACACACACATACATACTTACAGACATCATTGTAAAAATGTTAAAATCGGATTCTGGGGACATCAAAACGTGCTTATTCACTAAAATTTCTATATCCGATTTTTAGCACGATCCCTATACCTCCCTTACCTAGGGTAGCGGGAGGTAAAAAATCTGATGTGGTCAGTACAACATCTCCCGCAATTGAACTTTTTTTAAAATTTAAATACATACCTACATTTTTATTGATGCTGGAAACTAAGTTATGTTCTTCTGCATTAGTATAATATAACTAATTATAAATTGCAAAAGATATTGGCATGTATTACAATCACACTAGGTATTTTAATAATAGCGCTACCTTGGCGCGCTTTTACCTTAAACATCCTCATAATATACTTGTTATTTTGTTATTTTTGAGATGTGTATAGTCTTATTTTCATTAAATTAAATATCATGTTCGTTATCTATAAATTTCTCATTAATATTAAATAGTTATTGCGTTCTACGTCATATTTATTTAGTAATAACGGGTGCGTACATTTTGTTTTCTATTTTCGTCCCTATCCCTATACGGGCAATTTCATTATGATTCAAAATAACACAATTGAATTATTTGTCTTGTATTTGGTAAACAAACGATGGAAGCGTACAGCAAGGCCTCCTGCTACCCTTCGCACACGTGCCCAGACGATGGTGAATTTTCCAGCCGCTTCGTATTTTTATTTCCTTCAGAAATAACAATGGAAGTTTATCCAAGATGGATGTATTACATTAATAAAACATTATTCAATTTTAACCGGAAATTCATGGTTGCGTATTCTGAGTTCCGGTGCTTTACGCTGCAGACAGTCTCAACATTTTTCATAGGGGAAGTTATTTTCTTTCACTTTATTGTGACCAGTTGTGTTTTTGTTGACTCGGTCAGACAATTATTTTTATAATATTTTATGACGTAGATGTTAAGGTATTTTTAAAATAAATTTGCTAAAAATTGGAGTCACATAAATTGATCTATTTGAACACTTTTAAAAATATATAAATATGATCAATAATTAATAAAATGTGTGTGTGTGAGTGTGTGTGTTTCTAAAATTACGAAATGCTGACATTGATTGTTTTTGCATTAATGTTGTAAACTTACACGTCTGCACGCTTACCATAATTAGCTAAACTTCCTATAACGACTCGTGGTTTCTTCGGTTGCTTAGCTGAAATTGTAGATACGAACAAGCAAAGATTTGTTATTATTAAACAGTGTAGGTTTATTATATTATCGAGGATCTACATGAAGTCTTATGGTGGGTTTATGCTCGCAAAATTTAAGAATAAAAATAAGACTAAGAATAGTGATAAAGTTAAAACAGTTATAACATACGACTCGGTTTATGCTGCAGAAATAAGAATAAGGAATAAGAAATAAGAATAAGGAATAAGCCAAAGTTCGTTTACTTTTAACTTTACGCCTTATTCTTATTCCTGTAAGCAAAGAGCGCATGCGTGTCAACTGTGAAATACTTCAAACAAAAAAATTGGTCATTCACATTGACGTATTATAACTAACGTTAGTTATAATACGTCAATGGTCATTCATTATTCATTCGTAACAATCGGTGTTGGCGAAACATAATTATATCAAATTTAGTGATGGATTCTCTTCTTTCCCAATTAATTGAATTAGTGCAGACAAAATAATATTTTGATTGTACTTCATTTTAACAAATTAAAAAATAATAATAATAAAATTATAAATCTTATAAATGTCAAATCAACGCTGCTACCACTATGAGAATAATAAATGTAACTACTTTTCACTAACCTAAAAACTTTAATATCACTACTCTTATTCTTACGCTTATTCTTCTAACTGGCAGCATAAACACCACTTATCGTTATGTTTAAAATTATTCTTAACACTATTCTTATTTTTATTCCTATTCTTAAATTTTTCAGCATAAACCCACCTTTAGTTCTACGTCTAATACAACTTTACGAGTTGACGATGTTGTTACAACTCTATTCGAGTTGACGGTCTGCCTTCAACTAACTACGCATAGTATATTCAAAAATTGAACACAGTTCTCCCCGTCTGCCGTCGCTTATCCGCGCGTCCATACCTTAAAGGCGTTGAAGGGAAAAAATGATGATTTAGGGTTTTTAGCGAAAGAACAAAGAAAGTCCCCTGTAAGTCATTTGAAATATACAATTATAAGAACGGATGTAGCGAATGCAGATTGAGCATGAACTAAGAACTTAAGGAGTGTAAAATGCTGAATTACGTCTGAAAGAATAGTGAAAAACAATCCTAAGAATTATAAAAGTCAAATACAAGGTGTTCTCACCCTTGCAACAAAGAAAGGTTAAAATATAATGATGTCATAAGCATGAGTGCAACTGTACTTAGAAATTTAGGTTCATATGAATGACAAATAACTAATACTCGGGATTTACATTATATTCAGCACTTTAAACTACTTTTACAACAAATAAAATATATAGTAACTTATCATAACTAAAATTGATTACATATATTGATTATTGATTAATGAATATTGATTGATCTTAAATTATAAAAGGATGGACTTTGCTACATTAAGCCACAGATAAAAATCTTAAAATAGGCCCTACCTATGACAATATAACAGTTATTAGTTTTCTTCCTTTGGGTAGCACTGGTTTCCACTTCTTGAGTAGGTCCGGTGGGTCCTTGGTGCGATGGTGCTGCTACGGTGGATATTAAGGCAAGCAACATACTGTAAAACAGTCCGGACTGCATTACTGCGGACTCCTTGTTACCAAGTCAATGTGCTTCTATTTCTCGTTTCGCATGCAATTCCACTACGTTTCCATGTGCTGTGAGAATGGACGCTTTTCTTTGTCACCTTTAGGTAAGGAAAGTATTTCTTTGATCAAAAAATTCGACGATTTTACTAGTTTTACATTGATATATATGTTAAAATGTATAGCATTTTTAATCTTAAAATCATTTTTAACTAATAAAATATTAAATTGCATATTTAACAGGTTATGTCATTTTGACATTTCATATTGTTGTTACGTTTTGAGCCTTGTAATTTAATTTCACAAAACAACCGGAAAGGGTACCATTTAGCCAGTATTCTGCTTCAATGTTCTTCAAAAAAAAATAAATAATAATAATTTTGCTTGTAATAACTGGACGCTTTATTCGATTTGAATAAAATTTGGTATGACAGTTTATATAGTTATGTCATCTTTTAAGATGATACTTGTTATTATTAGTGAACCACTAGTGTATGAAACTTAGGTGTCCCAACATTGATTAGACCGTAACTTTTTAATGGCCACGCCGATAACGACAAATTATTTTTTTCTGAAAGATACTTTCAATAGTAAATTTTTCTCTCTCTTTGTAATTTGTGATATCTGTTACGGTTCACACAGAAAAAATCTGGTGTGGCCAGCACAACACCTCTCGCCATTTCCATATTAGGCTATATAATTACTGTATTGCACTTTCCTTTCGAACCGTCGTTTTATAACAAAAAAAATACAGAACTATACCCAAATACTGTTTTTTATTGTATTTAACATGTCTTCTGCACACATATAATTCTAATTATATCTATTTTTCATTGTTTGAGGAAATTTCTAAATGTCAGAGATTCTTCCAATTCATTAACCAGATTGGCGGTATTTCTGATGGATATATGCTTTTTACCTATAATTTCAAATATTTAATTAATAAAAAAATAAGAAAGATTAAATATACTTCCCAGAAAAAGCTAGCAGAATGTCACTAAAACTGTTGAATTTTGACACTGACATGTGTCATTTAAAAACTATGTTATGAACATTGGAATTTGTCAAATGGTTTCCTTAGTGCCTTAGCCTCTGCGATTAAATTACTTTATATATTATAATGTCTTTATGTCTACATCTATACAAGATATAATAAAAATTTTAAGTGTATTAAATGGAAAATTTTAAGTACTTAAAATATTTAAAAACAAAAATTTCCAAAAAATTATATTTAGAAGAATTTTTCTCAGAAACTACTACTTCCGGTTGTTCAATTGTTACTAAAATCTTTTCAGCTCTTCCCAGGAATGTCAGATTGAGAAATCCATAGTTAAACAGTTCTTAAGTCTTGTAGTTTTTGAGGAATCACACACACACACACATACACACATACACACACACACACATACACACATACACACATACATAAATACACACATACACACATCCACACACACAGACAGACATCATTTTAAAAATGTTATAATTGGATTCTAGGTGCTTATTCACTAAAATCTGGATACGCGAATTTTAGCATAAATCCAATACCTCTCTTAGCGAGAGGTAAAAAGTGTCTGCACTGCTAAATTTATAAAATAAATTTTATCTAGTAGTCTCCTTTTGAATGTCGAGTATCTTTCTAAAAAAAAAATAATAATAATTTGACGTTTTCGGCGTGGCTATTAAAAAGTTACGGTCTAATCAATGAAAGTGTTTAAATAAAAGCCAATTTGATACGAGATATTGTCAAAAATGTTATTTAAAGAAATCTTCTTAAATCCTTATTTTAGAAATATAAATACCATGGAAAAACGTGAATGGCAATATTATGTATCTTTCTTTATTATCTTTTCTTCTTAAAATTACATTTCACTATCAATTTTGACAACTTGACTTTTGAATAGAATAATAATCAGACATACGTTTCTGTGTTCATAGCCTACTCCGAATTAGGTTTTTTTCTGAACACACTGTACATAGATACCACAATTCTTTTTGCATGATTTTTTTTCTGAGAGTAGCAACAAATCACAATTTTACATTTAGTTCTCCATTGTCATGTAGGGTGGTTCGCACTGGTGTTGCATTATTCAGGTGTCTTCGTCCGGAGTCGAGTGTAAACATGAACGCATCAGCCGAGTCCGGGGACTCCGGTTCCGGAACTGCGGACAGCAGCCCGGCTCACTACACGGCGGGAATTTCAAATCTCGCCTTTTGATCTACGACGGCGAATGCACGGCGTGGTTTACATTTCTAACAAGAAGAGGAGATAGGATACACTTTAATTTGGATGGAGAAAAGAGGATATTGATCTCCGAACTGCGAATATAAGGTTTTGGAACAAAAAGCACAAAATTTATTTTGTACGAATAAAAATTGTCCTTTGTAGATGCTATAAATAGGGTATAAAATCAGTATTATTAGGGGCCAGGTTTATAATAGATATTTACACACAAAGTGAGCTAAGGTAATGTTTATCCATGAGAAGAAAGTTTAGTTCACGAGCCCGAAGGACGAGTGAGTTAAATTCTTCGAGTGAATAAACATACTTAGCTCACGTGGTTTGTACAATATTTTATTCAATTTTGACGAAATAATAATAAAAACTATTATAATATTTAATTTTGACAAAATAAAAAATTGATCAATTAGTAGGCTAAGCATGACAATCGTCGCTGATAGACGTCAAGTCACATATTTTAAAAGCTGCATTGTCTGTCATTTATGTCGTAAAAAATAATGAAAAGGGCTGATAATGTCTGATAAATTATGTGGTAAGTGTTATTTTCGTTCTTGATGTTATTTTTAAATGCATTTTTTGTTGCAGAGTGCCAGAGTGAGTTAAAATTTTGTGAGAGTGATTTAAAAAAAATTTTAATTCACATGTGAAAAAAGTGTTACTTATAGTTGTTGCTATTGGGTTAATAATGACAGTTTAAAACGTCAAAATTGAATAAAGTATTTTTAATAGTCTAATGAAAAAAAAAAATACTGTTGTGTATCGAAGTATCGAATTTAACATTTCTTACACACACAAATAATTCTAATTATATCTATTCTTTCATTCTAAGGAATCTTGTCCTACTCTTATAAAATGCTCTAAAAAAGGATGGTTCCAATTCATTGACGAGATTTGCGGTATTTTTTAAGGATATATGTACTATTACTATTAATATACATACCTTCCTACAATCTACAATTTTAAATATTTCATTAATAATTCAATAACAAATATTAAAAGTACTACCCAGAACAAGCTTTCAGTAATGCCAGTAAAACTATTGGTTTTTGACATTGACATTTATCCGTCAATTGCAAACATTTAAATTAGACAACTTGTTTCCTGGGTGTAATCTGGACTGTGCGGTGATTTATTGCAACAGATTATTATTATTATTATTATTATATATATATATATATATATATATATATATATATATATACATATATATATATATACAGGGTGTCCCATTTAAGGTACGAATGCATTGGTATCTCGAGAACCGTAAGAGCTATGAGGTTGGTTAAATTAGACAAAAGTTGCCCCATTAGGAGGCTATTTTAATGGTGTTTTGTTATTTGCGAAAAAGTGCATAGGTCACTAGATACAGGTGAAAATGTAAATTTCGCGATTTTCTTTTTTTGCTTATAACTTTGTTGTATAAAATAATACGAGATTCTGGTTTGCACTTTCTTAAGGCACTTTTGTATGGTGAATTTGCAGAAGTACTCAAATTTTTTTTATATCTAACCATTTACGAGTTACTGATAGCAACTTTTATTTTTCATATGGAGGTCATATTAAGCTATGGCATTTTTAAATAGAGATTTTTTTTAGCTTTACAATGATATAAAACAATAATAATTTATTTTTATAATTAACAGAAAAATTAATAAAAATTGTTATTTACACTAAAATTAAATTGAAAAAAGTAAATCGAAAGCTGCTATGGAAACAACGAACAACGAAAAAGTGCAACAATTGAATTTCTGAATTTTACTTGACAATAGTAGATTATTACGAGCAATAAACGAACTTTGACAACGAATGTAACAACTCAATATATCATATTTTTCCCAACGAGAAAAATTCATTTTTATTACTCGTAATAATCTACTATTGTCAAGTAAAATTCAGAAATTCAATTGTTGCACTTTTTTGTTGTTTAGTGTTTCCATAGCAGCCTTCGATTTACTTTTTTCAATTTAATTTTAGTATAAATAACAATTTTTGTTCATTTTTCTGTTAATTATAAAAAAAAATTATTATTGTTTTATATCATTGTAAAGCTAAAAAAAATCTCTATTTAAAAATGCCATAGCTTAATATGACCTCCGTATGAAAAATAAAAGTTGTTAGCAGTAACTCGTAAATGGTTAGATATAAAAAAAATTTGAGTACTTCTGCAAATTCACCATACAAAATTGCCTTAAGAAAGTGCAAACCTGAATCTCGTACTATTTCATATAACAAAGTTGTAAGCAAAAAAAGAAAATCGCGTAATTTACATTTTCACCTGTATCTAGTGACCTATGCATTTTTTCGCAAATAACAAAACACCATTAAAATAGCCTCCTAATGGGGCAACTTTTGTCTAACTTAACCAATCTCGTAGCTCTTACGGTTCTCGAGATACCAATGCATTCGTACCTTAAATGGGACACCCTGTATATATATATATATATATATATATATATATATATATATATATATATGAATTCCTTATCTTTAAATCTATAGAAGATATAATAAAATTTTTAAGTGTATTAGATGGAGATCTTTTTAAGAAACTACTTCTTCCGGTTGTCCAATCTTTATCTAAACCATTTCAGATCTTTCCATTAATGTTAGATTGAGGAATACATAGTTAAACAGACATTAAGCATTATAATGTTAATGTCCATCTTTTAACTAGCTACGCTGTACTGATGAGCTCTAATAAGAGCGAAACACGTGTCTACAGCTGCTATTGAGCGATTACCCTGCGAACAACATTTTTCTAGTCATTATAATTTTTGAGGAATCATTCTTCCAACATCCATACACACACATATTTTCTTGTCTCTAAATCTATAGAATACAATTTTTAAGTGTATTAGATGGAGAATTTTATGTTCTTCAATATTTGTAATAACAAAAATTTTCAATAAGTTATTTTTAGAAGATTTTTTAAGAAACTACTACTTCTGGTTACCATAACCTTGTCAGCTCTTCCCGTTAATATCAGATGAGGAATACTGAGTTAAACAGGTCTTGAGTATTATAGTTTTTGAGGAACGATCCTTCCAACATCCAGACACACACACACACACACACACATTCACGCACACATCCACACACAAACACACACACGCTCAAACACAGACATCATCGTAAAAATGTTATAATCGGATTGTAGGGATCTTAAAACGTGCGATGTACTCGTATTTTATAAATACATAATTAAATATTTTATTTTAAAATTAATACTATTATTAATTAATAATAGTATTTCGAACATTAAAACAGTGGGTTCAGTTCTGGTTCGGCGGATTCAAGTCGACCAAATTAATAGTAGTTCGGGTTCTGGTTCAGGATCACAAAAATAGTGATTTCGGAAAGGTTTTCGGTTCGGATTCGGTTTGGTTTCCGGTCCCTGATTCTAAATTCAGAAATTCTTGGTTCTTTTTCACCATTCCTCCTATATTCTTGGTCGATATTGGACATAGCTTTAATTTATAAGAAATTTAGTAGATGTTAGATATTAGAAATATTTTTAGAATAAGTAACTGATTTTAATTGGATTCGAATCCTGATCGTTTAACTACAACCAGTTTAACACTGGTTTAAACTTCTACAACATCATTTTCAATATATCTAATTAATCATTGCGTTCCTAAACCAACACTTCTTTGTAACTATAGTACTACTACTCGTAAGATAAACTGGAACCCTGAGACAAATCTCGTTTGAAAATGGCGGGCTGGAGAGCTAATCAAGCAGACCGTGGGATTGAATTGTGTGCTTTGTGCCTCCTCCTCGTGTTGACTCTGTTGACAAGGAATAGAGTTTCAATTCATTACTACCTGACAGTGCCGGACATTGTGCGCTGACAACGGCGTCGCGTAGGCCAGGGCACGGGAGGGGATATCCGTTTTGATTGCCAGTTTAATGGAAAGTTTAATCGAGGAGCGGAGAACGAGGATGAGGGTGAGGAAGGGTGCAGAGTAACGCAACAAACAAGAAACTAATTTTCTACATACTTATTGAAAAGGTTCTTGTTACATGTGTTGAAATTGTGATGTAGTTGGCAAACATGAACCCAATATAATTTCACGATTGTTTAAAATTGTAAGTAAAGCAGAGATAATTCGCAGTAAACTTTAACAATAAAAGAAAAATTACTTATCATACTTGGGTATAATATCGATGCTCTATTTTTAGTTTTAACAGACAGTTTAACCAGAGATGAAAATACCAGGCCTTATGCCCATATTCATAAACACTCGTAAAATTTTAAACGGTTTGTTATAATTTTTATCCAGTAAAAACAGTCGACACTATCAGAAAAATCGAAATGTAATTTGTCAAGTTTGTTTCTATTTATCAAAAATTATAAAGAGTCGTTTTGAAACTTTACGAGTGTTTATGAATATGGGCATTAGACTTCAAAGTGCAATGGACTCCGTTACCGCGGTAACAATTTAAGCTCGTATTCTCACCTCTTGAAGTAGCGCTACTTCGAAAGTAGTACTTTTTCGACATTTTAAATTTATTTTATAAATAGACAAGAATAGGTTTCATTTTTTGGTAAATTAAAAAGGTGGTATTTAGGATTTAATTCATTTTTAACTTCCGTCACCTCTAGCTGTAACTAAGGAAGGTATTGTCCTTGGTCAAAAAATTCGGTGATGAGTTTGTAATGAATAAGCACGTTTTAGAGTCCCTAGAATAAGATTTTACTAGTTTTAAAATGATGTCTGTATGTATGCGTGTGTGTCTGTGTATGTGTGTGTATCTGTGTGTTTGTGTGTGTGTGTGTGTGTGTGTGTGTGTGTGTGTGTGGGTGTGTGTGTATTTATGTGTGACAAAATTTTCTTTGACGATAACTCCAATACTACAATTCTAAAAATTTAATTCTTTTGTATTCCTCTTCTTTCGATCTGTATGAAGTGCTTAGAGCTGATTAGATTTTGGTTATAATTGGTCAACCGTAACTTCCCTTATTTGAAGTTTTTAGCAGTTTTTCTTGAAAAACGCAGTTAAATAATCATTTTTTGACATTTTATATGATTATCAATATGATACAATATCTATTGTCTATACTCTATACGGTTTGATTATAAATTTTTCTTCATATTCAATAGATATAGAGTTAAAGAATTATTTTCAATTAGAAATCTATGTTGAGTGACTTTTTACCTCCCGCTACCCTTGGTAAGGGAGGTATAGGGATCGTGCTAAAAATTACTTATCGAGATTTTAGTAAATGACCACGTTTTAAGGTCCCTAGAATCCAATTTTAACATTTTCACGATGATGTCTGTATGTGTGTATGTGTGTATGTGTGTGTATGTGTGTGTGTATGTGTGTGTGTATGTGTGTGTGTGTGTATGTGTGTGTATGTGTAGGGATTTTCAGAAAATTCTGAAACCTTGTATTTCCATCCCATTCTAATATGAAAAGAAGCCATTAGATTTTGGTGTCAATCGGATAACCGGAAATGGCACTTTACCTGAAGCTCATAATGGTTTTTCTTCAAAAAATACCATTAAATGCCATTTTT
The DNA here is from genome assembly GCA_943142095.1 of Ophonus ardosiacus. Classification (NCBI taxonomy): domain Eukaryota; kingdom Metazoa; phylum Arthropoda; class Insecta; order Coleoptera; family Carabidae; genus Ophonus; species Ophonus ardosiacus. The sequence goes on from OW964823.1 coordinate 79,455,921, forward strand.
TTCGCATTTTATGTCTTATGAAAATTAAAGATTGTTGAATTTTCTACTGAAATACATTAATACTTTTTCTATATATTTTACAGATAAATTTAAAAATAATTTTTTTTATTAGTCGCGAAGCTTAAGATAAACACAATCCTTTGTTACACAGTTCATATTTCAAATGAATGTAACTGACAGTAAATGTCACTGTCAAAAAACCAATCACTTCAAATTAATAATAGTGACATTTTAAAAAGAAAATAGTGAACAAAGCAATAGTTTTCTGCAATGGAACAGTTTGCAGCGTTAGTAAATACGTAAGTACGTATTTAAATTAATAAAAATTCAATAGCGGGAGGTTTTGTGTTGGCCACATCAGATTTTTTAAAATAGGATTCTAATTAATGCACTTGTTTTCCTTCTTAAATGTTGAAGGCAAATTTAAGAGTGATCTAGATGAATTTTATGTTTCGGATGGTTTTATTTTAGTGAGTGTGTGCAATCAGATTAAGAAATAAATATTAATAAAAAATTTACCATATCTCTATAATAGCGAATTATTTGTCTGCCCTTTTTAGTTTTTCTATATGAAGATTGGAGTTCTTGTTCCATGTTGAATTAATTAGAAAAATTAGTTGGGAATGAAGAGAACACAAGTAGATAATTGATTCATTTCACGCTATTACGCGGTTTTACAGTGTTTTTTGAATATAAAATTGTTTTCCCATCTGGAATAGTTTTTACATTTGATGTAGTCAAATTCTCGAGTTGGAGGAATGTAATTCGGCGTTTTTCTCAATGAAAAAACCAGACGGAGTTAAATTATGCCCCATTGTATTATGCATGCACGATTCTACACAAATTGAAATTAGATTGATGGCCGCTATCATTTTTTATTCCTCTTCAAATGTATTTAATTGTTTCGAGTGTTTTGTTTGTTTATTGTTCTTGGAAGAATAGAATTTAAAGGCCTTGGATTCTTCTTTTGCTTTTGTATCTTTGTTTTTACGACGGTATTTAAATTGCAGTGCTAATGCTACGCATACGCATTTTCTTTCATGAAATATTAGTTAACCCTATTTTAAGTTACAGTATTATTTAACTTATTGATTAGTTATATAAATAAATATATCATCACGGCATATTACCCATTTCTGAGTGTGCCACAATCTGCTTTATCGCAGATATCGGTAATGATGATGACTTATTTGTACCGTGTGGGCGCTTACCAGGCGTCACCACACGGGCACTCATTGAAGGCGTGAAGAGTGCATCACAGGGCTCACTTTTGTGCCATTTAAAATTCGAAATATTTGGCGTTGGTCGGAGTCGAACCTGGTTCCTCAGGTTCGCGACCAGACACTCAGACACGCGGCCACGGGACCATTGATTAGTTCATTTGTTTTTATCAACAACTTGAAACACCTGTAATCTGTAGTGCACTAAGGGCCGTTTTTATAATCAGGGTCACTTTAAGACTTTAATTAATATTACTATGAGGGCCGGTGTCGCCAGTCATACTTATTTTCATGTACATGTCACACATATCTTCGGTATTCATCACATCCATTCACAATTTAAAATATACTGGTTATGCCACTTCTCATGTTTTTCATTGTTTCTGATGGTCCGCTTGATACGTGTTTCCTTGAATAATCCGCTAGATGCGCTACGTGAGAACGACCCTACCACAACAAACTAGTTTTACATAAAATATAAAAAATGAAATGCATAATGAATTTATTTTTAATATAAATTTATATATTTAATGGAAACCTGAATCAATACATTGTTAGAATTTAAAATTTGAAAAACTAAATAAATTGATAGAACCCTACACTTCCAGATTTCCATTCGGTAATAATATCTTCTTCCCGAAAATGTTTCCGACAAACATCATTCAATCTTAATTCGCGATCATCTCTACTAATTGCACATTGCCATTTTTTAAAAAGTGATATATCGAGTGGAGCAGCAAACAGAGATTCTTTTTCAGTGGATTTCTTGTAACCTGTTTCACATCCAGGAATGAAACATTCTCTATTTAATTTTCTTTTCATTTTGCATTAATTGCAATATCTTTCAATAAAATATTTATATTTTATATTACATATAATACGAATATGTACTTCAAAGCCTGTTTTATTTACCTTTCTATAAGATATAACATGTAATATTTTGAAAATGACATGCAAATGACAGGTGTCAGTTGGGTCGTTCTCACGTTGCGCCTCTAGCGGAAAAAACGAGGAAACATGTATCGCTTTGGACCCTCGTTTTGTGCAGCGTGCACAACCAGTATATTTTAAATCGTGCATCCATTTCTGTTTGACAGCTGTCAGAATTTAAAAATTAAAACATTCAGTTGGTAGTACTACGTCAACAAACCACGTGATCGATGATAATCATTCCAAGTTACTATGATTATCATATGATAATCATCCCGTGTGAAAACGGCGTAGTACGGTTGCAACACGTTCGCTAAATGATCCCTATACGGCCGTCCTGTTATGCCGTGTATAAAAATTTGTTCAATTTTACTCGGGAAGTAAACAAAAAAAAATTGTTGTGGCCAGCACAAAACCTTCCGTCAATTCGATGTATTTTATACAAATCCCATAACAAAAGTTCCTTAGAAAAGATTCTATATATCATGTAAAATCGTAACACGAACACATGCTATTTTTTACATATTCCATACCAAAAGTTCCTTTGAAAAGATTCTATAAATCCAATAAAATTATAACATGAACATAAACTATGTGAATTGCACTTGACACTTCCTTCTTTCTTCTTCAGATTTCTCCAATTTTATTAAGGGTCACTGTTTCTTATTCTTTTCTTCCACTCATTCCTGTCCAACGCATCTTCTTCACATAGTTCTTTCTCTCTCAAGTCTTCTGCGATACAGTCCTTCCATCTCCTCTTTCGCCTTCCTCATACTCACGGCATTCTGATCCTATACTTTCCATATTTGGTTTTGCACTTGACATTGACATCTGTCAATTACAATTTTTTGTATATATCTGCTGTTTCTATGATAAATAGCAAAAGCTGACTGATTTTTGAAAGTTAATCTCTTTATAATGCTTTAACTCTCTATCTATTTAATATGAAGGAAAATGTATAATCAAACCGTATAGAGAAGAGCATTTTCTTTAATATTTATAACATAATATGTCAAAAAATAATATTTAACTGCGTTTTTTTTTAAAGAAAAACTGTTAAAAACTTGAAATTAGGGTACTTCCGGTGGATTAGTTATAACCAAAATCTAATCAGCTCTTCACATGGATGTAAAGAAGAAAAATACGAAAGAATGGGGAAGTTTAGCGATTTTTTTTATTCTTTTATTCTATGGGAAATGACTTGAAAAATGATGTAACATGTTTTATTTTTTTCAAAAATGCCCAGATTTTTCGGAAAAGCCAATTTTAAGCTGTGATGACGTCGGTAGAGGCTTGGTACAACGTATGTCGCTTATACACTGACGCACGCGGTTGCGGTTACCAGTCACTTGAGACTGAGGTGTTGTTCGACCTACGTTCAAGTGGTTCGCTTTCACCGTTCTGTCTGAGTTTGCGCATAACTGACTTGTGACGTACTTAGAGTTTACCCAAAAAATATTAATTATAAATAAATAAAGCAATAATTTTAATTTTTAATTTGAATTTCAGCAGTCATTTGTGTTGTATTTGTGAGAAAATAGTATGTTATGTAGAATTTTTACCATGCTAAACTTCCCCATTATAATTTTTAGAATTGTAGTATTGGAGTTATCGTTGGAGAAAAATTTGTCACACACACACATACACACACACACACACACGCCATATGTTTATTTATTTCCAGGTATTTACTCTGTGCACTTGCGGACCCCTTAAAGGTATGTCCGCGTACCCCGTAGGTTACGCTGCACTAACCAATATCTGATTATTTTATAAAAATTTAAATAACGATAATGTGTAAAGAATTTTATATAAAAAGTACACACGTAATTCTTATTTCTTGCTATAATACCACACAAGTAAAAAGTATATTGATAAATAGATTCCGAAGGATGAATAATATGCGGTATTTTAATATAAATTTTCTGTTGACAAGCGTGTTTATGAATGAATGCATGCGAAACAATTCGCCATTATTTGCGGTAAACCAAACTCCATAAAAACAAATTCAGAAATTTAGATAAAATGATTCGTATCGAACGGAAACACAATTTGTATTGTATTACAGTCAGTCAGTTCACCATTGCTCTCTTCTCTTGCATAGAATACTCTTCAATATTGTTCTGGTTTGTTGGGACGATTCGTCTCAATGTTATTATGTCGTTATTACAGATTTTTCCATCTTTTTAACTGGACGGAGGTGGGAATAAAATAAAGATTTGAATGAACCAGGTGCGATCACGACGCCATCTGCTGTTTTTGTGGTAAATTGTAAACGCTCACAATGTGAGGTAGTTTTTATTAGTTCTTGATGTTTTTTGTAACAATGAAGTGATTGAAATCTATGGTATTTCTATAAATATATTCTTTTTCTACAAACCTATTAAAAGTAAGCTTTTTACCTCGCGCTAAGAGAGGTACCTATTGGATTCATGCTAAAAATCACATATCCAGATTTTAGTGAATAAGCACGATTTAAGGTCCCTACAATCCGATTTTAACATTTTTACGTTAATGTTGGAAGGTCGATTCCTCAAAAACTATAAGACTAAACTATGAATTCCTCAATCTGACATACCTGGGTAGAGCTGAAAAGGTTTTGATAACAATTGGACAACCGGAAGTAGTAGTTTCTTAAAAAATCTTCTAAATATTATATTTTGGAAATTTATGTTGTTACAAATATTAAATATTAAAGAATATATAATTCTCTATCCAAAACATTTTTATTATATCTTCTATAGAATTAGAGATAGAGAATTATAAATATATAAAATAATCCATTATATTGAATCTAAGAGCCCATGGATAATATTAACGATATAGCAAAACCATTTGCACATTACAAGGTCAACTTTTTGAGTTTTAGCCACTACATGAATTTCTTCTTTTGTTTCTAAGCCACAGGCAATTTTTCGTTTTTCGTTAATTTTGAAAATATATATCTAATGATACAGAAAAATTGTATAGGCAAATTTTGTACCGTTTTTATGTAGAATAAAATGGAGACGATAAATTTTTTGAAAACAATAATAATCGACATATAACACAAACTTACTTTTTACCTCCCGCTACCCTAGGTAAGGGAGGTATAGGGATCGTGCTAAAAATCGCATATAGAGATTTTATTGAATAAGCACGTTTTAATGTCCCCAGAATCCGATTTTAACATTTTTACAATGATGTCTGTAGGTATGTATGTGTGTATGTGTGTGTGTCTGTATGTCTGTGTGTGTGCCTGTATGTGTGGATCTTGTGGACACGATTACTCAAATACTATCAACCAGAAAAATGAAATTTTGTATACCCATTCTATACTAATATGGGAAGTGCTCATTAGTTTTTAGTGTATATCGGATAACCGGATGTATCATTTATACAAGCTTTTAAAAGTTTTTCTTGTAAAAAATTCATTGAAAATAATTTTTTAGCAACTTTTACTAATTAAAATTGAATATAATGGTACAATCTTCAATTCTACGATAATAACTCTAAATAACTTTAAATATGAATATATAATATAATTTATTTTCATGTATCACCCAGCCTATGCGTCAAACAAAAACATAATTTTAATGACAGTTTTGACACATTTAAACAAATGTCACTGACAGGAAGCAATTATATTAAAATTAATAATGAAATCGTGTTAAGGAGAATATAATAGTAAAATATTTAATTAAGGTTTGTAAAAATAATATATTTTCCATCATACATAAATGTTAGATATACAGGATGATCTGTTTTAAATTTGCTAATTGTTATTTTTGCTTCACTATAAACTAATATTAATTTACAACTACACATTTACGAAATGGATCATGTACGGCGAAGAATAAAACAATCCAAAATTTTGTATTAGAGACTTTTCTATTTATTGGACAACAAATTAGATTTTATTTACAAACGATTAACCGGAAATGATACTTTACGTAAAGCTCACTGCTATTTTAACCTGCAATTGGTGGGAAGTCATGTGTTGGCCACATCAGATTTTTAATTGGGAACCTATGTTGAAAATAGTCTCATATTTGTTCTTATTTTATATGCTTTTCAATGATATGTAACAATTCTACATTTTTTTGCTTTAAACTAGAATTACTAATTTTTTGGGGGGCGACATATTTTACTGAAAATGACCTCGCCAAGAAACTGTTAAACTCGTTATAAATTTTCTTGTATTAGATTTAACTACCTTTATGTTTCAGGTGTCACTATGAAGCCGTTCTTGAAAATCATAAGAATAAGTATACCACCCGCCAAGGCCTGTTGCATAACATATTTGTATTTTATGCGGAACTATTGATTCTTTATCATCGTGTATTCCTTGGAATGTCTGCTTTTCTCAGGTAAAACCCACGACATTAATAATAATTCTTATTACAGAAACAGGACAATGCTGATAATGCTAAGTAAATTGAACAATAAATAATAATGTCGTTGTTAATATTGACACAGATAATTCATACTCTAATTATAATTAAAAATATTTATTATCTTGTAAATCAATAATAATTATTGAAGAGATAATGCTTGCTTATATGATCCCATACCCAAGAACGCGACAGATAAGAAAATAATGTTTTATTTACGTTTTTAATAAAATTATATGACACATTTAGACAGGAGAAAGAAATTTGTACAATATAAGAATTCATATATTCTTCTATTTAATTAAAAAAAAAAAATCAAAAATATAAAAATTCGTCTCATTTTTTAATTAATGTTATAAATCTTTATCTTTTTGGTAATAAGCTATACTAATTACTAAGTTAGCTACTTTTATTAATATTTTTATCATTTTTCATTGTCAATACCATAAATTATATAATATTGTAAAGCTAATAATAGTATATTAAAGAACGAGTTTTATAAGACATGTTTCTTTCGCACGTGTCAAAATGACAAGTGTGAAAAAATCTTATAAAATTAGTCCTTTTTACTATTTTTACCTCTCGCTAAGAGAACTACTGGATTCATGCTAAAAATCGTATATCCAGCATAAGCACACTTTAAGGTCCTATAATCCAATTTTAACTTTTAACATTTTTATACGAGGAAGTCCGTGTGCGCACGTGTGTGTGTATAAGTGTGTGTGCGTATGTGTTTCTACTATCACTGTTGGTCTAAATTGTTTTTGGCAAAAACTTCCTCTATAAAAAGACTATCAATTCATTGAATACACATGAATGTCTTTAAATATCTACGGAATTTACTTTTCAACATTAAATCTAAAACATAAAGGGCCGGTCTTATAAAACTATTTATTCAACAGTTAAAATTTAGTTAGCTACTAAACTAATTTAAATGAAGATTTGGGTATTATAAAAGTTTAATGACAAGTAAATCGACCTATTAAAGTAACTGCGGAATTTCATGCTATTAGATTTAAATCAGTTGTTAAAGAAACGTCAAACTGTATTTTTTTTTGTTATGTTTATTTTAAAACAATTGAAATAGGGAACTATTTACTTTTTAAATATTTTTTTAAGAAATGTATGTGTCGAGTATGTCATCTTTAGTGTCTGTATCATCAGTGTCCTCGGATTCATAAACAGATAATGATGATGCATTTATATGTGCACGAGGTAGGCTGCCAAAATTGTTCCGAAACAGGACAAATCCATATGAAATATATGATGACAATTATTTAATTATGATAATAAATACTATGAAATTTATCAAAATATGATTTTAAAGCAGAACATAGTTTTTATTCAAACAAATATTTTTAAATAAATTGTTCTTCTAACATAAGGGTGAAATTACATTTTGAAATTTGAATTTGACATTTCTTAAAACAGCGTTTTTGTTAAAACCATGATCGTGGTACGAGCCATGAGTTTAAAAAGAGATTTCGATTGTCAAAACAATGTGTGTTAACATATTGGGACAGATTGAAGGAAATATAAGACTACTAACATTAAGAAATATGTTAATTTCCGCAATGAATCAGCTAGTAATAACCTTACGATTTTACGCAACCGGGTCGTTGCAAATTATATGAAAATAATCTTCAACAATATCTAATAGGTTATATTTTTCAATATCAATATGATTTTTCCCACGATCACGTTTCTTTCCCAACTGTCAAATCAACTGATTTACGTTTATAACGAATGTGAATATAGAATTTTTTCACAAAACCACAAACACACTACTAAAATTTAATTAAATCCCCCGTTAGTTATTTGATAGTGAGATTAGTTTTATAATATCCATTTCTTTTTTAATGGTCCATTTAATTTACTTGTGCAGTAACTAATTAAGGATTAATTTATTGTTTATAAGACCGGCCCAAAGTACATAAAATGCAAATTTATCACTGATCACGTGCGATATCATATTAATTAATATTAAAAACAAATTCTTATATTAGAAAAAGTAATTGAAAATATTGTAAACCGACCGGTACATGAACACCGGGACGCTTAAAACCGGGATGTATGGTACCCCTAGCGAGAGGTATTGTACTGGCCTCAACAATTTTTTTTTTATATTTTGCGTCTTTTATATACTACAATATTTAAAAAAAATGCTGTTAAACCTAGTTGATTTAGGGAAATTTGTATGTGTAATGTTGTAGTTGGTAACATTGGACTGATATTTATTTAATTATTTGAAAGTTTATGTCAATTCTGAATTACGACGTTTAAAAATTTAACAACCTTCCAAAACAAAAAATTGTGTATCGAAATGAAGGCTTTTTAGATACTAAATTAAGTTCTGTAATGACTTCATTATGATTATGAACTCAAAATATAATTAAAAACCTTCTTTTCAATAGCGGAACTTTCCATTTTGGCCGCCCAAAAAAATTGAGCCTCGTCATTCGAATGTGCTTAAAAATGTGTCCCAAAAATATGAAAACCATAATCCATTATTAATTTATATTTGGAATTTATTTGTAAAAATTATTTACTTTATTTAAAATTATTCATAAGGTGATTAGTAATTATTCTGTTTGCAATAATTTTTTTCTATTTAATTTTTCCATTTCCCATATGTTGAGATTATATATGAACGATAAGTTTAATCTTTATCTAAGGTTCGAAGGAATATTAAGTACGTGTGAACTTCTTGGAAACGTATTTAATATGAATGAAATTTAAAAAACTTATTCTGTTGATAACTACAAAACGGAAACACATACATAATTTTTGCACCAGTATAGATAAAATATTTTTTAATGATATACATTAATATTAAATAAGATACTATGAAATAATATGATAACAGTTATTTATACAACCAGAGTAAAAAAATGAGGTATTACTTCACAAGATGGAAAGTAATACAATAAAAAAATATATATTTTTTATTCACAATCATTATAGTAATATACCGATTCCTAACCTTTTGGAGGTTGGAAAATAAGTCATTCCTAACTTTAATGACAATCTCTTGGGTTGGAAATAACAGATTTCACTTCCATCTCTTGGGTTGGAAATGTTTATATAGGTAGCCTAGCAACATTGTCATAGATTCTTATAATAAAGTAGGCTAAACCAAATTTTAAGAGAGCTGTCAAAAATATTAATAAAATTAACTCATTGATGTATTTTGAAAATTATTGATTTAAAATGAGGATGATTGTGAATAAAATAGTATACATAACCTCGGATTTTTTTTTTTAATAAATTGTAAATGAATCTCGCAACCCATGGAAAACAAGTGGAAAAATTAAAATGTTTGTAATTGACAGATAAATGTGAGTGTCAAAAAGCCAGAGGCATTACTGAAGACTTTTTCTGGGAAGTACATTTTATATTTCTTATTTTACCATTAATTAAATATTTAAAATTGTAGATAAATATATAATTTGTACATGAACAAGTTGAAATGTAATAGTAATATAATATGCTGTTCTTAATGAGGAAAAGACTCCGTCAACATCTAAAATTGGTGTAAAAAGAAAGGGGATTCATTTACAAGGCAAAGTATGTACAGTATCACTTTCAATTAAACACGCGCTTACTATGCATATAATTCATCATATACTCCTCAGAAATACCGCCAATCTCGTCAACGAATTGGAAGAGTCTCGAACATTTAGAAGTCGGAGGAAACTTGTTCAAAGAATGAATTGAAAAATAAAGAATATATGTAATTAGAATTTTTTGTGTATACCAGAAATGTTAAATACAATACTTGTATAGCCTAATATGAAAATGGCGAGAGGTATTGTGCTGGCCACAACAGTAGTGGTAGCACGCACTTTAGAATTCTGTCATAGAAAGCAGGCGAATACGATTTTACTTTTACGAATCTTGGTAGCACGCAATTTAGAATTCTATATTCGCTTTTTACCTCTCGCTAAGAGAGGTATTGGAATTATGCTAAAAATCTCATATCCAGATTTTAATGAATAAACACGTTTCAAGGTCACTAGAGTCCGATTTTAACATTTTTACAATGATGTCTGTGTGTGTGTGTGTGCGTGTGTGTGTGTGTGTGTGTGTGTGTGTGTGTGTATGGCTGGATATTGGACGGACGATTCCTCAAAAACTATAAGACATAAGACCTGTTTAACTATGAATTCCTCAATCTGACATTCCTGGGAAGAGCTGAAAAGGTTTTGGTAACAATTGAACAACCGGAAGTAGTAGTTTTTTTTAAAATATCTTCTAAATATTATTTTTTGAAAATTTTTGATATTACTAATTTTGAAGAACAAAATTCTACAATACATTTAAATTTTTTTATATATCTATAAATTTAGAGATAAAGACGCTATAATATATATGTACAGTATGTCCCCGGATTGAGTTTACAAGAGGAAAAAATTTTTTATTTTTGATTTTACGAAAAAATGCCAAGGGAAGAAAAATTTTTGCTTGAATTAAAACGCATGTTTCAGTTATTAAAACTTTTAATTAATGGAAGGTTCTTTTATTATAACGTTTTTTCGTATTTTGTCCTACTAATAATAAAGTTATTACATTGAATCTAACATGATTTTAGTTAGCTTTGAAATATTGACAAATGATTATTAATTCTAATTTCAGATAAAAAAGAGTTAATTGAATAAACTACAAGTATTTTGATTTTCGCCGTTTTTTACCTCTCGCTAAGAGAGGTATTGGATTCATGCTAAAATTCGCATATCCAGATTTTATTGAATAAGCACGATTTAAGGTCCCTACAATCCGATTATAACATTTTTAAAATGATGTCTGTGTGTGTGTGTGTGTGTGTGTATGTGTGTGTGTGTGTGTGTGTGTGTATGTATGTATGTATGTATGTCTGGATGTTGTAGTCACGATTCCTCAAAAACTATAAGACTTAAAAAATATTTAACTGCAGTTTCCTCAATCTGACATTCCTGGGAAGAGCTGAAAAGGTTTTGGTAACAATTGAACAACCGGAAGTAGTAGTTTCTTAGAAAAAATCTTTTAAATATAATTTTTTGGAAGTTTTTTTTATTAAATATTGAAGAACATAAAATTCTCCATCTAATACACTTAAAAATTTTATTATATCTTGTATAGATTTAGAGATAAAGACTAATTTAATTTATAGAGTAAAGTAATCGCAGAGGCCAAGGCACTAAGGAAACCAGTTGACAAATTCCAATGTTTATAACATGACACATGTCATTGTCAAATATCAACAGTTTTAGTGACATTCTGATAGCTTTTTCTGGGAAGTATATTTAACTTTTCTTATTGTTTTATTAATTAAATATTTGAAATTATAGGTAAAATTGTGGTAAAATGCATATATCCATCAGAAATACCGCCAATCTGGTTAATGAATTGGAACAATATTTGACATTTAGAAACTTCCTCATACAACGAAAAATAGATATAATTTGAATTATATGTGTGCAAAAGACATGCTAAATATAGTAAGAAACAAAATTTGGGTAATGTTCTGTAAGATTTTGTTATAAAACGACGGCTCGAAAGCGAAGTGCAATACAATACTTATATAGCCTAATATGGAAATGGCGAGAGGTCTTGTGCTGGCCACAACAGATTTTTTTCTGCTGAAATTAGAATAAATAATCATTTGTCAATATTTCAAAGCTAACTAAAATCATGTAAAATTCAATGTAATAACTGTATTATTAGGAGGACAAAATACGAAAAAACATTATAATAAAAAAACCTTACATTAATTTAAAGTTTTAATAACTGAAACATGCGTTTTAATTTAAGCAAAAATTTTTCTTCCCTTGGCATTTTTTCGTAAAATCAAAAATAAAAATTTTTTTCCTCTTGTAAACTAAATCCGGGGACATACTGTAGAATATCGGGATATAATAAGTCGAGTAGGCGAAACTACACTAAGAAAACCAGTTGACAAATTCAAATGTCTATAACATAGTTTGTAAATGACATATATTAATGTCAGTGTCAAAAATCAACAGTTTTAGTGACATTCTGAAGTATATTTAATCTTTCTTATTGTTTTATTAATTAAATATTTGAAATTATAGGTAAAATGCATATATCCATCAGAAATACAGCCAATCTGGTTAATGAATTGGAAGAATCTCTGACAATCAGGAACTTCCTCATACAATGAAAAATAGATGTAATTAGAATTATATGTGTGCAGAAGACATGTTAAATACAACAAAAACAATATTTGGGTAAAGTTCTGTAATATTTTGTTATAAAACGACGTTTCGATAGCAAAGTACAATACAATACTTATATAGCCTAATATGGAAATGGCGAGAGGTCTTGTGCTGGCCACAACAGATTTTTGATTCGGAAATTATTGGATTTTATGCTATTAAAATAAAAAATATTATGACAGTTGTATATAATAAATGTATAAAATATTTATAAATTGGCTTTGAATAGAACTGTGGCAAAATAATGACGCTTGCAGGCGAATATTTTGAGACACGCATGCTACTAAATTTTCGCTTCGCGGCGAAAAGCGAAAACAAATTCCTCTTTTGATAGAATTCTAAAGTGCGTGCTACCACTACTGATATATTTTTTATTCACTTAAAAAAAAAATATTTTCTTTATTTTAAATATGCTTAATTCAATCAATGAATTTGTAATAAAAAATTATTTTGGAAAACAACAATATTGAAGTTAATTTTTATGTGCGCGAAGAGGTGTATATAGTATTTTACTTTGCTTTTAATCAGAGGACAGGAACCGTCATGCAACATGTGTCTAATTCTTCCCTACACGAATAGCATGGTTTATACTAGATCAAAAACGATAAAGTACCTGTTTTTCAGTACACACGACTTATCTATTCTACGTGTATATTTTAGTGTTTCGATATCACTACTTCTCGATAGAAGAAGACATTCATTTACAATTTGTCATTTGCTTAAGACGAGCCTATATTCCGATTTCTATATCTTATCTACCGTACTTACAACGGAATGTCAGTTTCTGTTTGGTAATTCCGTAAATTTTTAATAAGTTTCCGGACTTTGACGTCAGGTCAGTGAAATTGATACTAACTTTTTTTAATTTTCGGTTTACGGTTTAACATTAAATAAATATAGATGTTATATTGTACGAAAATAAATAAACATTTGATTGTTTTAGTGTTGTGAATAGTTGTGATTTTTTTCTTCTACCTTGGTTACATAATTTTACGTGAATGGATGCTCATTACTACAATTCTCCTAAAGGTAAGTGTCATATTTTATAAATTTATGATCAATTTTATTTACATGTATGTCTCCACAATATTGATTTTTTGATCAATATAACAAACTTCATATTAAAATATAATCAACATATTAAAAATAAATTTTACAGTTTGTGAAAATAAAATAAGAGTTACACTTTGACATTTCAAAGAGGTATTGTCTCTAAATTTTTATATTTGTTTCCATCTAACGGTATATACAAATATCTGGTAAAGAAAGGTTTCAATCTTGAATGTTGAACACTATACACGTTCAGATCTTATATTTCAGCGATGCCGAAAGTCTTTAGGTCCCTTACCACATTAAATAATATACAGCCCGATTCACAAAAAAGTTTAAGCTAATCCTCATTTTTGGATTGGTGAATTCTATTCTATTCCGCTATTTAAAATTTAATTTTCATGATATTATCGGAATAGATTAGACTATATTTTAAAACTGTCAAAAGTAGAGTATAATTCGCTAATCCAAAAATGAGGATTAGCTTAAACTTTTTTGTGAATCGGGCTGATAATGTTTAATGGGTGTATTCTAAACACACATGCCCATATTCATAAACACTCGTAAAGTTTCAAAACGGCTCGTTATAATTTTTGGCAAATAGAATCAAACTTGACAAATAAAATTTTGATTTTTCTTTCAATTTCGACTGTTTTTATTGGATAAATATTATAACGAACCGTTTAATTTTTTTACGAGTGTTTATGAATACTGGAAATAATCTGTTAGATGAAAACGAACCGTTAAAAAATTTAGCGAAACAAGTAGAGTAGCATATAACAAAAATTTTTCCTCTCCCTAAGAGAGGTATTGGATTCATGTTAAAAATCGCATATCCAGATTTTAGTGAATTAGCACGTGGTTTGTAACGTATGAGTGACTGATGACATTTCTAATAAATTTTGCATATATAACTGCCCTGTTAACAGGAAACAGTATTTCTGCAAATGACGCGATGTCAACTGTCTTGTTCGTGTTAGTTTAATTACACTTTGTGTGAGTGTAAATTTTCTATTTCTTAAACGTCATCAGCTTTTCCTACGTCACACGTGGTATAATTCCAATTCATATTTTGCGTAAATTAAATAAAAAAGCACTCAAAATCTTAGATTTATATCTATTTCAAATATGTGAAAGTTTCAGAAAATAAAATATATTATTAAAATACCTCATTGCCTCTAATCGCATATACGATTTAAATTTTTCATAATAATCGTATTCGTTGAAGGATTAAACATTTCAAACAAACTGAATTTTAGAAACGTGTTCTTCTTTTAATATTTTTGTTTTAAAGTTATTCAGCAAATTACTGTAACTTATTCTTTTATTAATATTCTTTCTACCTTCCGTCATCTTTAGATCAAAAAAATCTATGGTGAATTTTTAATGAATTAGCACGTTTTGGGGTCCCTAGAATACGATTTTACTAGTTTTACGATGATGTCCATATGTGTGTCTGACAAAAAATCTCCTATAACTTCAATACTACAATTCTAAAAATATAATTCTTTCGCAATCCTCTTCTTTACTTCCATATAAAGAACTGATTAGATTTTGGTTATAATTGTTCAGTCGGAAGTACCCTTATTTCAAGTTCTTAACAGTTTTTCTTAAAAAAACGCAGTAAAATGGGATTTATATAAAATACATAGAATTGACGGAAGGTAATGTACCTACCTACTCATTCCATTTTTGACTTTATATTTCATTTTATTTATTTATTTATTTAAGCAAATAGGAGAACCAACAGGTCAAACAGAGACCAGATAAAGGTTCTCGCGTATTAAACACAATATTACAAAAAAAGAAAAAAATAGCAAAACAGTAATAAAGTTAGTAGAAATAAACAAAATAATTACACTAGTAAAGCTCATCATAAAGTAGCTTTGACACATTTTTTAAAACTATTAAGAGATATAACATTTGTGCTATTTCTGAAACATTGAGTTTAATTCATAAATTTTTTCTTATACAAATTTTATAGGTATAATATTGAGATTTACTTTAATTGATGCTTCAACAAGAATAATTTTTTTCTTTGGTACTTGAGGCCTCGCTCTACAAAAGTTATCACTTTAGGATCTAGCGACTAGATCATATGATGATGATGCTGATAATATCAGAGTTTTTAAAACCGGTAATATTTGGATAACACAATAAACTATGAAATAAGGTGATTAAAATTATTTTTGGTTACCACTTTTGAAATTTCCAATCATAATCATAAGTACGATATAAATCTTCAATCTGTGTGAAAAAACCTTCTTTTCAATTGAAATATGAAAAATAGTGTGGTGATTTTCGCACATTGTAATGTGGAATTGATAATAATAATAATGATTCATTTAAGTATTGACGATAATTTTTATGAGTTGTTCTATTTTCAACTAAAGTTAAATAATATTATTTCCTTTCTAGACATAGCACGAGATGACCTGATATAAAAACCATATCTGATAATTGATCATAAAGTTCAATAATAAGTGGATTTTCAATAGAAATTATCAATTATAACCAGAGCTCTTATTATGAGAGATACGATAAAAAATCTGATGTGGACACCACATGACATCTTTGTACGCCTATTAAACTATACACATCCATAACAAATTTAATTAAAAAAACCAAAAAGTGTATAATTTTTAAATTTTTTATGTCGATTATACAAATGGCTAATTTAATAATACGTGATGCGCTAGACGCAGAATTTAATTTTCTAAAACATTTATTTGACGCATTTATTTCTTAAATCAAAATAAATATAACAATAAAACAGCTTCAGGTAATGTATTCGATTAGCCCATTTTAATCATAACCTATTATGTTATTCCCATTAATATAAAAATCTTATATACCAAATTTGAAAAGTTTTGGATCATATTTGAATATAGTTTTTCATTAAAAACGATTACAGGCTTCAAGTAAAGTACTACTTCCGGAAGTTATGCAATGACCAAAAAGGAAGGTACACAACTAAAAGTTATAACAGTCCCAAATAATTAAACTATGGTTCATCGTTTTTGAGTTATGCGAGATACGTACGTAGAGAGTACAGTCGTCATGACGAAATTAGTCAAAATGGATTCAGAGATGGTTAAAATGGATATTTCCGCTAAAGATCGAAATTTTTCGCGTATACAATATTTCCTTTACTACATACAAGGAAGTAAAAAACGTTTAAACAATTTTTATTTGGTATCTTATGTAGAAAATTTTGATGGTTTCATTTGCATTGCGGTATTATGTATACAATTTTTTTTTAGTTACTTCTAAGAATTTCTATAAGTAGTTAAATAAAAACTGTAATTTCATATATGAGATCCTACCTTCGGTTGAAAACAAACCGGACAGGTCGTAATTGGTATTTTAATATATTTCCACATAACTAATATATCAAATTTGTAAATATGTATATCAGGCGAGTTCTTTTATTCACTGATGGATCGTGCGAGTTAAGCAAAAATTCACCAATGGGTCTTTTTATTCAGCAATGAATTTCATCATAGCGTTCCTATTTGCACCGATTAATTAAACAGAAATCCATCGGATCCATCAGGTTTGAGTGTCGATGGATTTGATAAATTCTGATGGATTAATAGTGGGGGTATAGTTTTCAGGTTATGTTCACAAGTTTGTTGACGTTTTAGCCGGTAGTCAGTGAAGAAAAGTCGTGAATTATGAATGTTGTAGAAATGATTTCATTGCCATTATCACATAATTTTTTTTCAAATTTATTTAAATTATTAATAGAGTTTCTAAATTGTCACTACTCGATTTAGTACAATTTTCTTCATTGGAAAATGAATCCGAATCGTAACAATGTAGTAATTTTCCCAATAAAAAGCCCTTCACAACTTTTCTAGTGACAGCGACCATTCTTACTTTAACTTTAACCTAGAGATGCATTCGGGCCGGGTCGGACCGGGCTTTGAGGTTTGGATCGACTCGGCCCGATAATAAAAATTGCCGGCCCGATTCGAAGATCGACTCGACAAAAAATTAGCTGGCCCGGCTCGAAAATTGACTCGAAATCAGGCCGGGCTTCGGGCCGGGCCGGGCCAAAGCTCGAAATTGGGTGCATCCAACATTCCTAATTTTGATTTTTATGTGAGGCGAAATGTTTAACTTTTTTCATGCCAAATTTATAAGAAACCTCTGCATCCTTATAACTTTCGACATTAGTTAACATAAGTTGTTTAAAAAAAAGAAACACTTCTAGTGTAAGTTTGTTATAAAAATTACAGACTTACGAGTATTTAACATTTTGTTTCCCAAAGGCGCTCGAAAATTTAAACTGTTTCACAAATCTTATACAAAAAGATATCATTTTCATAAGGAATTTTTTTATCTAACTTTATTTCTCCTCAAAAATAAGACAAGAAATCATTATAGTAGAAATAAAAATCACTTTTATTTAAGTATAGGAATAGTAACAATAGTAATAATAACATGACAATAGCATTATTATGCTTTAATGAATAACCTTGAATTTCAACTTCATCCGTTTTCATTAAAATGTTAAGCAAACTGTGTATTTGATTGAACTATAAGATTTTTCGGGCCGGCCCGAAAAGCTCGAATTTTCGGGTCGGGCCAAAATCAAAAGTCCGACTCGCCTCAACTTTTGCAAATGATTAGCCCGATTCGGCTTGATAAAAAACATCTTCGGCCCGGCTCGATGATCGACTCGAAATCGCGGCGGGCTTCGGGCCGGGCCAAAGCTCGAGATCGAGTGCATCTCTACTTTAACCTACAATATGTATAACTTCCAGCACCTTTTCATCAAGTAGTTCCTATTTTCACCATCTATCTGTTCCATCACATATCCATCGGTGACGTCATTATCAAATTGCAATGAATTTCACCGATGAATTTGTCGATGAATAAAAGAACTTGCTTTATTTGTAAGTGATCCTATTTTTGCCTGAAACTAATTTAAGTCGGTTTCTAAACAGTTTCTCAAAAAGAAAGGAAAGCGCACTTGTTCCATTATTTTTCACTTTTTTCTAAAATAAACAAAATAATTAAATTTAAAATTGCGAAGTAGTTGATTTTTGCTCGTATGCACTTAAGTATATTTTATTAAATACCATAATCTTTGTAAAATAGAATCTGACCTTTTGTAGCTGGCAAAGAACGTTATTTTATCTATATTTATTTTGAAAACAATATTTTGTTAACGGGTTATTAAACTAGCCGATATTAAAAATAAAATCAGGTTAATATTTCATAAAAAAAAATCCCGGCGGATTGAGCATCTTACAAAGACCTAGAAGATACGCGAACTTGCGGAAGAAAAGAAGAACGTATAATATATTATTAAAGTTATTCCACATCGTTGAGCATCGTGTGCATAAACCTTGTTTTCCAGCGGTCCTGCTGAGGGGGGTGGGGGGAGCTTTCCTGCCATCCCCTCGGCCCGTCTCGGAGGTTTCCGTGGCTTGCGAATATCGCGCTACGTTTTGTGTATACAAGTATAGGAAAATATTCGCTGCAAAAAACGCCACCGTCAGAAAATGACAAATGGCGGAACTGAATCGGTTGCTAGGTTACCACCGACTAGAAATATGGCTGCATATAAATAAAAGAATATAGTCCTGCGAATACTAGTTCCGAACACTGTCGCGCGAGAGCGCCACGAGCGCTGAATAAGCAGGAGTTTAATTTATGTATTTATGCAAAATTTGCGATTATTGTTAAATATTTTCATAAATTCTTTACCTTATTTTATGTGTACATTTACAAAATAATTTAAAACATTTTATAATTTTATTGGATTTACAGAATTTTTTCCAAGGAACTTTTGATATGGAATTAGTAGAAAATAGTAGTTCATCTTACAATTTTACTGGATATATAGAATCTTTTCCAAATAACTTTTAATATGGGATTTGTACAAATACATAGTATTGACTGAAGGTAGTGTGCTGGCGCTGGCCACATCAGATTTTTTAAGAAATCAAACAGAAACTAAAATTAATGGTGAATATATTAACGGTGTCTGTCAGACTCCGCGCCATACTAATAACTTTACGTTACCTACCTTACTATATACCGAGAGTTTTTTTTATCAGTGAACATGGGCGTATGTCATTACCATAGTTACATTTACATGTCAATGTCATCAAATTATCATACTTCCAAATGTATACAGTTAAAGAAAAGTTCAAATTGTAAATTGGAGTAATTATAACGAGTGTACTACAAGTTTCTGACTTATGTGCATTAACTTTTAATAAGCGACCCAGTCCAACAACTATAAGAAAAATTTACAATGACTATAGAACTAAAGGATGCGTCAATAAACAGCACAAGAAGAAAATCAGACCAAGTACTGTAGTTAATAGTAAGAAACAAGAAATTATGCAATTAATTGAAAGTGACAACACCCTGTCAACAATTTTTTTTCTGAAATTAAGAATACTAGTATACAAGGTTTTTAGACAAGAACATTTTAAGAGTTTTAAATATCAAAATCACCAAGAGTTATTACACAACGATATAGAACGAAGAAATATCTTTTGCGAAGATATGATGAACAAAATTAATAGTGGGGAAATATCACTGGATCGAATTTTATTTACGGATGAAGCGACATTTTATATTAATCGGGAAGTAAATTCACAAAATTGCAGGTATTGGAGTCGTCAAAATTTTCACTTATATCTGCACCAGGTATTCGCCCAACGCTGGATAGGACGTGGTGGAGAAGTGGAGTGGCCTGCAATGCCACCAGATCTTGCAACAAACTATTTTTTTTTTTTGGGGCCATTTAAAAAATTGTATTTACAATGGTGACAAAATTAATATTGATCAATTAAAAAATAGGGACAAAATATAATTTATATTAATTATTTCTTGCCTTAGGCTTATGTCAGAGTATAGAGTTATACCATACAATTTGAACTTTTTCTTCAACTGTATACATTTTGAAATATGACAATTTGATGACATTGACAGATATACTAAACGTCACGTCCTATGTCCAGTTTTTTAAAAAAAACGCGATAATACATTGCTGTCAATCTATGTCAACTATGGTAATGACATACGCCCATGTTCACTGATAAAAAAAACTCTCGGTATATATAGTAGTTGGCCGTGATTTTGTTGATTCAAATTTTATTGTAACATTTTAACTCCATCTTTTGTCAATTCAACAAAAATAAAAACATATCGGTATAGCTATTTGCATTGCAAGATTGTGGTATTTTTAGCATTATGCAAAGTGAATTTGGCAATACTTCATATTTTCATAATGTGAAAAACACGATTTTGCAAAGATCACATGCAAAGTTTTTTCTAATTCCATTTAGATTTAACATTTACAAGAAAAAAATAATTAATTGTCATATAAAATTTAAGCTACCAATATTTCGCATTATAACGACAAGCTGTCAGCCTAATATAGTCCAGCTCTGTTAATTTAACTGTTAGTTAAAACGAAAAATGCTGCATCGTAAAATTGACACATGTACAATATTGATTCTATTAACAAACAGTTAATCAGAAATTAAAATAATAGGCCAAAAAACTTAAATACTGATACTGACACTTTCTTTAAATATTTAAATTTTATATTTCAATAAAAATATTCTTTAAATTTGCCGCTCGGGAGACACGGTGGCTCGAAGAAAAATACAATTTTATTTGTTTTCAAATAGCTGGCAAAATTTCAATAAAGATAATATCCAGTTTTGTACATATAACGATATAACGGTGATATACAAAGGCCCACAAAAAGAAAACAAAAAAACCTCGAAAAAACTAAACAATCGTCAACCATAATCAAAAGTAGCCCGCTTGGATCACTAAATATGTCGGAAATTGTGAATTCCACATTGATATAGTGGTTTTATAAACCGGAACTTGGCGAAACGGTTGTGCGTTCGTTCCGTTTCCGCTTCGATGATGTACTGACATTAAGGTCGATTTACACACGATATAATTGTACACAGAAATCTCCAGAAAATTTTATAAAGATTCATGCCCATTTTACATTTGTCAATTTTTGCGTAAATTTTAAGAACTTGGCCAAGTTCTAGAAATTGCGTTTAAAAAACAATTGCATTACACTGCTCAATTTTTCTGTCAATTTTAAGTCAATTATGGTGAAAATAGAGCATTTATTATATTTCTTAAATTTTCAACAATGTTTCAAAGTTTATAATCAAAATATCTGATGTGGACACCACATGACTTCCTTGTACGCCTGTTACACTATACATATTTTGTTAATAATTAAAATATGTATTATAACAGACCCAATCATAAAATTGCACGTATTTGACATAATTTGACATTGACATTAAATTCTTTATTTTTTTGTTATTTCTTGTCCTAATTCATAGCAAACTTAATTACAGAAACCAAAAAGTACCTACATAATGTTTAAATTTAAATATCTCCCTTATACAAAGAACTAATTTAATCATACTTGAAGTTTTCGACGCAAAATTCAATTCTCTAAAACTTTTATTTGAAGCATTTATTGTTAAATTCAAAATAACACCATTTTTTTCAAGAAAAACTGATAATAGTTTCAAGTAAAGTATCACTTCCGGTTAGACTATTTTAACCAAAGTCTATTATGTTATTTCCATTGATATAAAAGTATTATATACCAAATTTGAAAAGTTTTGGATTATATTTTAATATAGTTTTCCATTAAAATCTATTATCGGCTTCAAGTAAAGTACCACTTCCGGGTAGACCATTTTTACTAAAATCTATTATGTTATTCCCATTGATATAAAAGTCTTATATACCAAATTTGAAAAGTTTTGGATTATATTTTAATATAGTTTTCCATTAAAATCTATTATGGGCTTCAAGTAAAGTACCACTTCTGAAAGTTATGCAATGACCAAAAAGGGAGGTGCACAACTAGATGTTATAACAGTCCTAAATACAAAATTTTAACAATCTACGGCTTCCCGTTTTTCAGTTATGCGAGATACGTACGTACGTACAAACGGATATTTCCGTTGAAATCTGGAAACCGAATTTTTTCGCTATTGCAATACTTCCTTTACTTCGTACAAGGAAGTAAAAAATGCAAAATTATAGATTTCTATTTTAGAATTATTTTTTCTTTGCACAGACGGCACTCCAATGTGAAATGAATATGCTTAAAATAGAATTTTAAATTTTCGTCTATCAAATAAAAATACCAATAAAATTATTATGCACATTGCCGTTTAATATGATTATAAATAAGAGACATTTCTATTTTCATGGAACATTCCTTGAAATTAGACATTTGCTACAAGCTAGATTGTACGCCGTTAATAAAAACTAAAAACACCCAATGAGATATTTTTTCAAAATTGTTTGGACATTCGACAAATATTCCGACAAAAATTGTCATCATTAAAAAACGGTAAAATCATATTTATTTATAATTCTTTCCCGTGTACAACAATCTTTACGAAGCATTCTCGTAGTGCGCTATGACATCGTATCTGTTTTGTTATTGTTGCGTACATTGTTTTACGATCGCGAAGCCTGCTGTGCGCAGACGCAACGACTATAAACATCAGCAGTGGGGGAAGGGGAAGGCATTAAGCTCCTATCATCATAACCTCGAGCTTTACGAGCTGCTCTCAAATAACCAACATTGCTTTGTTAAAGACGTATAGTGGTATACAAGACGTTTATGAGATGCAAGCGACGTCAGATTTTAAAACAAATAAATTAAAACCGCGTTATATCTTTCAAGACGTTTTATGAGCGCAACTTTATTATAATTTTAAATTGCAAATTAAATATTCAAAATTGTTAATTGACAGTAAAAAGAGGTACATTTACCATCACTGCAACATATAAACATCCTAAAATTTTACTGAGTACGATATCAGTAAATTTTGTTTCAAATTTAAAATTTTTGTGATCGTTTGACAGTAATTTTTCTTCATATTATTCTAACAATTCAAAATCCCATTCATTTTCTAATTCTGTTTTTTTTTTTCTACTAGTTACATATTATGGGATTTTCTTACTTTACATGTAGAGTAATCTTATTAACCACTCTCAAAGAAAAAAGATCTGTTTGGATCTCAGGCACAGGGCATGGTTGATATCTTGAAGAATCCTAATATCTCTTTACTCTCTTCATATGGTTTAGCGTAAAATTTTACTACTGAAGATGAGAACATTGTTCTCGAGAATCGAATATAAGAATTTTTATTTTCACTATATTTTTAAGGTTAGGTGTAATTTTTAATTTTATTATCAATATTAATTCGTGTTGACACTCCACTTTAATATGTGACAATTGATATATCGGTATTAAATTCACAGACTAAATAAGGATATCTAAAATTTATTTAATTTAAATTTTATAGACCAGTGTTAATTATTCGTATTGTTGTACATTAAATAATAATTTTTTTGCAGTAGGCTTTATTTACAAATTACTGGTCGGTAAGTGAATCACTTACCGATCAGGAGGCGGAGGCGGTAAGTAGATAAAAACAAACGATCAAAGCTTACTTTAAAAATGACAACCAAAAATATTTAATGTCAAAATAATTTTCAAATCTTATTTTTTACCGAGGCAGAGGGGACGCACCTTTACAGGTAACGAAATGTTAAACGTGAAGAAATTATATAATTTTTACCTTCCGTCACTTTTAGGTAAGGAAGGTATC
This sequence comes from Ophonus ardosiacus, assembly GCA_943142095.1. NCBI lineage: Eukaryota > Metazoa > Arthropoda > Insecta > Coleoptera > Carabidae > Ophonus > Ophonus ardosiacus. Next base: position 79,480,361 of record OW964823.1, read on the forward strand.
TATTTCAAAAAATTCGGTAGTGATTTTTTAATGAATAAGCACGTTTTAGGGTCCCTAGAATACAATTTTACTAGTTTTACTCTCTCTCTCTCTCTCTCTCTCTCGCTGTGTATGTGTGTGTGAGTGAGTGAGTGAGTGAGTGTGTGTGTATGTATGTGTGTCTGTCGGTGAGTGACAAAAATTTCTCCGACGATAATTCCAATACTACAATTATAAAAATTATAATTCTATACAGGTGTCTCACAACTTGCGCCTCAGATCTAATGAGGAAACACGAGAGTGCACTCGGATGTGTAATTTCGAAGAAAAAAAATCTAGCTTAAAAGATATTAGAGAAAAGACTTCTTAAAATAGACCAATTAGAGACCTACACCTTTAACGTGTGTTTGCCGTAATTTTACGTTACTATGGTTTTATACAAATCAAATCTTCTTTAAAATGTGTGGGCGACTGTAGTTTTCGAAAAATATCAGTGTCAAATTAAATTTGACAAGGTGAATAAAAAAAGGCAAATTCTTACCATGTATTCAGCCGCTGATTATTTAGAAATGATTATAATTTTCGACAATAATATTTTCGTTTAACACATTTTACACAGCTGCTACAACACGTTGCACTGTACGATATAAATGATGATCTCGGATGACACCTTCGCTAACCTAAATTTGTTGACAGTGAAAAGTCAACTCTAAAGTGTCAAAATTACAGTAAGTCAAACAAATTTTGTAACTCACTAGTAGCATTTTTAAAACCTAGCAACTAGTTTTATTTTGTAATAATATCATTACCCCTCAAGATATCCTTCCGGGATTGGTGGATTAAAAAGTCTTGTAACTCCGTTATGCAAACAGCCGCAAATTATTTTCTTCTATTTGTTGGCAACCTATTGTCGTCGGCAAGTGTCAGTTTCGTCTGGGGCGCTAGTTGTGAGACAACCTGTATATTCCTTTGAGAGCTGATTCAATTTTGGTTACAACTGGCCAAGTGAAAGTTCCCTTATTTGAAGTTCGTAACAGTTGAAAAGTTGGTGAAGATTTTTAATATTGTTGACTAATGTGCCTACATATACGGCCTATTCTGTAACTTAATGATTAATTTTTAACAACTAGTTAATAATTTTATCTGATAGATTGACAACTACAAATCCAGTATTTTGTTATACAGTGGAATCCGCTTATAGTGAACTTCAAGGGACCAGGTATTTGGTTCACTATAACCGAGTGTTCACTATAAAGAGAGTACACATTTTATTTTTTAAAATTTTATTAACATATATTTGCATGCAGGTTAATGTACAAAATATTTTATTTATTATTAGTTTTTAAAATAATCAGTAATTTTTGTTTGAACGTCTTTCTTTGTCAGGAAATAATTTACTAATATCATTTCTAATTTATTTAGATGAACATGTATTTCTTTATTTGTTCCTTCGCACTGAAAATAACGTTATTAAATATTAAATTTATCATTAATTGTAAAAGGACACCTTTTCTTATTTTTAGCTTCCATTTAGGAAAACTTCGATTTTCAAACATTAAACTGAAACAATACACGAACCAAAATTCTGGACTAACACACATACATTATGGAAAATGGCGGAATATATACCTCGTCTGTTTTAAATATAGACATCAGCTTTACAACCACAAACTTCATTCAGGGTGGTCAGATGATAACTATGAAATTTCACCAAAAGATGGCAAAAAAAGTCGTGGTATATAGTGAACGCAAAAAGTAAATTTGGTCCATTATAGCTGAAAGTTCACTATATACGAGTTCATTATATGTGTTTTGATTTACATTAGGTGAAATATGTATTTAGTTGGGACTCAGTATATGCGTTCATTATAAGCGAATGTACATTATAAGCGAGTTCACTATAAGTGGATTCCACTGTATTGGGCTTCCAATATTAAAATGCGCCACTGGTGGCAGATTTCTGAACTGAGTGAAATGTACATGTACAAAGCTGGTTGTTTTATTCAGGGATTGTATTTACTTGTATATGAATTTTAATACGCTTTTATCTTCGGCTATTATTGTTTTATTCTTAGTAGGATCTGAATTATTGCTAATATAACAGGTAAGTTTTTGATTTTTAAAAAATGAATGAACAAATTAGGAGATATGCAATTTATACGTTAAAGTTACGATGGAGTTTTCCCCGAAAATATTTACCACATAATATTATGTGGCCACTATTTATTACTTGCTGGCCTTCCACCATATTTCTAGATGATATCTAAATCTAAGCAAAGAAAATTGTTCATTATGAAAGAAAAACAATTAAATAAAAGTAAAGCTATGTAGATAGAAATTAATATATGTACAACTATGGCAATGAAATACAATCTAAATAAAGGAAATCAAATGTTTTTTTTTTTATTAAAAAAACCAATATACTGTTAATTAAAATATGACCAAAATACTCTTAACCTACAAATACTTACTAAAATTAGCCCTATTAACTAAAATATTATTAAAACTATCACTAAATTGTTACTACAAGAAAGATCAAACTCAATTCTACCGAAATTAACAAAAAAAACACTATACTAACTCCGAAATTAAATTAAAAACTACGAAAATTAGTTTCACACCAATTGTACTCTTATGGAAGCCAGCGAAAAATGTACCGTTCGTTTGAATTTTGACGTTTGACGTCAGCGCCATCTCTTGATAATTTGGAAGCCCAATATCAATATACTTGACTGGTTAAAAATTTTAACAAGTTTTTAATAGTGAAACACTGAGTCACAGAATAGGCCCGATAGTACACCGTCTCAAGTCAAGTTGCAAGGTTGGTTGTTAGTGTTTTGTCCGTTTACTCTAGCAAAGTGAACCTGGCGTATACAGGATTTAGTTTTACATTGTGAACAATCTCGGAAAATCTAATAGGTAGTAATTTAAGTTGATTATGTAAAATAAGTAGACCCGCGAAGCTTTATTCATACATGCATAAGCTTTATTTAAGCTCAGTATTTTTGTTCAATGGAATCTCAGAAATTTGAAAACAACCCTGGTATACGTTATTTCCAATTATGTCGAAGCTGTATAATAATTATGAAAAATCAATTTCATATGGCGTTAGTTTACGACTGGGAGTAAAACTCGCCTCGCATTTTCATATCTGGTCGTGTTTAAATCTTGTTGCGCTTGTAAAGCTGTCAGTTGGTCGGTGCAGAGTGACGTATAAACATACATAGCAGGCCGTATATTATCCCGGGATGAAATTAACTTGCACGGGACTAGACAACGAATCAATAATAACGCGTTGAGTGCCGAAACATTGCAGCACGCGGCCGGCACGAAACGAGAATGAGATCCAGAGCAGAGCAGTTATTTACGACCGGCGATAAATATGAAGACATCTGCGAAGTCTGACACCTCGCAAAGGAACGAGAAATTGCGGGTGGGAACAACCATACTTAACTTCACTTATATTTACATTTTATCTTATACTCTTCTTGTATATATGTATGTATATATTTCATATATTACTTACTTATAATAATAAATATACCTATATCATCACAGCATATTACCCATTACTGGGTGTGTCATTATCTACATCGGTAATAGGGAGTTATTGCAACTTCTAAAATGAAAGAACGTAAACGTTAACCTTATGTAGAAAACACTTTATTTTAGAAATAAAGGACTTTCAATTTCAATGTTTACCGCATTTAATTAATGTATTCACGCTAACGTTAACGCTAAAAGCAACACAAACGAGGTTACATCCACACTTTTCACCGAAACATAACCTCAAAAGATACAGAACGTGTGACGTTAAACGCTCGCTATTCCATTGCATACAACGTGTCTCCTTATTCATATAACGTGAACCTTATTAGTACGCATCCGCACTCGAGCTGTCACGTGACTTTAAAGTTCACGTTATCTTTGCGTTGGAGCTGCAATAATTCTCTATTAATGACCGTGTGTAACGTTAACGTTACAATTATTTTTTACTTTTAAAAATGTAACTTTACAAATTTTTTACAAAATCTTGTTATTTTATTATATTGATAATGTTCAAATGTAAATCTGATTCCAAAATTCGTTTACTATGTTAACTTTTGAAATCTTATGTGCGAATCTCAAATTAATAGTCGTTTTAAATAAACCGAAAGCTTGACTTTTATTAAAAAGTGTGTCAAATTTTTTTCTGCCCACTGAATTCCATTTGACTGTAATCCCGCTCCCGCTTTAAAATTCATCTTCTAACTACTCGACCAGTCGCGAGTACTACCATGTCTATATATATATATATATGTGTGTAAATGAAATTTTGATATATGTAAGAAGAGATAAAACGAAATCATTATATAAATATTTACTTAAAAAAAAACATAAGCATATTGGTTTTTAAGAAATATTAATTAAATAAATGAATATGTACTAGTTAATTTATTTTTAAAGTAAAAAAAAGAATAAAGGATTTTTCATTCATATATTGAAACAAATTTGGTGAAAATTTACTTTTTTAAGTCACATCTGGCAAAGATCCAGAGAAGAGTAAAATATGATATCATAATTGTCTGGAAAATAATTTCCAACTCAATGTATTTCATACACAAAAAATATAACCGCACGAAATATACGGGATATAAATTTCCAAGAATAATTGAAACCATTTCCTTACTGAAGTTGTCAAAAAGTTTAAATTTCTGAAAATAAATTAACAGAACCGTAATAAGTACAAGGTCAAATTTTTATTAAATCTATTCCACAACAAAAATAGGTTGTTTTATTGTCATTTATTGAAGTAACTTAAAATTAAATAAATGACTTAAAAGCAAGATGAATTTATTCAATCAAATGCAACTAATGTGAAAAATTATATGTCGGCCAAAACAAGCGGAAACTTAGTACCAGAATTAAGGAACACATGTGTCGTCTTAAACATAAAAACATTTTTAATTCAGCCATAGCCCTACATCATCATGAAACAGGTAATAACTTCTCCGCAGGTAATGTGAAATGATTAAAAATAAATTACCACAAAAATATTAACATGTTGTAGCTATCGAGATGAAAAAACATTCACAAAATTTACTAAACACTGATTTGTCACCCCTTCAGAATACTTTACTAAAATTTGTAAAAACATTTTGGTAACCATCAATCCCCACTTTAATATTATGCCAAATTTCAACGATTTTAATATTTATGATTCAGTTTTTGGGAGCAATTAAAAAATTTTTCTGTGCGAAGTGGTTTTTTGACTTTTAACCATGTAGTTCTTTAAACTCATTGGTTTTTACAAAATCTTTTATATTTAAAATGTATTATTTTCATATGTTGTAATAATTTATTTATTGCTTGAAAATGGTTATAACCATAACCGAAACGTCGCATTTGTAAATTTTGACTATGGTGAAATAAATGAAGCATTTATCCAAAAACCTCTTCGTACAGAAGGATTTTAATATTTATTCTGTCAATATTAATAATTAAATTATCATAGTAAGATATAAATTTGTGACTTTGACATATAATATTTGAAATAATTTATTTTGACACATTTATAATAATTGTATTTATACATCTGAGGATAACTGAGTGGCAGTTGAAATGTACACTTTGTAATTAAAAATACAGGGTTAAAAAATAAGTGTCACAAATTATGGAGGCATATAGTACTAACCAAAATGAGTAAAAAAAGTTTAATCAACATGGGTCCAATCTTCAACTGTTTTTGACAAAGAGGGCATTTTATATTAGAATCAAAGAAAAACTTCTAAGATAGTGGCAGAATAAAATTTTGTCTATGCCAGTAAATAGACTATGAAAAAACAATAACATTTTATATGAAACATTTTTTTCACTTTCTAATAGTTACGAAGTTATTTGAAAACTAAATATTGGCTAAGGTCGCCACAACTTTTGTCTTAATACAATCTTTCGATTTTTTTTTTTTTTTTTGAAAAACAAAAACACATCTAAGATGCCTTCTAAAAGGTAAATAAAATGTCTCATTTAATCAAAGTCGTAACTCTTACAGTTTTGAAGATAGCAGAGGTAAACACCGAAAAAACTTATTTTTCATTGCCTTTATATCTAGGAAACTATTGAAAATCGGACCCGACACTTATTTTTTAACACCCTGTATATTGTAAAGAAAAGTTTTTTACTGTTATTTTGATAAAGAGGACAAATGAGAAGTTCATGAAAACAAAATTATTTTATTTATTTTTTCTATAGCAGATTTTAAAGTGTGCTTTGTTCAACTCGAAATAGTTGACTGACATTTTAACCGCAAGGGTAGATAAAATAATACTTTAACAGCAAAGGGTAGATAAAGAACTTTAATTTTTATTTAAATAAAAACACATTATACATTTTGGCGATTCATATTATATATAACTTCAATTGTATAAACATGAATTAAATGAAATTGTTTTCAAACAAATTCTATAACTACCGCGCTACTGGGATTTTTAAATTGTTCTTAAATAATTTAATTTATAATCGGTTTTTCTAATTTTTGCTCTTTAAAATCTGCTATAGAAAAAAATAGAATTTTACACACAACTATATAATTAAATTATCGACTCGCGAAAAATAATTCACTCGCGAAATCGCTCGTGAATTAAACTTTCCGCTCGTCGATAAAATACAATTTTATCGTCTTGTATAAAAAATAACTATTAATGAACATCTTCCTATAATTAATATGTAATTTTACTACTTCCTTATCCCCTGCTAATATCTGAAATTTCAATAATGCACAGGTAGCTATCAACTCTTTTTATCGCCCCCGACAAAATGTAAATTTATAAAGGTTATGCCGCCTACACATCAGCATATTATCAGCTGAGCGTTATGTCAGAACACATGTTATGCCCTCGCGCTCAGGTACTTACATATTCACACCGGTAGCTTCAGATAACATCCTGTATCTCCGCTGCTACAACTTGTATACATAGTGTTACGCGACAGATAAAAACTCGGCATCAGCAACTATACCCAGAACAATACAGACAAGATGATAGCATAAATACTACAGAATAAATACTACATACTAATAATAATATAATAACATAAAATGTTATTAAAATATCTTTCAGAACTCATATTATTAATTGGAAAAATACTACCTTTTTTTTAGTTTATGTTCTGTATTTATTAATTTAAACCCAACGTTTCGGCACCATAAACTGGTGCCTTCTTCAGGGGATACATTGACATTAATTTTTTAATTAACAAAAATAACAAGTAACCAAGGTAACAAGAAATATTCATAAATGTTACCTTTTTTATGTATACAATTTTCTAGACAATGTATGCATGCCCGGCAATAACATGGACGGCGAACATGCATATTCTCAGGAAAAAATCTCCTTTTGCCAGAGGAAAAACCGTCCCAAAAACTGGCAGAGAAGTGTTCTGTATAACTCAGAGACGCTTTATAGGTAGCGAAATACCGCAGCCGTACTCTTTATAAACAGATGTTAGAAAAAGTTTATAAAAATTGTATACATATTACAAATTACAACATATTTAATATTGGAAAATGTTATTAAAATATCTTTCAGAACTCATATTATTAATTGGAAAAATACTACCTTTTTTTTAGTTTATGTTCTGTATTTATTAATTTAAACCCAACGTTTCGGCACCATAAACTGGTGCCTTCTTCAGGGGATACATTGACATTAATTTTTTAATTAACAAAAATAACAAGTAACCAAGGTAACAAGAAATATTCATAAATGTTACCTTTTTTATGTATACAATTTTCTAGACAATGTATGCATGCCCGGCAATAACATGGACGGCGAACATGCATATTCTCAGGAAAAAATCTCCTTTTGCCAGAGGAAAAACCGTCCCAAAAACTGGCAGAGAAGTGTTCTGTATAACTCAGAGACGCTTTATAGGTAGCGAAATACCGCAGCCGTACTCTTTATAAACAGATGTTAGAAAAAGTTTATAAAAATTGTATACATATTACAAATTACAACATATTTAATATTGGAAAATGTTATTAAAATATCTTTCAGAACTCATATTATTAATTGGAAAAATACTACCTTTTTTTTAGTTTATGTTCTGTATTTATTAATTTAAACCCAACGTTTCGGCACCATAAACTGGTGCCTTCTTCAGGGGATACATTGACATTAATTTTTTAATTAACAAAAATAACAAGTAACCAAGGTAACAAGAAATATTCATAAATGTTACCTTTTTTATGTATACAATTTTCTAGACAATGTATGCATGCCCGGCAATAACATGGACGGCGAACATGCATATTCTCAGGAAAAAATCTCCTTTTGCCAGAGGAAAAACCGTCCCAAAAACTGGCAGAGAAGTGTTCTGTATAACTCAGAGACGCTTTATAGGTAGCGAAATACCGCAGCCGTACTCTTTATAAACAGATGTTAGAAAAATTTTATAAAAATTGTATACATATTACAAATTACAACATATTTAATATTGGAAGCCATGCGCGACTAAGTTCTAATCCGTCACAATGATTGAGATTGATATTTCTTGTTTTATAAATCTCAATGGCTTCTCTAATTAATCTGTTGTTAAGTCGAGAAGGTCTTGCAATAATTTTCGTATCTTCAAACTTTATTTGGTGGAATTCTTCCAAGGCATGTTCTGCAACGGACGATTTCTCAGGCTGGTTCAATCTGATCGATCGATGATGTTCGTTCAATCTTGTAGAGACAGTTCTACCAGTCTGGCCGATGTAAACTCTCCCGCAGACACATGGAATTCTGTAAATCCCTGATGATTGAAGAGCGATGACGTCTTTCACTTGTTTCAACATATGTCGGAGTTATATCTCGAGAATTAATAATAAACAGTACAAAAAATATTTAAACATTTTTTTATTTCTCATAATAAGCATGATATGAGGTATTTTACAAAATAAGCGAAAACCAAGTTTTAAATTGTTTATATTGTAGGTTATAATTTGGTTTGACATTTCATTATATTAAAAGACTATAACTACTCTTTACGTATCAAGAATTTATATATTGTTCCCTCTTTCACTAAAGCAAAATTTAAAGGGTCATTTTAGTTCCTGGCACCCACACTATATAATGAATTACCGCTGTCAATGAGATCTCTGTCGTTTGGTAACTTCAAAGTAGCAATAAAACTCTTGTATTAGGTACCGATTATTTTTAGGTTACTTATTATATTATATATTAATTTCTATTGTTATGTATTTCTTTGTTTATGTTACTAATTAATGTTGGCATATTATTTACATTTGTTTTGTAATGTGATTGGTTAGGTGGAAGAACAGCCTATGGCTGAACCTCGCCTTTGTCCGTATAGGCAATAAAGATTTATTATTATTATTATTATTATTATTATTATTATAGCCCGCCGTCAAAGAAATTCGTGTATAATTGTCAATTATGATACGTCCGTGCATAAAATTACTTATATTTTATTAATTTATCTAAAAAGGAAAGGTTTCACAAACAAATTGTATACATCCCGAATATACTCGTATGTGCCTACTACACATTCACACGTACGATGTAGTTTAGTTGTATATAAACAGTATACAGACTCACCTACACCATACACCAGATAGCAGAGCCTTTGATGTAGCCGCCAGGTTGGACATGCAGAGCACATAGGAATCTTTCGTGGGAACAGATGTATCGCACTTTGCTACTTCACATCTGCGGAACTTAAATATATAAGATATTAAGAAATTTGTCAAGAATGTTATTTCAACTTTAAAAATCTGTTGTGGCCAACACAAGACTTCGCGCCATGTCCATATTGGGCTATATACTTAAGTACATCTATTATTAATATATTTTTATATATTTTCTTTTTTAATTCATTGTACAAATAAGTTTCCTCCTTCTCTTCTAAATGTTCACGATTCTTCAAATTCATTTACGAGACTGGTAGTATTTCTGATGCGTATATTAATATATGTATGTATCTATAATTTTAAATATTTAATTAATAATAAAATAAGAAATATCAAATGCACTTTCCAGAAAAAGCCTTCAGTAATGTATATGTATATCTATTTTGTCATTGTATAAGGACGTTCCTAAATGTCAGAGATTCTTCCAAATTTTTTTAACTAATATAAAATTACCTACTTTTTAAAACATAGAAATGAAGAGTACGGAAAATAACTTTTCCCTTATCTAAAAAAATCCCAAGATAATTTAATTTCTAGAGTACATATTAACCTTTGGAACTGAAACATATGTAAATATCATGAAACAAAAATAAATATTTTGCATAGATGATTATATTTGCAAATTATATGAAATTGTATATTTTTTATCAACTAAAATAAACAAGTCTTATCATCTACTCCTATATTTGATTATTAATATAATTTGGCGCCATATTATTTTTGCCAATAATCTGCTTTTAACTAGTAGGTATAGTATACATAGGTTAGGTACTTATGTACCTGTGACTATGACTGACTAAAGTTTTGCAATTCTGTTCTAAAAATAACTAAAACCTATAATCTTTTGTTTATATCATATCCGAAAATACACAAAGTACTACAGAAATGAAAAACGTCATGAGCAAAGGGTACACTTTGACTGAAACAAATTTTGGATTTGAAGAATAGAAATCACATGTCATCATATTCCGTTTTCAAATTTGGAGGACTAAGTTTATAAGTTTTATGTAAACCTTACAAAATATCAATAAATATATGAAATTCTATAAAGAGTACAAATCCAGGAAATATAATACAAAATATCCCTAACCTCAAAGAAATTGCAACAAAAGCTTTTTTACGGAATCCAGTCCAGAAAAATGCGATGAGCAATGTATCAAAAGTTTCCGGAAATATGAGCATAGAAACTTCCCGCCTATTGGGAAAAATGGCGGCTTATTTAGGTTTACAAGAATACAAAATTAAAGTTCAAAGTTTCTTACTTAGGATAAACTGTTTAACTCTTTGGAAGTGGCGCCGTTAGGACACGGAAGGAGACGTCGGGGTCCGAGAGACCCGGTGAGATCCATAAAAAAATATTATATTATTATTTGTTACAAAATAATGGAATGAGTTGATGAATTGAACCTTTTTTTATGAAAACAAACATTTTACATAAAAAAATAAAGAAAATAAGAATTTGCCTCAAAATATAATCCAACAAAAAAATCACAGTAAAAAAAGCCACTTAAAAACCCATAAAAACCCAATAAAACCCAGATTAGTTATTTTATGTGTTTATTGCAAAATGATAGTGTTTTTCGCATTTGTTCAGCAATGTTTATTATGCGAAAACACGATTTTGCAACGGATCGTTTATAAGGTTTTTTTAATACCTTTTTGATTCAAAGTTAACGAAAAAAAAAAAAAAATTAATTACCATATTGGAGGTTAGCTATCACTTTTTCGCATTATTACGACAGATAGACTACTGAATGACTAATTTGGTCACTTTTTCGCATTACGGCGAACAGATAAACTCACTAATGCGAAAAAGAATATCATTATGACATTCAACATGGAACGGGATGGGAATATTATTCATTTATTTCTAACGAATAGTTTTCGTTCTTAATTATATAAAATTAAATTAATTTTACAACTAATAAATGAAAAACTATAATAAAATAAAGATAATTGATGGACATAAGGAAAAATCGTATAAAAACACTAGGATTATTATAAACAGCCCAAAAAAAATGCCCAATAAAACCCAAAAAAGGAAAATATATTAGTAATATATTTGATTCTAAAGAAATTAAGGTTTGTAAAAATAGTATTTTTCCATCATACATAAATATTAGATGTACTATTGATTTGCTTCATTGACTTCCAGGGTACGGCTCTGAAAAGACTATGTGTAAAGATACGTGTACTATTTCGAGTTTTTGTTAAGTTTTTCTATTAGTTTTGTTAATATTTGTGATTTTTTGTGTATAATACATTTGTTTGTGAATGTAAAAATAATGATTGCTTTATTTATACATCATAGTTAAATACCCAGAGGGAGGTTATATGTTAGCCACATCAGATATTTTATTTTAATAATTCCGCATTGTTGATAAATCACGTAGACCAACCAACACGAGACAGAAAAGTGCTAAAATACATTTCAATGTAATACGAACGATGTTGATAGTTCCAAATTATTTTCTAAACAGAGTTACGATAGGTGCGGCCGGTAAATCATACGGAGTTGGAGTATTTACGAAGCGGTGTTGGAGTGGAGTGGGAGTAGAGCTGGAGTTGGAGTAGATCGAGGGAACAAGGTACACTCCTTTGTTTGTGATTAACCGAACTAGTAGAGTTAAAATTTTGGTGCACGAATATAATAACCTCCTTTTTTGACAATTTGATATACTGAACTGCTAAAAAAAATAAATAATGAACCATATAGAAGTTATTCAGTTTGGTATTATTCTTTAATGATTCTGAAGAAAGTATATATTATAAATGGTACAGAATTCTTACCGTTCCGACATACTGTGCCTTGTTATATTACAAAATAATATTATAAATATAAAATAATTGTGTATAATAAAATATTTCAACATAAAAATACAAAATGATGTGACAGAGGTCAAATAAAACAAAAAAAAAACTCCATGTATGCTTGCATATCGAGGTTGGACTTATGGAGTTAACACTTTTCACTCCACTTGACTCCATTCTGCATTTGCCGAACGCTCCATTTTAAGACGCTTCTCCCTCCATGTAATTACCGAACGGTGCTAGGAGTGTATAGAGTGAAAAGAGTGAACAGAACTCATTTGCCGAACGCACCTGATATATGTATGTTGTCGTTGCCTTATAAACAGATTCTACAACCTGTATGACAAAAAGAAAAAAAATTACGTTTATCGTCAAGAATCGTACACTTTTTATTGCGCAATGCCATTCTTATATGAAATTTTATTCCAATCTTTATTCTTCTTATTCTGAAACAAGAATCCCCATCGTTTACATTTACAATTTAATTCTTTTGGATGTAATTATTTTGTTACAATTCCCTTGCTAGTAATGATATTTTCTTGATGACTGTTGCAAGTTTAATTTGATGTGGCGTGTGCGCATGCAGTGCGTTACTTGCACACTCTCCTGCGCTTACTTACGCATCTCTCATACAGTTAGAATAGAATTAATCACAAGTTAACACGACTCTAGCTGTTGTCTTCCAAGAACCAATGCTTTATAAACAATTTATTTTTTGCTTCGCTGGTTATCCCTGTTAGATAGAATTTATTCTCAAGTATAATAAAATTTTATTGACTCATGTGACTAGTGAATCGTTGGAATTGTTGAACGCTAGAATTATTAGGTAAAATAACTAGACAGTACTTACGGTTATTAGAAAAATTCTCCATTCATTAGTGTTGTTATTGTAAAAGTATCATGGTTATTCGTTCCAGCAAAGGTTAATGTTTCCCAGTACTGCTGTAAAAAAATGCATTGTTCGAGTTGGAGAAATATCATTATCAATTGTAATCAAAATTATAAATTTAAATTACTAATTAAAAACAATTATTGTCTTTACTATAGGATCGTAAATTTACAGAAAACAACTTTCAATTCTTGATATTTTAATGGGGAGATACTAAAATATTTAAATATATACTAATAGTTATAAAAGAATACAAAATTAAAGTTCAAGGTTTCTTACTTAGGATAACCTGTTTAACACTTTGGCAGTGGCTCCCTTTTCTATGACACAGGAGGTGGCGTCAGGTCTGAGAGACCTGGAGAGATCCATATACAAAATAATGGTATAAGTTGATGAATTGAACCTTTTTTTATGAAAACAAACATTTTACATAAAAAATCTGTTGTGGCCAGCACAAAACCTTCCGTCATTTCGATGTATTTTGTACAAATCCGATACCAAAATTTCCTTGAAAAAGATTCTATATATCCTGTAAAATTGTAACACGAACACACTGTTTTTTACAAATTCCATATTGCAAGTTCCTTTGAAAAGATTCTATAAATCCAATATAATTATAACACGAATGTACATTCTGTAAATTGCACTTCACACTTCCTCATTCCTATCCAACGCATCTTCTGCACACAGTTCTTCCTCTCTCAAATATTCTGCTACACAGTCCTTCCAGCTTTTCTTTGGCCTTCCTCGTACTCTCGGCATTGAAACTGCAAGTCACTGGCGAGGGACACTCTGTCACTTATGTTACTTTCTGATCCTATACTTTCCACTTTGGTTTTGCACTTGACACTAACATCTGTCAATTAGAATTTTTTAAATATGTTGTTATGCTGTTTCCATAATTTTTCAAAGCTGACTGAATTTTGAAAGTTAACCTCTCTTAATATCTCTATAATTCTATATCTATTGAACATGAAGGAAAATGTATAATCAAATCGAATAGAGAATAAGATTTTCTTTCATATTAATGATCATAAAATGTCGAAAAATGATATTTCACTTTTTTTCCAGAAAAACAGTTAAGAACTTCAAATAAGGGTACTTCCGGTTGACCATTCATAACCAAAATCTAATCAGCTCTTCATATGGTTGTAAAGAAGAGGAATACGAAAGAATCATAATTTTTAGAATTGTAGTTTTGAAGTTATCGTCGGAGAAAAAATTGTCACACACACACACACACACACACACACACACACACACACACACACACACACACACACACACACACACACACACACACATATACGGACATCAATGTAAAGTTAGTAAAATTGTATTCTAGGGATCTTAAAACGTGCTTATTCATTAAAAACTCACCACCGAATTTTTTGACCAAAGACAATACCTTCCTTATCTAAAGGTGGCGGAAGGTAAAAAATAAAGAAAATAGAATTTAAGTCTCAAAATATAATCCAACAAAAAATCGCAGTATGTTATAAAATCGGTCGGGTCTGTCAGACTGGGCGCCACCTCCGATGGGTTAAAAAGTTACGTTAAAAAATATTTAACCAAAATACCAATTTCAGGGTTGGTCTTACTTTCCCAACAAAAAAAAAAACACTTAAAAAACCCATAAAAACCCAATAAAACCCAGATTAGTTATTTCATGTTTTTTTGCAAAATTATAGTGTTTTTTTTTCGGGCCGGGCCGAACCGGGCTTTGAGGTTTGGATCGACTCGGCCCGAAAATAAAAATTGCCGGCCCGACTAGAAAATCGACTCGACAAAAAATTTGCTGGCTCGGCTCGAAAATTGACTCGAAATCGGCTCGGGTTTCGGGCCGAGCCGGGCCAAAACTCGAAATTGGGTGTATCCGGCATTCCTAATTTTAATTTTTATGTGAGGCGAAATGTTTAACTTTGTTTTTTATCTAACTTTGTTTCTGCTCAAAAATAAGACAAGAAATTATTATAGTAGGAATAAAAATCACTTTTACTTAAGTATACGAATAGTAACAATAGTAATAATAACATCACAATAGCATTATTATGCTTTAATGAATAAATAACTTTGAATTTGTGAAGTAAAATAACTTATTTTTATTTATTAAGAAGTGAAGTATGTTGTTATTAAATCATTTTGACCCTTTTTAACTCTATCCATTTTCATTAAAATATTAAGGAAACGAAAGCTCGAATTTTCGGGTCGGGCCAAAATCAAAAGTCCGACTCGCCTCAATTTTTGCAAATGATTAGCCCGATTCGGCCCGATAAAAAAGCCAGCTTTGCTATGATCATGGAAACAGCTGATATATTCAAATAATTCTAAATGACAGATATGTCAGTGTCAGGTGCAATTTACATGGTGTATGTTCGTGTTATAATTTTATTGGATTTATGGATTTTTTTCCAAGGAACTTTCCGTATGGAATTTGTAAAAAAAATAGTAAGTATATAGTATATGTTTGTGTTAAGCCTCATTTCCACCGATTGTCCTAATGCGTAAGAGCAATAATTAATAACTAAGCGCAATGCGTAAAAATGTTTATCATATGACAACATTTACTACCATTTCCAGCTTTGCATAAGGCTTAATGCTTAAGAACTAAGAGCAATGCGTAAAATCAAATGATTGAAAAATTCTAACCTGAACTGTCAACTCTCAATCTATTTTATAATTATTAACTTTTAATTAATTTTTCGGTATCGATATAAATACAGAAAATTGTGTATAGGTATAACATATTAAAAAAAGAAGAATTGCTGCTGCAATGGCAGTCTACTACTAAACAACAAGTAATTCGGAAAAAAGATATGACATTTTTGTTGAATTGTCACTAAACAAAATAGCTGGAAATGGTATCCTAGTAAATTGTCATAATTCATTAAGCCTTATGTATTAAGCATTAAGACATTCGGTGGAAATGAGGCTTTACAGTTTTACTGGATTTATAAAATCTTTTCTAAGGAACTTTTGGTGTGGGATTTATACATAATACATAGAATTGACGGAAGGTAATGTGCTGGCCACATCAGATTTTCTAAAAGAATATTTAATTTATTACTGATTGTTAGTTATACCGGATATGTACGCATACTAGCTGTCATTGTCACAGATGTCTTGGTTAAATAAAGAATAATAAGATATCAATATAATAAATATGATTATAAATCGATGATTGTCTATGTCTATTGTATGTATGTGTAAATTGCTATTTTTTATGATCAAATATAATGACGTGTACAATTTGTTATGCGATTGTAAATTCTTTCTAATAAATTTGTTCGTCGTATATAAATTTATAACCATATTAAACTTATGAAAAATTCATTACAATTTATGATACTACTTTTACTAATATTATTTTATTATAATAAGCATATGTAAGGATATAATTAGATGTATGCATAAAATATACTCGATATATTATTACAATTATTATGCATGATTACAAATATGTGTTCCTTTATGAATATTATGCAATATTCTTTGTATGATAATATATTAGATCAAATTATATATTGTAGAATATGCAATGAAACAATTCTTGTGACGTCAAAAGTAAGTGGCTTCATGTATCGCTTTCCTCAATAACAATTACCAATCATACCAAACTGCTTTCCACAGGCTGTTAGCTATATAAGTACTGCGTGGGAAATTTTGCGTTATATAGTTGGCTTTACTGAAAAAGGGAAATTTATTGACTGATGTTGTTTCTATAAAAAGAAAAGATAATGATTAGAAATATCTCAGTATTGTTATAAAACCTGTATTGAATAATTATTATTGTTTTTAAATTTACATCAAATTACATGCCCGCAAAAAATAGAAATAATGCAAACGGTTTGATGTAGTTTTTATTTATTTATTCGTAATGACGATGTGTGGCGCACTAAACAATGTTAATGACAGCTGTTAACACTTAGTGGAGAATGTCAGAGCAATATAACTAGATGCCGAAGGATAGTAAAGGTACATTGTACCGATGTACTAGTTCACATTAACTGTTGTTCATCGCACAAGCAGGAACAAAATAATTGTCTGTTATTTAAAAATAGATCAACCAAATAGGTCTTTCTAAAATTAATATAAATAAAATTTGAAAAAGTGACTATTTAAAAAAAAAATATGTTGTGGCTAGAACAAGACCTCTCGCCATTTCCATATTAGGTTATATAAGTATATATTGATTTAACATTTCTGGTACATAATCTTTCTCCTATTCTTCCAATGTACGAGATTCTTCTTTGACGAGATTGGCGGCATTTCTGATGGGTATATACAGTATGTCCCCGGATTGAGTTTACAAGAGAAAAAAAATTTTTATTTTTGATTTTACGAAAAAATGCCAAGGGAAGAAAAATTTTTACTTGAATTAAAACGCATGTTTCAGTTATTAAAACTTCTAATTAATGTAAAGTTCTTTTATTATAACGTTTTTCCGTATTTTGTCCTCCTAATAATACAGTTATTACATTTAATCTAACATGATTTTAGTTAGCTTTGAACTATTGACAAATGATTATTAATTCTAATTTCAGATAAAAAAAAGTTAATTGAATAAACTACAAGTATTATGAATTTCGCCGTTTTCTTTTTTCTGATATTAGAATTAATATTCATTTGTCAATATTTCAAAGCTAACTAAAATCATGTTAGATTCAATTATTAACTGTATTATTAAGAGGACAAAATACGAAAAAACGTTATAATAAAAAAACCTTACATTAATTAAAAGTTTTAATAACTGAAACATGCGTTTTAATTCAAGCAAAAATTTTTCTTCCCATGGCATTTTTTTCGTAAAATCAAAAATAAATTTTTTTTTTCCTCTTATAAACTCAATCTGGGGACATATTGTATATCATAACGGTATATTGCCTATTTCTAGGTGTGCCAATCTGCTTTGTTACAGATGTCGGTAATGATAATGACATATTTGTACCGTGCGGGTGTATTTACCAGGCGTCACTCCCGGGCACTCATTGCTGGCGTGGCAAAATTCGAAATATTTGGCGTCGGTCGGGATCGAACCCAATTCCCCAGGTTCACGACCAGACACTTAGGCACGCGGCCACGGGACCCCATATATATACATATATATATATATATATATATATATATATATATATATATATATATATATATATATATATATATATCACTGTCACCTACGATACACTAAAATGTTATGACATTGAGTGACAAGACATTAGATTTTGTTTATTGTTTAAATTTAAATATTCATTATAATTATTCTAAATTAGATTTATATAAGCCCTGTAAAAACCGATTCTTCATAAGTAAGACGTTATTATTGTGTTAAAATGATATTAATGGACATGATACTAATTAAAATAAAACTTCATAGAAAGTAATCGGTCTACAATATTTTAATCAAAGAAAGGATCTTATATTTATAATTCTTTATTCCTAAATCTATAGAAGATATAATAATGCCCGGTTGCACCGAGGTTTCTTAAATTTACATTTAATAAAACTGAACTTACATTAAGTATCACTTAATTTTTATTTACTGTTGCACACATATTAAATTAATAACCTTAAGTAAGTGTAGTTTATATATTTCTAAGCTGTTTAAATTGTACTTCTAGTAACAAGAAAAATAAAATTTAGGAATTTTTCATAGTTGCTTTTGTTTGTGTCAAAGTTTGGAGGTTATATTGGTAAGTTCGATTCAAATAGAATTATAGTTTTTAAAATTGAAGTGTAATTAAATATACAGGGAATTTATTTTAACATGCAACATAATGGCGAATCACTTCCATGGTTACTCACTATTGTCAAAAAATGACAGCAGGCTAATATTTGTCCATTTTAAAATGCAATATACAAAATTTGTAGTTTTGTATTATCAAAACTAATTTCCTATAAATTAGCCTACATACGATTAATCAAAACATGAATGTTGTATATCTTAAAAAACTTTAGCTTACAAAAATTCATAACTTTCATGTAATAAATGTTAAAAAATACCGTCAATCACTCTGAAGCAATATTCTAGTCGGTCGTAATAAGAATTGACACCATTGGTGATGTGTTTTGGAGGTATCTCCTGTGCTACAATACTGTTTATAATGTTGCATTTTAAAATGGACAAATATTACATTGCTGTTATTTTTTCACAATAGTGAGTAACCATGGAAGTGATGAACTATAATGTTGCATATTAAAATAAATTCTCTGTATTCATTGTTTTTAGCAAAAATGGTATCAGACGAAAAAAGAAAGCGAACACGAAGTGCCAACTTAAATTAATAAGTAAAACATTGAAAGAAAAATGAATGCAATACTTACATGTCGTTATAAATTTTTATTTTCTATTAAAATAAGTAATTCCAATATGGTATAATTGGTTAATCGAAACCGTTGAAAAAAACATGATCAGAAAGAGTATGAAAATGATTAGATATGTCATCTGTCGTATATTTGCCTTGGTATTCCGCATAAAATTAAATCCAACGCATCTAAATCGTCATCATCGTCAATAAAATCAATAACTTCAATGATTCTGATAGAAATTAAAAACGTTTCCATTCAATATAACCTCACTACTTAACTGCAAGATAAACTGACAATTTCGGAGGCTTAAATTTATGGAAGCCTTAAGATGTTTATGGAGAGTTTAGCGCACCGTGCACCGAAATAAAAAACTAAACTTAACGCTAAACTAAATTTAAATTCTTAAGTGGTATCGGTGCAACTGGGCATAAAAATGTTAAATGTGTCGAATAGAGAATTTTATATTTTTTAATATTTGTAATTACAAAAATTTTCAAAAAATAATATTTAGAAGTACTACTACTCCCGTTTGTCAGGTCTTCCCATTAATGTAACGTATGAACAATATTGTTTAACAAAATACCATAGTTTATACGTCTCATCATTGAAATGACCAGAAACAGTCGTATGTGAATACCCTTGAAATGACATTTATTTCATATGTGTTCTTCTCTTTCTCTTTTTGTTTATAAACTTCTATTAATTCTCGCTTACGCACCTGGTACAAAAGCCCGACTGTATGATACCTTTCACTTTGTCGCATGATTAAGAGTATTTTTATGCAAGATCCGCTGCAGTTGCATAAGAAGTGAACATGCACATGCATTATTATCATCTGGATAGTATAAATCCTCGGCCCAGCCGTGTATGTACTTCTCCTTGTCGGAGCTATTAGTTCTTCTCCTTGCCGCTAGGCGATGTCTAATAAATCCTGTTCGCTCCTCACCCAGGAATGCATAACGATTGGCTACGATGCTCGCAACTAGTTCTGGGAAGAGAAAAGCGTCTTGGCGCATTTTTTTTTTTTTATTCTAAACCACTACAAAAATATGAAAATATCATCATGACCTTTTTATCCATTAGTGGAGGTGTCAATCTTTTTGCACAGGTTTCAGTAATGTCAGCTAAAATGTGTCACGTAAGTTTCCGGAAAAAATTTTAATGGACGATACTGTTGTTTGAGAAAAGTATATTAAACTTGCTTATTACTACATCAATTAACATAGCTTAAGCTTTAACACTCTTATTTAATATGGCGCTATTGGCGCCTGACTCGTTTTCTTCTATACGACAAAGTTTAGGTCTGACTAGCCCTAGTAGTTTTCGGCGAGTTTTAAAATTTATTTTGTGTACATTCTGAAAAATCCTTCTCCTTAATGGGCTACTTGCGTGGTACTGAAAATCCAATTTCTATCACTATATACGTAATGTTATATTGAAAACATATAAAAATATAAATTTTATTTTTAAAAAATATTTGTTTTTTTTTTTAGTAAATTAAGAAAGAAAATTTTCTGTGACGTCATTATATTGAGCTGGAGAAGGAAACAATGTTTAAAAATGTAAGGTATAGATGGCATGGTGTGCGAAAAAGTTTTAATTTGAATTTGACATTAGTTCATTTTTTCTCTCTCTGGTCTTTCAAATACATTAATTACTTCACAAATAAACACATAGGTAGTTACATGTAATTTAAAATATCGATAACATAAAGACAACATAAAATACTAACCTCCAAACTATTGTAGAAACGTCAAGCAGGAGATCTACATTACTCGTACAAACAAATGCTATGGCGTTACGGCCATTCATTGGAGCGGCGTAATTCTACGTCATACATGGCGGGAATTCAAATAATCAAATTTCATTATTTTTTTCTGGCTAATTAGGTAATAAAAATTTTGTCAAAAGAAAAAATATGGGTAGCAAGTTTTTACCTGCTCTTCAAAAATTTTAATTACATAAAAAAGGTACGCAAGTAGCCCATTGTTTTCATTATGGGGTTGCTACAGATTGTATGTATATCTTGTAAGTAACGTTAAAAAAGTTACAATATGGAAAAAGAAATGAAAGCAAAGTTTTCAGATAAAATAATGATATGTGGTGCAATTTTGGAAGCAGGCGTCTCCAGACAGTACGTTGAATGTAGACTATTGGAGGTTTATACAAAAAAAAAAAATTGCCTGCCAAAGTTAATTGATTTTTTCAATTTACATTATGTAAACGAAGATATTAAGTTTCGGTTTGAATCAGTTTCACGCCATTATGCTAAAAAAAACAGCGCATAGTGCTTAGAGGCAAAAACATATTTAAAAAATCTGATGTGGCCAGTACATTACCTTCAGTCAATTCTCTATGTATTTTGTACAAATCCCATACCAAAAGTTTCTAGAAAAGATTCTATATATTCAGTAAAATTGTAACCCGAGCATATACTATTTTCTTCAAATTCCATACCGCAAGTTCCTTGGAAAAGATTCTATAAATCCAGTAAAATTATAACATCAACATATAATATGTAAATTACATTTGACACTGACATCTGTCAATTACAATTATTTGAATTTTTCAGCTGTTTCCATGATTATAGCAAATTTGGCTGATTTATGAAATTTAAAAATGAAATAAATATATCATCACTGCATATTACCCATTTCTGACTGTGCCAATCTGCTTTATTACAGAAATCGGTAATGATGATGACATATTTGTACCATGCGGGCGCTTACCAGGCGTCACTGCACGGGCACTCATTGCTGGCGTGGAGAGTGCACACCAGGGGTCACTTTTGTGCCATTTAAAATTCGAAATATTTGGCAGCGGTCGGGATCTATAATTCTTTAACTCTATATCTAATGAATATGAAGGAAAATGCTTTCAATCCGTATAGACAATAAGATGTTTTTTCATATTGATAATCACATAAAACGTCAAAAAATGATATTTAAATACGTTTTTTTCTAAGAAATACTGTTAAGAACTTTAAATAATGGAACTTCCGGTTGACCAATTATACCCAAAATTTAATTAGCGCTTAATATGGATGTAAAAAAGAGGAATACGAAAGAATTATAATTTTTAGAATTGTCTTCACACACACACACACACACAGAGAGAGAGAGAAAGAGAGAGAGAGGTGCACAGACACACACACACACACACACACACACACACACACACGCATCATAAAACTAGTCAAATCGTATAGTGGGGACTCTAAAACATGCTTATTCATTAAAAACTCACCACCGATTTTTTTGACCAAAGACAATACCTTCCTTAGCTAAACGTGACGGAAGGTAAAAAATCACAGAACATGACAAAATACTTTGTAGCTGACAATATGAATAAAATTTGACACAAATGCACAATAAAAATGAATAACGTGCGAAAATAAAAAAAATCTTGTTTTACTTTTTGATCAAAACTTATAAATGAAAATATTTGTCGTTATAGCGCTAGTTAATGTTTGATAACAATAATTTTCAACAAGACTTGATATTTTATTAAAGATCCTTGCAGTTAGACAAATATCTAAAAATATTTCTTTGAGTGTTTAAGTAAATGGCATCATGAAAACGACCTAAATAATATTTTCCGATGTATTAGTAGTGACTGATAAGATTAGAAAAAATAAAACGCATTCCATTAGTGAAGATAATAATGAATAAACAAAGGTGCATCACGACACGATGTCAATATATTACACAGTGTTTATTTCCATTTGCAAAACATTTGCATACGCATAAACAAACAAGAGAAGTGCGATAAACAATTGAGTCTCCTCTGGCGACTCACGGAGAGAAATAAATCTACGTGGAACATGTGGTGCTGTCAAGCCATAAGCAATTACACATTATTAATTACTATCTATTCTAATAACATTTTTATTTAACATTACATTCGCGTTCTGAATATATAAAACTGTTTAACTGTATCTGGATCTGATTTTGAGAATAATGTCATATCAGCAGCTGCGGAGAAAATGCTTTCCAAGTACATATTCATAAATATATCAACACTATGGATAAATAAGTACAAGTCGATTTATGACATTTATTAAAAGCTAATTATTGCTATTAGCTGCAGAATGTGATGGACACAGGTTATACATTATACATTTTAAAACTGAGAAATAGATAATAAAATTTCTCGCAGTAACACCTAATTTTTAAAATAACCTGTAATAGATTTTTTCATTTGTTTTCTAAAAAAAATTCATTTTTTTCATCTCTAAAAATTAATACTTCGTGCTTTATTCATATTCAGAACAAAAAAATGTAGACTTGTTATACATCATTGCAAAGCTTACAAAATATGGAAAAAAATCAATATAGGTTCTCATTTTAAAAAAAATATTATGTTTGTGTTACATCTCGAGAATTATTAAGTTTTGAAGAAATCTAATTACAACACATTATTCTACGTAAAAAAGCGTATAAAAATTATCTAAACATTTTTTCTTTACCTTTTATAATAAGCGAGATATGAGGAATTTTTAAAATAAGCGAAAATCAAGTTTTTGCCTGTAGCTCAAAAACAAAAGCCAATAAAAAATTCCTGTTATACCTATTAAAGTTGTTTCAAAAAGTTCGCCCATAAAGATCTACATCATTTTTTGTATCGTGCATAATAATAAAGTTTTTCATATAAGGAATTCGAATTAATTCCATCCAGTACGAACTAATATTTAAAGTGAAATACGAAAATTTGTTTTCAGACAAAGATAACAATAGTTATGAAGATTTTCGATTACCCGGTAAGTACAATACCATCATTCGATCTATGTAAAATAAATGTATTCTATAAATTAATTCATTGAACATGTAGTTTTCCTGAGAAGATGCATGTTCGCCGTCCAAGTTATTGCCGGGCATGTATATATTGTCTAGTAAATTGTATACATAAAAAAGGTAACATTTACGTACTTTTCATGTTACCTTGGTTACTTGTTTTTTGTTTTTTGCTTTTGTCTAATTTTATACGTCAATTTTTCCTGAAGAAGGCACCAGTTTATGGTGCCGAAACGTTGGTTTTTTAATAAAAATACAGAACATACACTAAAAAGGTAATATTATTCCAATGTAGTTTCAAATTATGTTTAATACATATATCTGTAACATCATTACTTAGTCATTATTAGTCAAACTACATTAGTTGGTTTTGTTATGAAAAACGAAAATATACTTATTCAATTTTGAACCAATTCAACGTGTACTTTTATACCAAATTTGTAAGTGGTTAAATTTACAAAACATCGCAACATAAAACAATAGTTTTTAGTGCTTTTTTACAAAACATTTCTTGGAGTTTATCCTACTTGTATGTATTGGTTTTGGTCACCGAAAAGGTAGGTACAGTTAAACCTAATGATGTCTCAAGTATGAGAGGTAGGTTTACCAAAAACATTGATTTGGTTTTTAATGTAAATATGTATAATTATTTTTATTTAATATATGTTAATATGTTGTACTTTGTTATTAATTTAATTTTATATATATCATAATATACAAACGATATAAATCATGAATACATAAATGTTATAACGTACTTGAATAATTTAATATAATTATTAATATCTCAACATTCTCTTGGCGGTAACAAATTTATTTGACCTCAACTTTAAGATGATCTAAATGTATTATAATATGTTGCAAAATTTATTAACACAGAAACATTTGAAATATGCTATAATTTATTTACTTTATATAGGTGCAGTCTACAATATTTCACACTTATAAACATATTTAAATATTCTGTATCAATTTATGCACTTAACTAACTTGTTTATTTTATTTTGAAAAATAGGGATATAAATTATCTACATTAGAATAATTGTTACATGTGTATAAAATATACTGATTACGACATGTACTCTTGGTTTGCAAACTGCTATTTTGCGGGCCCCGATAACGATTTAATTTGCAAACGTACATTTTACATTCTTTAATCTAATTCCATTTTACAAAATCTGGTGGCCAGCACAAGACCTTCCGTTAATTTGATGTATTTTGTACAAATCCCATACCAAAAGTCCATTGGAAAAGATTCTATATATCCATTAAAATTCTAACACGAACATAAAACAATTTTTTACAAATTCCATACAAAAAGTTCCTTGGAAAATATTTTATAAATCCAATAAAATTATCACATGAATATACATTATATACTCATATATAAATACTCTAAAAATGCGTACACTTACGTAACATTCTCTTTACAATGAAATAATATTACTATCAAGTTTATATCTCTACCCATTTTTGAATTATTGCCCCAAATATACCCCATATTTAGAAGAAAAAACCACAAAATTATCAAAAATCTAATTTTTATGTATCTAGATATTTACCAATGCGCTGATTCCAAATTTGAAACCGCAGGTCGATATCTCGTTTCATTCTCGAGATATTTAGATTCAAAGTTTTGCTCAAAACTGCCCATTTTTGGGTAATAACCCAAAAATGGGTCTAAATATGAATTTGGCGACAACACCATTCGATTCTACGGGCAAAATTACATAAGTACACCAATTTTCAGAATTTTTGAACACCGCATACAATCTCTAAAGCAAAATAACTGAAAATGGCCAAAACTCGCAAAAATCTAAGGGGTACCCCTTACGATTTTTTCAGATTTTGGCCATTTTCAGGAGTTTTCAAGCTTTTATTCATAAAAAAGGAACCGGTTGGACGAAAATTATGAAAATTGCTATACTTATGTATTTTTGTCCGTAGAATCGAATGGTGATGTCGCCAAATTCATATCTCGACCCATTTTTGGGTTAATACCCAAAAATGGGCAGTTTTGAGCAAAACTTTAAATCTAATTATCTCGAGAATGAAACGAGATATCGACCTGCGGTTTCAAAATTTTCGAAAATTTTGAAGTTTTTATCTAAATGTAGAGTATATTGACTTTTGGGACAATAATTCAAAAATGGGTAGAGATATAAACTTGGTAGTAATATTATTTGATTGTCAGGAGAATTTTACGTACGTGTACGCATTTTTAGAGAATTTGAACAACTGTGTGAATTTTTGGAAATAAAAGTATTGAAATAAAAATGGATAAGTGCTATAAAAAAGTTACTTGGAAAAGTTTCTATATATCCAATAAAATTATAACACGAACTCATACTATTTTTTACAAATCAAATAAGCATTAAATTAAAAAAATCTGATGTGGTCAACACAATACCTCCCGCTTTTTAATTTTTATTAATTTAAATACATACCTACATATTCTGCAAACTAAATTTTGTTCCTTTGCATATATCTATTGCTTTACATGATCCATTTCATTAATGTGTAGTTGTAAACTAATATTTGACACTTTGATAATGCGTACTTATACACAGTTGTTTGATTTTTAGTACTGCAAACATATCAAATTTACATCGGACCATTCTGTACATCTAATATTTATGTATGATGGAAAATATATTATTTTTACTACCCTTAATTTCATTACACTCAATACAATCTTCTTAACACAATTTCATTATTATTTTCAATGTAATTGCTTCCTGACAGTGACATTTATTTAAATATGTCAAAATTTTTATTAAAATATTTTGTTTTTGTTTGACGCATAGGCAAGATGATGTACAAAAATAAATTATTTTATAATTTAATATTTAAAGTTATTTCTAGTTATTTACTAAATGTTATTATCGTATAATTGAAGATTGTAGCATTATATCCAATTTTTATTAGGAAAAGTTGCTAAAAAATTATATCCAATGAATTTTTTCCAAGAAAACTGTTAAAAGCTTGTATAAATGATACTTCCGGTTATCCCATATACACTAAAAACTAATGATCTCTTCCCGCATTAGTGTAGAATGGGTATACAAAATTTCAAATTTTCAGACTGATAGTATTTGAGTAATCGTGTACACAAGATCCATAAACACTTACATACACACATATACACACACATACATACACACAGACATCACTGAAAAATTGTTAAATTGTAAAATTGTATAAATGATACTTCTGGTTATATTTATATACATACACACACACACACATATCTAGATCATTGTAAAAATGTTAAATCGGATTCTGGGGACATCAAAACGTGGTTATTCAATAAAACTTCTATATGCGATTTTTAGCATTATCCCTATAACTCCCTTACCTAGGGTAGCGGGAGGTAAGAATTAATTTTTACGGCAACCTTTCGGTAAATTGATTTTGAAATACCTATGTATATCAAGCTGTCAGGAAAACTTAATTTTTTTATTCATTTATTTTAGAGGAATTAGATAAAATTTTGTATACATATAAGATATTATGCCTAAGTGTCTGGTCGCGAACCTGGGAGAACCGGGTTCGATCCCGACAGACGCCAAATATTTCCAATTTTAAATGGCACAAAAGTAACCCCTGTGGCTTACTCGCCACACCAGCTATGAGTGCCCGTGAGGTGACGCCTGGTAAGCGCCCACACGGTAAAATATATCGTCATCATTACCGATGTCTACATGTGTTGTAGATACTGGCACACCCAGAAATGGGTAATATGCCGTGATGATATATTTATTTATTTTATTATGAAAACGTGATATTGTTGACAATCATTCTTTTTATAACTGATTATGTAAATAACTATTACCTACTGTTCCTAGGTAAACATAATTTTCTTTTATAAATAAATAAGTGATATGGCATAAATTAGGTGCACAATTGTTAATAACAGCTTCTCTTTGAAATGCCAGTGATTATTCACTTATTCAGATTGCAATGCAAGGCGACATCGACATGTCAATAGCCGGGCTTGAGATAACGGCTTAATTATAGGTTACATCTTACACGTAGTTCGTAAACTCACCACTAGATGCCGTTAGCTTCCCTCCGGCCTGCTGTATACCACTGATAGCACGTGGTTATTAAGCTTCGGAATCGACTTGATTTACGGAACACACTGTATGTGCTATGCAAATGATCTTGCTTCCTGTTTTTAATGCTAATTAATATTGTGATGTTAATTGTGTGTTGTGGCTAGCTTAATAAATTAATAGGTAATTTTCTTGTCGCTTATATATGTGATTTAAGAAGGATACAAATACCTCGAGACATACTCCATAGCATATTTGAATAACTTATTAACTGGTTGCTTTTAGCTAAGAATGTTTACCCAGAGCGTTATATCGCTGTCTTTAGAATATATTATTAAATGTTACTTAAATTTTAAGATTTACCTAAATGATCAGTATCATTTGATAGGTGCACATTTTGACACGTCACTGATTTCTGAAACACAAAATAATAAATAATTGTATATTTATCTCTGTTTAATGGTTTCTTGTATCTATCTTCAATACGTATGTATAGGTCGTCGAACCCGCCAACTGGGTTCAGGGTAATTTGTTTTTACCTTCCGTCACTTTTAGGTAATAAAGGTATTGTGTTTGGTCAAAAAATTCGGTGGTGAGTTTTTAATGAATTAGCACGTTTTAGGGTCCTTAGAATACGAATTTACTATTTCGAAGATGATGTCTGTATGACTGTATGTGTGTATGTGTGTGTGTGTCCGCTTGACCAAATTTTCTCCGACGATAACTCCAATACTGCAATTCTAAAAATTATAATTCTTTCGTATTCTTCTTCTTACATCCATATGGATAGGTGATTAGATTTGGGTTACAATTGATCCACCGAAAGTACCCTTATTTAAATTTTTTAACAGTTTTTCATAAAAAAAAATGCTGCTCTATATTTATTTATTTATATAAATTTTGGACTGTATTCCATTTTACAATGTTTCAGCACGTCAAGTAAAAAAAAGTATAAAATAAGTACATAATAATGTATACAAATTAGAGTAAACTTATCTAACTGTGTTTCATAGTTTTAAAATCAGAGTGAAAGACACTCATTAATAGAATAAAAAGCATTATTAATCAAATAAGATTTGGTTACCATTTCGAAATTTTTTATACTTAAATTTTTGACATTGTCCGGTAAAACATTATATAAATCAAGGTTTAATGATTTTTTTATTGATTTAGTAAGTCTTAGTTTACGTTTATGCAATAAAGTGGCTGATCTTGTACTATACCTGTGAAAATCGCTATTTTGATGAAGCAGATCTTTCGAATTATGAATCTCAATAAGAGTTTGATAAATGAAAATTGAAGGTAGTGTCATAATTTTAACTTCCATGATAGGTAATTTGCAATGATGTCTGAAATTCAAATTATATATTATTCTAATTGTTTTTTCTGCTGTACAAAAACTTTATGTGCAACTGGAGAGTTGCCCCAAAGAATAGTTCCATACGAGATTACGTAATGGAATAATGCAAAGTAAACTATCTATAGTAACGACCGATTTTAGTTTTGCTAACAAGAAAATATTTTTCCAGCATATTCAATAGATAGAGCTAAAGAATTATAAAGAGATTATCTTTTAAAAATCAGTCAGCTGACTGATGTCAGTGTCAAGTGCAAAACCATATATATATATAACATTACGTTCTTGAATATCTCCAAAACAATGAATCGTAACAAAAAGTGTGCCAAATCAAAACCTTCATAGTTTTTGGGGGACATCAGATTCTGACTAAATGGCCCCACGACCCCCCCAGGGGTCAACTTAAAAATCTTAAACGGGATTCCCTATTTTTTATTGCAGTTGGTTTTATTCGGGTACTTTTTTTGTACTCCCAACAGGTGGCGCTGCAAACGTAAAAATGTAGAATTAATTTCTGATGAAATACAGTTGTTCATAGTCAGTTTTTAAATAGTTTCTTTCTTTTAATTCCCCTGAGTGTTGAGGAATAATATTTCTACAATTTTGTGTATTTATTGAAACAAAAAACGTCATTTTTTATCAAATTATTAATAAAATATTAATCGGTGAATTTTTTTCTAGCAAATTTACATTGCGACCTGTTGGGAGTACAAAAAAGTTTCCGAATAAAACCAACATATTTTTTTACGCTCTTTCCGAATCTGCAATAAAAAATAGGGGATCCCATTTAAGATTTTTAAGTAGATCCCCTTTCACGCCCCCCCCCCTGGGGGGTCGGGTGGCCATTTTGTCAGAATCTGATGTCCCCCAAAAACTATGAAGGTTTTGATTCGGCACACTATTTGTTACGATGCATTGTTTTTGAGATATTCAAGAACGTAATGTTATATGGGACACCCGGTATATATATATATATATATATATATATATATATATATATATATATATATATTCTACTTTCTAGCTACGCCACTGATATGCGATTTTTAGCATAAATCCAATACTTCTCTTAGCGAGAGGTAAAAAAATGCTGGATGCGATTGGTAGTACATATAATTTTAATTACATATTTCGGCAGTAGTCGGCATGACACAAACAATTGTATCTCATCTGAACGGAACAAGTCTTGCAAAAATAAAGTCAATAATGCAGACGGTCAATTCCCGAGTTGAGAATAACAAAACAAAGAAGCCATCGCCAACGAAATATTATCATTCAGTCGCTTATTCCTTCATGTAATAATTCCATGTTCATTTCAATACTGATATGGAGACTGGTCATAAAAACTAGCCGAATACTGATCAACGAATAATACATATTTACTTATCTGCGCAGATCCACCGTTTTAATACACATGAACGTTGCTGAAAAGATTTACAGACGAGATAAGTCGCAGTCTTTGCCTCTCTGCCTCATTTCGTATGCACTACTTTTTATTTATTATTTATGATATGGGGGAAATTATGGACCCGATAATGATGCCAACTTGTTTTATTTTATTTTTCTTCGAATCGCAACTCAATGATAAATAATGCATCTCAGCTTTAATTGAACTCAAGTGTATATATTTCAACATACATATTTTCATCGATATAAAACAATATATAAATGCTAATGTGTCTAGTAATCGACTTCTAATTTAATTCAACTCGCATTTCAAATGATAAACTCCACATTTAGTAGCGTACTACTTGATTATTAAAATTTTGATATTTGTACGTATTTAAGTACCTGAGAGGAAACATACAATGAATAGTAATTAAAATTTTCTAGATCTACAGACCGCTTCCAATATCATAAAAAATAAAACAATACCTCTCGCCGTTTCCATTTTGTTACATAACTTTGGAATGGGCTACTTGCGTGGTACTAAAATTCCGATTTCTATCACTATATACGTAATGTTATGTTGAAAACATATATAGAAATATAAATTTTATTTTACAAAAAATATTTGTTTTTTTAGTAAATTAAGAAAGAAAATTTTCTGTGACGTCTTTATATTGAACTGGAGAAGGGAACCATGTTTAAGAATGTAAACTATAGATGGCATTGCGTGCGAGAAAGTTTTCATTTGAAATTGACAGTTCATTTTTCTCGCTCTCTGGTCTTTCAAATACATTAATTACTTTACAAATAAACACATAGGTAGTTACATGTAATTTAAAATATCGACACCAAGAAGACAAACTAAAATACTAACCTCCAAACTATTGTTGAAAGGTGAAACAGGAGATCTACATTACTGTCAATTCATTATAAAGAAAGACAGGTTATAATTTTATAAATAAAAACGTTTGTTTCATTTTGTTTAGTATGAGGCACCACTAGCACAGTTAATAGAATAAATAATGTTAGTAAATGATATCATTTTCCATTTTAGATGAAGTCGCCGGCATTAAATACCATTTTTCTCTTCGTGTACAAATCTGTCATGTGCACATTTATAACCTATCAGAATAAATCAAGTGATAAATAAATAAAATCATTATTCATGCCAGATGTTTAATTATACCCGTATATGTAAATGACCAGTAAGTCCGTAATACGAGCTCAGGCTATGTTAGGACGTAACGCCAAGAATTATTGAATCATGTTGTCATTTCTGTAACAGTTAATTGTACATTATTGAACAATAATCAGACCGTCCAACAAATATTTCATTTTTTATTTCATCGATAGATGTTGCTACCTGTCATGGGATTCATACAAGATAAAACAAAAAGTTATGTGCGTCTTCCACATTGCACACATTGTAATGTGTACTTATTCAGTTGATATTTATTTCATCTAAATAATAATAAATATGAATGTTTGTAAATAACAATTTTATTATCATAATGGTTAAAATATAAAATTACACATTAAAGACATTCAGGAATACATGCATATCATAATAAAAATAATAATAATAATCTTTATTACCATTTAAGTAATAGACGAGGTTCAGCCCAGGGCTGTTCTTCCACCTAACCCGATACAGTACAAAAATATATGACATTATAATAAAATCATCAAACGCTAAACACAATTTAACAAATATTAAAAATATTGCAATTATTACATTCAAAAATAGTTCACAAAAGAAAAAAAAAACAAATATGAAAAAGAAATAGACAGACGGTTTTAATATAATTTGAATGCAGTTAACGGTAAAGACTTCAGGGATTCAGAAATATTCTTATACAAAGTAGGCGCGAGATAGCAACATGATGCTCTAGATTTTGACTTTCGAAAGGAAGGAATAATATATAAGTTCTTCATACGAAGAGTGTAATTATATTCTCTTCGTATTAACTTGTCAAAGAGATAATTAGGAGTTCTTGTTAACCTTACATTGTGAATTAAACAAAGATAATTAATTTTTAGTCGTTCATCAACAGATTTCATATTAGCTGCAGTCCGGTATTGCGATATATGATCGTATATGCGTACACCATAAGCAAAACGTAAACAGGCATTCTGAATAAGAGTTATTATATTTTTATCCGTTAAAGTTAGATTTGGTATGTAGGTAAGTACAAGAGCAGTAATCAAACATTGATAGAATTAAAGAGTTTATTAATTTTAGTTTTATCTCAGTATTAAGATCTTGGCGAAATTGGTATAAATGCCGAAGAATCAATCTAGCAGACATTAGCTTCTTGTTAAGATGTTCTCTAAACTTCAGGTCTTCATCAACATGCAGCCCTAGAATTCTTGTAACGTATTTACGTTCGAGTACAGTGTTATCCAGTATAATATCAGGTAATATACTGTTTATATGTCCAAAAACCTGAAGCGAAGATTTATTAGTATTCATTTTCAAACCATTATTCTTAATCCAAGAAACTAATTTTTGTAATTCGATGTTAATAATAGCAAAGTGTTCATTTATATCAGTAGGATTTACTGATGCAAGAATTTGCGTATCATCAGCATATGAGTGTACTGAACAGAAATTCATTGAAAATGGCATGTCTGCAATAAAAATAAGAAAGAACAGGGTGTCTCTTAAATAGGGGGACATGGCTAAACCACAGATTCCTGAGGCTAAAATAAGACCATTTAACTAAACTTGCTTCAACCGGAAAGTGTACCATTTAGCAAGAATTCTGCTTCAAAGTTCTTCGAAAAAAAATTAATTTTACTTGTAATAACAGAACGCTTTATACCATTTGGATGAAATTTGGTATGACAGTTCATATGGTTATAAGTCATCTTTTAAGGTGATACTTGTTATTATTAGTGAACCACTAGTATATGAAACTTAGGTGTCCCAACATTGATTAGACCGTAACTTTTTAATGGCCACACCGATAACATAAAATTATTTTTTTTTTTCAGAAATATACATTCAATATTTTTTTTTTCTGTGTTTAATTTGTGATATCTGTTACGGTTCAGACAGAAAAAAATAAAACCTGAGTGACCGCATCGTGAATTTATTTAAAATAAATTTAATCTAGCAGTCTATCCAAATGTCAAACACCTAATTTTTAATGACAGTAAAGAGTTGTCTATCTTCTCAACTTGTTTAGGAGTAAGCTAGCATAACATGTTACTAGTTTCTGAATATTGCGAAGGATTTTTTGACAATCCATAAACAATTGTTACTATCATTAGAAATTAGGAATTAGGAAATTTGGATAGACTGCTAGATTAAATTTATTTAAAAAAATTCAGGATGCAGTCACTTAGGTTTTATTTTTTTCTGTTTGAACCGTAACAGATATCACAAATTAAACAAAGAAAGAAACGTTTACTACTGAATGTATCTTTTTGAAAAAAAAATTATTTCACGTTATCGACGTGGTCATTATAATTAATAAATTACGGTCTAATTAATGTTGGGACATCTAAGTTTCATACTCTAGTTGTTCACTAATAATAACAAGTATCATCTTAAAAGATGACATAAATTTAATTTCAAATCGAATAAAGCGTTCTGTTATTATAAGCAAAATTAATTTTTTTTTCGAGGAACTTTGAAGCAGAATTCTGGCTAAATGGTACACTTTCCGGTAGAAGTAAGTTTAATTAAATCGTCTTCTTTTAGCGTCAGGAATCTGTGGTTAAGCCATGTCCCCCGATTTGAGAGACCCCCTATATGTAACATGCAAATTTATATTTAATCAGCAATATTCAAGAAAGGTTTATTATTGTTACTATTTTAATTTATATATTCACGTTTCCCATTTACTTAATTTAGTACAATTTTTACCTCTCGCTAAGAGAGGTATTGGATTCATGCTAAAATTCGCATATCCAGATTTTATTGAATAAGCCCGATTTAAGGTCCCTAGAATCCGATTATAACATTTTTAAAATGATGTCTGTCTCTGTGTGTGTGTGTGTGTGTGTGTGTGTGTGTGTGTGTGTGTGTGTGGATGTGTGTATGTGTGTACGTTTGTATGTCTGGATGTTGTAGACACGATTCCTCAAAAACTATAAGACTTAAAAAATATTTAACTGCAGTTTTCTCAATCTGACATTCCTGGGAAGAGCTGAAAAGGTTTTGGTAACAATTGAACAACCGGAAGTAGTAGTTTCTTAGAAAAATTCTTCTAAATATAATTTTTGGGAGTTTTTTTTTATTAAATATTGAAGAACATAAAATTCTCCATCTAATACACTTAAAATTTTTATTATATCTTGTATAGATTTAGAGATAAAGACACTATACATTTAGACATTTAGAAACTTCCTCAAATAGATATAATTAGATTTATATGTGTGCAGAAGACATGTTAAATACAATAAAAAAAAAACAATATTTGTGTAAAGTTCTGTAATATTTTGTTATAAAACGACGGTTCGAAAACGAAGTGCAATAAATAAAAATAAATATATCATCACGGCATATTGCCCATTTCTGGGTGTGCCAATCTGCTTTATCGCAGATATCGGTAATGATGATGACATATTTATACCGTGCGGGCGCTTACCAGGCGTCACCTCGCGGGCAATCATTGCTGGCGTGGAGATTGCACCACAGGGGTCACTTTTGTGCCATTTAAAATTCGAAATATTTGGCGTCGGTCGGGAATACAATACTTATATAGCCTAATATGAAAATGGCGAGAGGTCTTGTGCCACAACAGATTTTTATGTTAACATAAATGTTGAATGCGGAAGTAAAATTAGAAATATTTCACTTAACATATGAATTATGCTGAAGTACGTATACAATTATTTGATTAATTTAAAGTTTATACATTTCCTTGAAATATTTTTATCATTTATTATAACATTTGCATATATGTTTGTATTTGTATGATTCATTACATTACGTATTAACATATTTACACCTTTTGTAGGAACATATATAGTATATCTCCCAAATTAGCATACATTTATTGCTCTAGTATATTACTGGTAAAGTTCAAGTTAATAACCATTTGCGACAATATAACATTCACAGCAAGTGAATCAACACAAATCCTTTAAGAGCACTAAATATTGTCCGATTTCTACATCAGCATAGAAATAATTCCCACACTAACTGTCCTCATCGTTACTTTCAAGCAAATAAACATTTAACTAATGTGTCTTCTTAATCACTCGGCCTTGTGCGACTTCTAATTAGATTCAAATGTGATATATTACTTTGCAGTAGCTGACCAGTTTCTAGAATATGCGGTTTTTCTCTTTATTTCACCTCCACGGGAAATTTTATTGTGTGCTAATAGTCGCTAAATATTTATATGAAAATTATTGTGGATTTACTACAATTATTTTTATTGAGTATCATTAGTGGGAATCCCTATTATATAAGACAGGAATTGTCTTGAAATAGCTTTTTACAATCAGGATTTTCAAGTTTGCTGAAATATTTTTCAATCGTTATGTCAAATTTAAATCTTACCTATTTTTCAGAGGGTACAAACAAAATTTTTACATAAAAAGCCAAAGTTACATAAGTTTTGTCATTTTCATTCTATTATTCTCTTCTTCTTAAAATTTTCTGCTAAACTTCAAATCACTTCATAATTTTGTTACATCAAAAGGTTGCTGCCACAACGATAACTACAGATAACTACACTGATACAAAATTTTATTTTCTGCTGCTGACAGTGATATTACAAAATTACAATTTGAATGTATTTAGAATTTTTTATTAAAATGGTTGTTATTTTCCTTATCCACGTACTTTTATTTCTTACATTACCCATTGAGCAATAATCTAAAGCATTTTAATTATTCAAAATTGTGTCTTGTTGTTCTCATACAAATTAAAAATAAGTGTCAATTGCAACTAGCAGGTTTAGGTCATAATTTTAAATTTGATTTACAAGTAACAAATAAAATATTGTACAATACACGCCAGGTAACTATTTTACTGCCTCAAAGTGGTGAGAGGCTCCTCGGCACACCAATCATTTCCTCCTATCAGCAGTACAAGCTGTTTTACTTGTCTTAAACTGTAAAATAATATTCCAATGTCCAATTGCACCAAGGCTTAAATTTTAAGCTAGGTTTAAAATAATGCAAATTGAAATTTTGTTAGCAATATATAATAATTCATTTGATATTTCATTTCTATGCAATATTGCCAATTTAAGCCAAGGGCATTATGAGTTGTTGCTATGGTAATGTAAATTGTTATTGACTCTGAGAAATAGTCTAAAAAACAAGCACAAGCGTTCATAGCCCACCTATTTCGTAAATTTTATTAAAACTTTTTGATCCGTACTCCGTAGAATATTAATAAATTAAAGCACCAATGGAGTTACACAGACAATAATTCCTTCGGTCAACGTTCATTTCTCGGGTCAGAGGTCCTCGGAAAGTACACTGTTGACCTCAGGCATTATTGCCCTTATAACACCCTTGGTACCTTAATTATTATAAACTTGCTCCATTTTTTCGGATCAAGCTACATACGCAGGTGAAGCATTTTTACCTCTCGCTAAGAGAGGTATTGGAATCATGCTAAAAATCACATATCCAGATTTTAATGAATAAGCAAGTTTCAAGGTCACTAGAATCCGATTTTAACATTTTTACAATGATGTCTGTGTGTGTGTGTGTGTGTGTGTGTGTGTGTGTGTGTGTGTATGTGTTTGTGTATGTGTGGATGTGTGGATGTGTGGATGTTGGTACCACGGTTTCTCAAATACTATAAGACTCAAAAAATATTTAACTACAGTTTCCTCAATCTGACAATCCTGGGAAGATTATAGTTTGGTAACAAATGGAAAACCGGAAGTTTCTTTAAAAAATTTTCTAAATATTATTTTTTGAAAATTTCTGTTACTACTACTATTATTGAAGCACATACAATTCTATATCTGATACATTTAAAATTTTTATTATATCTTGTATAGATTTAGAGATAAAGGCACTGTAATTTAGTAGAATAAAATAATCGCAGAGGCCAAGGCACTAAGGAAACCAGTTGACAAATTCAAATGTTTATAATTAAATATTTAAAATTGCAGATAAAATGGAAATATCCATAAGAAAAACCGCCAATTTTGCTAATGAATTGGAAGAATCTCTGACATTTTTAAACTTCCTCATACAATGAGAAATAGATATAATTAGAATTGTATGTGTGCAGAAGGCATGTTAAATACAATAAAAACAATATTTGGGTAAAGTTCTATGTTTTTGTTATAAAACGACGGTTCGATAGCGAAGTGCAATACAATACTTACATAATATAAAATGGAACTGGCGAGAGGTATTGTGCTGGCCACAACAGATTTTTATTCAAAGACTACATACATTTCAATAATAAGGAAGTCACTTAATCGGGCCACAGCTTTTGCAAGCAATTTGTAAAGTAAAATAACTTTCGACTTCGACTGAACACAACGGTAATACTAAATGTCTAACTTATTTCGCCTACTCAAGGTGTCGAGAAGAGGGATAATTCATGTTCACAATTCTCTTGATTTTAACATTTATTTGGACGTTTCGGAGGTCCAAAAACCTCCATCTTCAGCATTTTACATTATTTTCTAAGTTTTTACATTTGATGTTTTGTGGTAAGATGTGTTCTCTTACAAAACCCTCGTAAATTTGAAAAGACGGTTGATCTTCATCTCCATCCTGGTTTTTTGAGGGATTAAGGCTTGAAAGAAAATTCTTTTTTTATAAAAATGAAAGTGACCGACACTTTTGTTACCTCGACCACATGGTGACAGGTTTGAATTTAATACAAATACAAATTCAGATGGAGGTTTTTGGACCTCCGAAACGTCCAAATAAATGTTAAAATCAAGAGAATTGTGAACATGAATTATCCCTCTTCTCCACACCTTGAGTAGGCGAAATAAGTTCGACATTTAGATCTTCATCTCCATCCTGGTTTTTTGAGGGATTAAGGCTTGAAAGAAAATTCTTTTTTTATAAAAATGAAAGTGACCGACACTTTTGTTACCTCGACCACATGGTGACAGGTTTGAATTTAATACAAATACAAATTCAGATGGAGGTTTTTGGACCTCCGAAACGTCCAAATAAATGTTAAAATCAAGAGAATTGTGAACATGAATTATCCCTCTTCTCCACACCTTGAGTAGGCGAAATAAGTTCGACATTTAGAATCTTCATACAAGGTACCAGAAATTAGGAAAAACAACGGTAATAGTGTTAAAAATAGTCTTTTGCAAAATTTAATCCCCAATTTCTTCCTTACTAAGCGAATACGTTAACTAGATTTATAAATTTCGATAAAAGTTTATTATTCTGGTAGTGATTTATCGTGTAATATGATTAATTTGTTGTAGATATTCCGCTGTCGTGTCTTTGGGTACACACAGAGTGTGTAATTCAAAATGCACGAGAGTGGTCTGCACATTAACTTCTTTGTGAAATTCTGCGGAGTTATAATAGCCGAACATTCCGGTAATAACGTACGTACACAAGAAATAAATTAAGCGGTGCTCTGCAGAGACATCACTTTGCAAGGAGAGCGGGTATGAAGCCGGCATCAGTAGTCCGCGCGTATCCCGCCGATATTAAGGGTGAAACTTGAAATAATGAGTTCCGGACGTGACGTCATTATAACCGGAACCTGTTATTTATCTCTTCTTATTTTTATCCCACGAGGGTGGAAAATTAACAGGGAAGACGAACCTGCTGCGAACCGCTTCGTTACGGGTACGGGAAATACTTTAATAAATTCTGCACAATGATAGATGGAAAAATCGTGTTCAACACACAGACTGCCACTGCACTAGCTGCATGCAGCTTTAAAATTGGAAAACGGACACAAATGTTGCCCCTCTCTTCTCTCTACACACTACAATAATTACTTATTTTACCCTGCATCTTCTCTATCTAAAATACAATAATATATTTGTCTCATTTATTTTGTTTCTTCAGTCATTTAATCTATTTTGAGCTAGAATAATAGGGTAGTTGCGAAAAAAAAAATGTTATTTTTTCCTATTAATTATGTAATATAAACAAAGTCTAAACACATTAATGTAAAAATTATTAGAAATTATAGAATTTATTTTAGATATAAGTATGGATAGAATATGTATTGTTTTCAGATTTTTAAATAAAATTATTAAAGGATATATCAGTATGCA
The DNA here is from genome assembly GCA_943142095.1 of Ophonus ardosiacus. Lineage (NCBI taxonomy): Eukaryota > Metazoa > Arthropoda > Insecta > Coleoptera > Carabidae > Ophonus > Ophonus ardosiacus. The sequence continues at coordinate 79,520,813 of OW964823.1, forward strand.
ACAACATTTAATATTTGCAGTAGCGTAGCGTAGGGGGGGCAAAGGGGGCAACCGCCCCGGGCGGCACTTTCATACGGGCGGCAAATTCCCTATCGTTGAATTAATATTAAGAAGACTACTATCGAGGAAATTATTATCAGTTGAGTTTGAAAAGTTGAGCATTTCTTCAAACGCGCTAAAAATGGGGGTCATTTTACATACAGCTTTACATCCCTTGAAAAAATGTAACTTTCAATTATAAAGCATTTGACCTTGAATGAAAAAAAAATTCGGATGCGGCGCCTTTTTTCTATATATCTTTACATGATTTATTTTGTTTTCGTGTTTTTAAGAATTTTAAATTTTGTAGGGGGGGGGGGGGCGGCAAATTTGACATCTGCCCCGGGCGGCAAAAACCTACGCTACGCCACTGAATATTTGTAATTTTGCTCTACAATCTGCTTTAATATTCAACGAAAAGTATGCTTTCTTGTTTCGGAATATCGTTAGGTCCTCGCTACCTGAATTGTAATAATATTCAATTTAAAGTTGATTATTTCCTACAAGAATAGCCAATTTATTTTTGTTGATAAACATAGCTGATGATTATATTTTAACATATGTATAATCTATTATACAGGGTGGAAAAAATTCGAGTTCCTTATATGAAAAACTATCTTATTATGAACGCTACAGAAAATTAATGTAGTCTCATTTTGAAAATATCTCATATCTCACTTATTATGAGGTACAAAAAAAAATGTTTAGATAATTTTTATACTGTGGTGTAAGTAGATTTTTTCAAAACTTAATATTTCTCGAGATATAACACAAACACAAGTTCTTCAATAGGGTCCTATACCATAGTCATATTTTAACTATCTTAAAAAAGAAGACGAAAATATACATAAATTAATGAGTATTAGTGAAAAAATTTTCTTTAAATATTGACTAGGTCACAAACTATAAGCGATTGAAGCTGATTACTAATTGGGTATGACGCGTTAGGTACTAAGAATTTGATTGGTCGCCTGATTTTGAAAAGGAGATTCGCGCGTCTGCAGCGGTCACCTTTGAGTCACCTTTAAAAGAATATGAAATGCCATGTTGTTCTATAACCTAACAAAACATTTAACAATTTTGTGTTTGATGAATTTATTTAATTATAACATCTAGTAATATAAACAATAATAATATATTTATAATTAAATCAATTTGCAATATTAATTAAATTAATAATAATATTAATTAAATTAATATTGAAACTTCAAAACAGCCAACACTAGCGCCATCCGTCGTCATACTTTGTGTAATAATATTGTCAAACTGTTTCAATGTTCTATAATTTATTAGGAAAAAATGCTTATTATTTACGTTATTTATACTTAATAATAATTTCTTCATTAATATAAGGTATAAGTTTTTATATACAAACATTTCAGCTATGCAAATATGAAAAAAATTGTTCCCTCTATAACTAACAGTTTGTCCCATTGTTTCTCGATCACTTGTTAGTACCTGCTACGTCACGCACAAATTCTTGAAATTTAAAAATTCATATCTCGCTTATTACTTAAAATTTTTAAGTCGCGTTTGCAGTAAAATTCTTATTTTATCCTGTTCTTACAGAAAAAAAAAATAAAAGAAAAATGGTATAGGACCCCATTATGTATATCAAGTCTACATTCTTTTTAGCCAATTATTTTTGGATTAGTTAATTTATTTTTTATCGGCGTTGTAGTTAGTTGGCTTTGACCTGATTCAAAAAATGTAGAAAAAATGCTCTCTACAGTATATAGGTAACCTAGGAAAATCGGTAAAAATAATGAAACTAACATTAAAAATAAGGGATTTCATAGCTTAGTTGGGAGAGCATCGTACCGGCTATACGAAGGTCCTGGGTTCAAATCTGCTATTAATACACTAAAATCTTCTCTTTCCAGCGGCCCTGACCATATACCCAGTTTGCTGATTAAAGATTGTGCATTTCTTCTGTCAAAGGCACTATTTTATATTTTTAATCTTAGTCTTAAATCTTGAACTTTTCCCCAAGTTTGGAAAACCACCAGAATAACCCCACTCTTTAAGTCAGGAGATGTTTCCAATGTTGCTAATTATCGACCTATAGCCATGTTGTCAAATTTCAGTAAAATATTTGAAAAAATTATTTACAACAGCGTTTATGATAAAATTAAACATCAGTTTTCTCCTTGTCAACATGGCTTCATCAGTAAGCGGTCTACAGTGACCAACTTAATGTATTTTACACAAAAAATTTCAACTGTACTCCAATGGCCAACTTGACTGCATTTTTACAGATTTTGCTAAGGCCTTTGACCGTATAGATCACAATATTTTGGTCCGCAAACTGTGTACCTTTTCTTTTTCTACTCCCCTTATTTCTCTCATCTCTTCCTACTTACAGAATCGTCAACTCTTCGTTTAGTATCTCAATACTAATTCTTCTCATTTTCTCGCCACTTCCGGTGTCCCTCAAGGCTCTAACCTTGGACCACTACTTTTTCTAATTTTCATAAACGACGTTACGAGTGCGTTGCATTGTGATAAACTACTCTTTGCCGATGATATGAAAATTTTTTATACCATTTCTTCCCCAGCTGATTGCCTTCTGCTTCAGTATGATCTCAATAGCCTATTTAATTGGTGTTCTTTAAATAACCTCCATCTTAATATAAAGAAATGTACAGTTATGACATTCACTAGAAAAATGACACCTTTTTCATTTAAATATTCACTGAATAATATAACCTTATGCAAAGATCTACAGTAGTTAAAGATCTAGGTGTCAAATTTGACCCTACTCTATCATTTGTGCCTCATATTCGTGATGTTTACAATTCAGCTATGCGTATGTTGGGTTTCGTAATCAGGAATACTCGTGATTTCAATAATATTTCTGCTGTTTTTACATTATTTTATTCATTTATTAGATCCAAATTGGAATATTGCAGCATAATTTGGAATCCTGTTTACGAGACTCACCAAGATTTGCTAGAATCAGTTCAAAAAAAATTCTTAAATTTATTTATTTCAAAATTAATAAATCTTACCCTGAAAGAAATATGCCTTATTCAGCCTTATTAAGCATGTTCGATATAAAGAGCCTTTTGGAACGCCGGGAAAACACTCTTATTCTTCATCTATTTATTCTAATTAATAATAGAATCGATGATCCCTGCTGTCTTGCGCTACTAAATTTTCACGCACCCTCTATCTCTACTCGCTTCTCCTCCACTTTTTATCTCCCTTTCTCTTCCCCACTCTTCCGTATGTGTGCTCTTTACAATAAGAAATTCTCTGATTTAGACATATTTCGCTTGAATTACAAACTTTTGCGCAATACTTTAAATTCGTAATGTTTTGTTATTTTGTTCTATCTTATATTGTATTTTTTTTTGTACCACTATCCGTTTTGGGCTCGTCCTGTAGGATAGTTTTCTTAAATAAATAAATAAATAAATAAATAAATCCCAGGGAAGTCCATGAATTTTTCACAAAACATTTCTTCGCATTTAACTTTTACATATTTTAATTTATTTTGTTGGTAATTTATTTAATGTTTTAAATATATACAATGAAACATTTATTATTCACCAGCGGTAACGACACAAGCGAACCAAAAGGAGCAAAATAAAAGTACACAAAATGTCAATGATTTTCATCTGTTGAATAAACATTTCCCGTAATGGTTCAGGCTCGTTCACATAAATGTTATTTAAATGTCTCCTGCTCCAGATATCAGCAAATCAACAAGGCTGTGACCACACGCCTGCAACGTAATGCATTGCAATCTAATCAATGCGACACATTTAGATAAAGTAATTAGTAAGCTAATTCATCACGGCTTCCTTTGATAGAAGAACAGCTTTGGTGACGTCACGGACCGATGTTGCAAATAAGATCGACAAAACTAGTGTGAAAGTTGATTTTAATGAATTTTAAGTGATAATGAATACTGAGAAATCGATACTTATGTTAGAGACTATTTGCACATTTAACCATACTTGTTCTGGATATAGGTTGATGTTGATGCACAGATTTCTTTTGCATTAGTTTAGCATTAGCTGAAAGTTTTACAGGCATTTTATGTCAAGTCCTCAGAGAACAACAAATAAGTAGGACCCCTACGCAATATTTCTCGGATTTTTTTTATAAATTTTGTCTTGATTCAAATTAATAGGCCCACAAACCATAACAAAAAATAATAAAATATACACTTTATCCTTAAAGTACTACTCAATAAATAACGATTAAGATAAAAAAACATTTTTGTAATAATTACTTTGCGAGATATTTGAATTTATTTCCTACTATAAAAACTGGTATGAGAAAGATAGCTATAGGTTTCATTAAAAATCAAATGCAGCTATACAAAAAACAATGGGGTATTCCACTCAATTTTTTTTATTATTTTAAATAAAACTTTATTCAGTTTTGAAGCAATTCATAGTATTAAAAACTTGTAATTGTTCCTAGTTTAACAGTATTTTATTTTCGAAAAATCAGTATAACGTCACATTTCCTCTATACTTGTCTCTCACACACACACTGCTCTGAGTACGCTGCGAGAGAAAGATAACAATTGTATGACGTCAATTTTCCCTTTTAGCAAATGTGAAATATCTCGTATAGTAATTATTTAAAAAATGTTTTCATTGTTTTAACTATTATTTATTGAGCCATACTTTATGTTAAATTGAATTTTTTTAAACTTTTTTGTTATGGTGGAATACCCCATTATGACTTTTTGATACCACGAATTGCTTCAAAATTAAACGAACTTTCATTTAAAAATATTTTAAAAATTGGTTTATGGGCCTATTATATAGAAATAAATATATCAATACCCCGGTTATAGTTATTAACGTCATTAGGCCGATATGACGCCAATAAATCTCAGCCGAGTTCGATATTTGCATATCGGTCGTGTGGCATTCAAGATTTTTCGTAATAACATAAAATTTGAACATTTAGGAGTAATAAAATAATAATAAAATTCTTCTCTTTCTGTCATACTGAACAACTTTTTTGTTGATATATAAATTCTCCTTGACAACGGTCTATCAAGATGCTATTATTTTTCTAGGAACACTTCATTTTCAATTGTAGGAGACTGTTATAAAAAATAACGACCAGCGGCCGTTATTTTTATCTTTTCATTTTTGTTTTTGTCCTGTTATATGGTATTACGAAAAACTAACTTTTCAATCATATGTAATTGTACAGTATACAGGTTGTCTCAATAAGCTTGCTCACTATTTGTGACTTTTTTATTTGAAAAGATACGAGGTTGGTTAAATGAGCAAAATTGTGCCATTTTATAATAGAAAATTGGTCCTGTAGACAGAATAAAAATTGTGTCAGCGGTTCTCAAAATTTGGGACAAAAAATATTTTTTTTAAATGGAACTATATATTTTTTATTATCTTATTGGAAAGAGTATTTTTTTCTCTTTTATGTACAATTTTTTCAAATAAACGAGTTATTTACGGTTAAAAATTAAAATTTTATAAACTGTTTTATTAGTTTATTTAGCCAAGTAAGCTATGGAAACAATTGATTCTTTGTTTGTTTGACGTTTAATAATTTCTCCCGTAAAGTTCTCTGTGTTTAATAACATTTAATAACTTTAAAAATGAAGAAAAATTAGATGTGATCTTGCTATATGGAAAGTTATATCTAGACACCAGTTACGTAGAACGGTCGGCTCTCTTTCCAAAAGAGCTGAAATGTGCGAAATGGCTTTCAAATGTAAAATTTTCTTTAATTGTTTTGTTATTACTGTAAAATATGTTATAAAATAAAAAAATTATAAAAGACAATTGTTTTCATGGTTTACTTGACTAAATAAACTAATAAAAGTTTATTTTTATCTTTAAACGTAAATAACTCGTTTATTTGAAAAAATTGTACATAAACAACATTATCTTATTGGAAAGAGAAAAAAATACTCTTGCCAATAAGGTAATAAAAAATATAAAGATCCATTTAAAAAATATATATTCTGTCCCAAATTTTGGGAACCGCTGACACAATTTTTATTTTGTCTACATGACGAATTTTCTAATATAAAATGGCACAATTTTGCTCATTTAACCAACCTCGTATCTCTTCAAATAAAAAAGTTACCAATAGTGAGCAAGCTTATTGAGACATTCTGTAAAGTATACAATAGACCCTTCAAATCTTATATTACAAAAATAGGCAAATTTTCAAAGAACTGGTATTTTAATATTTAATTTAATCCTGTATTCCTAATGCTTACTACTTTCAAGTCTTCTGCCTTTTTAAAATTAAGAATCAATTTTCAAGTAAATAAACATCTATAGAATAACGCAATGAACTGGACGTTTCTGTGCAAGAAAATTTAATGTTTGAAACAACCGAAAGAAGATACAACTAAAGTGAAACATCACATTGAAATCGATGAAGTTAATTTTAATAAAATTTATTTACATCCACGAACATGTGCAGCAGATTTTGTTAAATCATTTACAGTCTTTTTTATGAGATGTTGTACATCATTTTGAGGACAGTTATGGGATCGTCTAAAGCGTCTTTTTTTTGTCAGAGGATGCACTGAGTTGAGGAAACTATCTGGATTTTAATCGTGACCGAGCTGGTTCTTTGGCCGAATCACCAGTACGAGTATATAAAGTTTGCTAGATTAATTAAACATGTTTAAAAAATGGCATGCAAGAAATTTCCAAATTGGGTGTTATAAGAAAACATCTAATATGAACGCCGTCTTGTAATTAGACAAGAACTCTATTACCTCATAACAAATTAGTAATATTGATTTAGACATTTTGACAAACTAGAAGTACAGGTAACCATTGAACTGTAACTGCTGGGCTGCTATAGTAATTGGCTAGTGTTTCTAACAGAGAGTGTACAGTTAACTAGTGTAAGATGAATGTCGGTGTTTTCGCAATTAATTACAATGATCACGATTTGGAGCATATCTCGGGCCGCATCTTCCTAGCTCTGCCTTCCTTACTATGCCAAACCCTCCACAGGGCCGTACTACAAGAAAATCATAGAACCAGTGGCGGCTCATAGGAATTTATAATGGTGGGGCTGCAACAATAAAAACAAATACTGCTTGAAACTATTTTCCTACCTTTAATGAAATACCAGCCCAAACTGCGATAATCATGAATAACATATAATGGTATAATATTTAATTCTATGATAATAACATTTAGTAAATAACTCTTAATAACTTTAAATATAATTTATTTTCATATGGGGTCCCGTGGTCGCGTGCCTGAGTGTCTGGTCACGAACCTGGGGGAACCGGGTTCGATCCCGACTGACGCCAAATATTTCCAATTTTAAATGGCACAAAAGTGACCCCTGTGGTGCACTCTCCACGCCAGCTATGAGTGCCCGTGAGGTGACGCCTGGTAAGCGCCCACACGGTAAAATATATCGTCATCATTACCGATGTCTACATGTGTTGTAGATACTGGCACACCCAGAAATGGGTAATATGCCGTGATGATATATTTATTTTTATTTTATTTATTTTCATATATCATCTTGCCTATGCGTCAAAGAAAAACGTAATTTTAATAACAATTTTGACATATTTAAACAAATGTCACTGTCAGGAAGCAATTACATTAAAATTAATAATGAAACCGTGTTAAGGAGAATATAATAGTAAAATATTTAATTCTAATGAAATTAAGGTTTGTAAAAATAATATATTTTCCATCATACATAAATATTAGATGTACAGGATGATCTGATTTAAATTTGCTATTTTTGCAGCACTATAAATTAATATTAATTTACAACTACACATTTACGAAATGGATCATGTACGGCGAAGAATTTACAAAGATTGCGTTTTAGAGCACCTGTAAATTGATGCTGATTTTTATAAGAATGTGTGTGTGATGATTCTTCCTTAAAGTTTATTAAAATAAGATCCAAAACTTCTCAAATTTGGTATTTAAAACTCATATATAATTTAGATTTTAACTATGTATGATAAATCGATGTAGTACTTAATTTGGAGCTCTATAACAGATTTTTGAGGAGAAACTATAAAACATAGGTAATCCAAAATTTCGTATTAGAGACTTTTCTATTTATTGGACAACAAATTACATTTTATTTACAAAACCGGAAGTGATACTTTACTTAAAGCTCACTGTTATTTTAAACATGGAATTGGCGGGAGGTTATGTGCTGGCCACATCAGATTTTTTATTAAAATGTTTTAACGAGAACCGACAGTGAAATGTATTGAATTTATTAAATATTCTCCAGACATAAAATTCTTCAGTAAGTTTGTTTTCTATTTAGCTTCCGTAATTCCTATTAGGTAGAAGTCAAAGTCCTGTCTTTTTTCCCGGTTCCTTGTTGTAGTGTGTCGTTTTTTGTTGACGAGTTAAGGTATGGGAAATCACAGGTGAGACGGTGAACCACAAAAGTTGGAACAACTCTGGATTTAGTTGCACACTGCAATTAGTTCCCTTATCGAATTGCTTTCTTGCGACTGCACCGTGATATAGTTCCCTACATTTTGGAAGAAAAGTTTAGTAGTTTTGAATTTATTTTAATCTGCTTTTCTTTATAATTTTCATACAATCACAATCCATAAAAACATTTCTGTAAATGTTCGTATAAATTTGAAACGTTTTTAACATGTTCATTTCATTCGTATTTTTGTATAAATTTGGTGTTATGATTTGACGAGTGTGGCGCTGCAAGAAACGTCAAATTAATTATGTGATAATGGTAGACAGCGTGTTGTTTTTTTTAGTGTGTGTTGACTTTTTGTGTAAAATATCCAGAAATATGAAGCCAAATAATGTGTAAGTACTTATTTCATACCTATACAGGGTGTTCAAGATAATGGAACAGTGGATTTTATTCGTGTATGTGAAAAGATAGAAAAAAGTGATTAAGATATTTTGTAAGGCATAGAGGGGGACATATTTTAGCATAAACTTAATTATCTTAAATCCAGTGGTACTCAAACTGTAGAGCAATATTATATATTTTTAAATGGCATTATATATATTTTATTAACTCATTAAAGAGATAATTTTGTTCTGAATTCAACGATATAATAATAGCATACCCTTACATTGCGAAAAATTTGATAAAAATTAATTCAAAGTTAGTATTTCATTTCTACTGTATCTAAGTAATCTGAGCAAACATTCAATCAATAAAACAAAAAATTTATTTTAAAAGTGGAATTTATTGCCAAAATCGTAGCTTACTTGAATGTAATAAAACTAAAAATAAATTTTATTTTGTTTTATTGATTGAATGTTTGCTCAGATTACTTAGATAAAGTAGAAATGAAATATTAACTTTGAATTAATTTTTATCAAATTTTTCGCAATGTAAGGGTATGATATTATTATATCGTTGAATTCAGAACAAAATTATCTATTTAATGAGTTAATAAAATATATATAATGCCATTTAAAAAAATATAATATTGCCCTACAGTTTGAGTACCACTGGATTTATGATAATAAAGTTTATGCTAAAATATGTCGCCCTCTATCCCTTACAAAATATCTTAATCACTATTCTCTGTATCTTTTCACATACACGAATAAACGGTACTGTTCCATTATCTTGATACACCCTGTATATCATTATTTTATTGTTGTATACAATAGTAAGTTATTTGTTCAGAAATATAAATAAATATCAATGAATGTAAATGTTTATGTAGTACATCCGAGTACCTCCATTATAGTAATATTTCAAAAATATTGAATTTGTAGATTTCTATTTATTATTTTGTGTGTGTGTGTGTGTGTGTGTGTGTGTGTATGTGTGTATGTGTGTGTGTGTTTATTATTTGTGTATATTGCAATAATTGCAACAAAATCTATTTGGATATATGTACCTATATACATACATAGTCGTTTTTGGTAAAAGAATGTCGAATTTAGTGTTGGAATGCTGGGTCATCGTTTGTTCCCATGTATTGTTTTCCTGCACAAGTGAAAAAATGGGCATAGAATGTGTACATACATATAAATTATTTAAATGCTGCGTTCAACTCGTATGCATTTGCAGATATCAAAAGAACGCCGCGATCACAAAAACTGGAGTACACTCAGCATTAAAATCAACTGTCACCAGTTGCTTTAAATTTCATCAAACTTCTAAGCAAGCAACAATGACATCTACACAAAATTTTACACTATAAATATTTTAAGATATTGCACTATATCATTAATTATTTTTTTTACAATTGCATAATTATTTCGCTGACAACACAGCTTCACGGCTACGACAGTCGAGCTCTACCGGTTTAGTTTGGAACTATGATTGTTTGAATTGATATTTATTTATACAAATGTTTTATTTACATACCTTATACTGCACTAGTACTTTTAAAGAAAAACAGAATAATAATAATCTTCTCTCTCACCAGTCACAAGTTACATTTTTAGGTTAGGTTGCTGTTTTATGTTTGCAACGGCTAAAACAGATATCAAGTGGAGCGTAAATGTGTGTGCGTGTGTAAGAGAAATGTCTTTATGTATGAAGCCGTGACGTCACAAATGGATTTCACGATGTCACTTTGGTAAGGAAGGTATTGCCTTTGGTTAAAAAATTCGATGGTGACTGTTTAATAGATAAGAACTTGTTAGGGTCAATAGAATACGATTTTACTAATTTTACGAAGATGTCTCCCTCTCTCTCTCTCTCTCTCTCTCTCTGTGTGTATATATATATGTGTGTGTGTGTGTGTGTGTGTGTGTGTGTGTACGACTGTGTGTGTGACAAAATTTTCCCACGATAACTCCAACACTACAATTCTAAAAATTATAATTCTTTCATATTCTTCTTCTCTACATCCATAAGAAGAGCTGATGAGATTTTGGTTTTAATTGGCCAACCGGAAGTACCCTTATTTGAAGTTCTTAAAAGTTTTTCTTGAAAAAACGCAGTTAAATATCATTTTTTGACATTTTATGTTATTATACACATATGGAAGAGTATTGCATTGTCTATACGGTTTAATTGTAATTTTTTTTTCATATTTAATAGATAAAGAGTTTAAGAATTATAAAGAGATTAACTTTCATAAATTATCCAGCTATACTATAACCATGGAAATTGCTGATATACCTATTCTAATCGACAGATGTCAGTGTCAAGGGAAATTTAATGGTATATGTTCGTATTATAATTTATTGGATATATAGAATCTTTTCCAAGGAACTTTCGGTATGGATTTTGTAGCAAATATTATACGTCCATGTTACAATTTTACTGGATATACATCAGATTTTTTAACATGCTATTGTGCGTTTTATGTGAAACAAAATTATTTACATAAAATATTTCAAACTATGGGGTCCCATGGCCGCGTGCCTATGTCTGGTCACGAATCTGGGGAACCGGGTTCAATCCCGACCGATGCCAAATATTTTGAATTTTTAAATGACACAAAAGTGAACCCTGTGGTGTATTCTCTAAGCCAGCAATGAGTGCCCGTGAGGTGACTCCTGATAAACGCTCACACGGTACAAATATGTCATCATCATTACCAAAATCTGTGTACAACGCAGATTGTCACACTCAGAAATGGGTCATCTGCCGTGATGATATATTGTTATATTATTATTATTATTATTATTATTATTGTTATTATTATTATTATTATTATTATTATTATTATTATTATTATCTCAAACTTTGTAAGTTGTATGTATCCTGTATAACTTTTTACCTCCCGCTACCCTTGGTAAGGGAGGTATAGGGATCGTGCTAAAAATCACATATCGAGATTTTAGTAAATGACCACGTTTTAAGGTCCCTAGAATCCAATTTTAACATCTTCACGATGATGTCTGTATGTGTGTATGTGTGTGTGTATGTATGTGTAGGAATTTTGTCTTCACTCTAACTCAAATACTATCATTCAGAAAATTCTGAAACCTTGTATTTTCATCCTATTCTAATATGAAAAGAAGCTATTAGATTTTGGTGTAAATCGGATAACCGGAAATGGCACTTTACCTGAAGCTCATGGTTTTTCTTCAAAAAATACGATTAAATGCAATTTTTTCGCATTTTATGTCTTATGAAAATTAAAGATTATTGAATTTTCTACAGGAATACATTAATACTTTTTCTATATGTTTTACAGATAAATTTAAAAATATTTTTTTTTATTAGTCGCGAAGCCTAAGGTAAACACAATTCCTTTGTTATACAGTTCATATTTCAAATGAATGTAACTGACAGTAAATGTCACTGTCAAAAAACTAATCATTTCAAATTAATAATAGTGACATTTTAAAAAGAAAATAATAAATAAAGCAATAGTTTTCTGCAATGGAACAGTTTGCAGCGTTAGTAAATATGTAGGTATGTATTTAAATTAATAAAAATTAAATAGCGGGAGGTTTTGTGTTGGCCACATCAGATTTTTTCATTACAAACCTCAAACCTATATATGTAAACGTAATGACGTCACTGACCAAGTTTTTTTTAATGACGTGCATTGGTTGCATATCCTATTTGAGTATACATACAATGAACATTATTTATATGTATTCTTTAATATTCAGCACAGCAATTTAGTGGGCGAACACATACCTATACGTTCTTGATGATATATTCAAATTCATAATGAAATAGTGGCATAACCCCCATGATTATTTCTGTATAATATCTGGAGCAGATCAGAAGGTCACTGTAAGTGTATATCCCGACCACCCTAGTCCGTTGTCCGGTGTATAATTACATGAGGTCAAGCTGATGGTATACGGGCTACGCATCTCTGAGACGGGGGATAATCAGTATGTAAATCGCGCCCACAACACGATTCACCAGATTTATTACTGGACCCGAAACCCTGACGTCATATTTAAATTATACCCACAGATGTAGAGTTGTATCACAGGTATGTACGAGAACTGTTGATGAAACCATTTAAAAAGTCGAAGATAACTCTTGAGACAATATGCCGTAGCTACTGCTGCACGATGTTGGTATGTTTTATGGGCAAACTTTTTGAGGCAAAATTATGTAGACTTTTTATATATTTTGTTTGTTTGCGAAAATATAAAAATCTGATGTGACCAACACAATATCTCCCGCTATTTAATTTTTATTAATATACTAATGCTGCAAACTATATTAAGTTCCTTTATATATAACTATTGCTTTATCTACTATTTTCTTTTTAAAATGTCACCGTTACCAATTTGAAATGATAGGTTCTTTGACAGTGATACATACATTTGAAATATGAACTGTGTAACAAATGAATTGTGTTTATCTTAGTCTTCGGGATTTATAAAAAAGATTGTTTTAAAGTTTATCTGTAAAGTATATAAAAAATGTACCTGTAGAGAATTCAATAATCTTTAATTTTCACAATGACAAAATGCGAAAAAATGACATTTGAAGGTACTTTTTGACGAAAAACCATTATGAGATTCAAGTAAAGTGTCATTTCCGGTTATCCGATTTACACCAAAAGCTAATGGTTTCTTTCCATATTAGAATAGGGACAACCGAAAGTATTAGTTTCTTAAAAAATTCTAAATATTATTTTTTGAAAATTTATGTTATTACAAATATTAAAGAACAAAAAAAAACTCTGTCCAATACATTTAAAATTTATATTATGTCTTCTACAGATTTAAAGGTAGGGAAATATAAATGTATAAAATATGTTGTAATGAATCTGAGAGCCCAAACTGCTCCATGGAAACCAGTTGAAAAATTAAAATGTTTGTAATTGACAGATAAATGTCAGTAACAAAAATCCAGAGATATTACTGAAGACTTTTTCTTGGAAGTAGGTACATTTAATATTTCTTATTTTATTATTAATTAAATATTTATAATACATATATTACATATACACTTCAGAAATCCCGCCAATCACATCAACATTTAGAAGAGTAAGAGGAAACATGTTCATAGAATAAATTAAAAAATATAAATATATGTAAAGAAGAGATGTCAATTTTTTGTGTGTATCACAAATGTTAAATATGTACATTGTACAATACAATATGTATTTAAATAAATAAATATAAATATATCATCACGGCATATTACCCATTTCTGGGTGTGCCAGTATCTGCAACACATGTAGACATCGGTGATGACGATATATTTTACCGTGAGGGCGCTTACCAGGCGTTACCTCACGGGCAATCATAGCTGGTGTGGAGAGTGCACCACAGGGGTCACTTTTGTGCCATTTAAAATGTGAAATATTTGGCGTCTGCCAGGATAGCCTAATATGGAAATGGCGAGAGATATGAGATGAATTATGCGAATTATGTTCCACAAATTTAACTCTTTTAATAAAAACTAATGAAATTATAAAACAATAGTTATTTATGATATAAGTGTGAAAAGTGACATTTTATGAGTGAGTGGGGAAGTTTGTGAAACAAACCCCTCGAATGAAATAAAATACTTTTAACACGAATATCATACACTATTTTTCCTACGACCCTAGTATTAGTAAAAACTAAAAATTATAGAATGACATTTATGACAGGTCATGATGTATTTGCTATGAACAATTGAAAATTGTTTATTCTAACCTCCACTTCCAACAATACTGTTTTAAATTCCAATTCTTCAAACGCCTTGCAAGGAATTACTATAAACAATTGTAATAATTGTACTATAACAATAAACGTTTCAAAATAATGTTTACTTCTAATAAAATACCTATATAAATAATTTCAGTACAAAAATAAATATAAAATGAAACTACATTTACTTATGAACACTAAATGTAACTAGATTTAGTTATATTTTTTACACTAAATGTAACTAGATTTAGTTCTTTTTTAACACTAGTGTTAAAAGTAAATTTGTTTTTTACTTTTAATCCGCCGTCAATGACAACGATTTAAAAGTATTCATTGTGTTATAAACTGTTATTTTTAACTCGCTAAGCAACCGTTAAAAAGACTACTTTTAACAGTGGTCGTAGGAAAATATTTTTTTTCATTAATATTTCTTTTGGTTTTTAAAAAAGTTTCTTTGTACAGTTTAGTTTTTTAAAGATTTGTAATCCAGATCATTTTCGAATTGAATAATTTAAAATATTAGCTCCATCATTGCCATCTAGAGAATTTTTCACCATCTATATTTAATTTCTCGTATTGTAAAATCTGTTTAAAATAGCGTGACCTACAATTCTATTCCTCTCATCTTTCCGGGATATTTATCAAATTTGACAGGAGCATTGAGGGTACGCAACGGGGGCAACAATAAAAGTTATGGATAAGCGACAGTCACAAAGATTTCTTAACAAAACTTTAACACTTTATCCTGCGTCTGTTCGCCTTCTCTGTTTTCGTATTTTTAACTTTCAAATATATTGCACTTTTCAAATTGAAGTAGTTCTCGTTGGGAAATTGTGTCTGGAGCGAAGTTTCGCGAGTTCCATCTCTCCGTGGAAATCTCCGAGTCGGAGACCGGACTCGGAGTCCTGCGCTCCGGGTGTCTATGTAGAATCCGCAACTATAGTTAGGAAAATGCGCCATCAACTGGACTTATATTTACGGCAATGTAAACTGTTGTTGTGTTTTGGGAAAATTACAGGACTTGGAAGATAAAACTAAACAGATGACTTTTCGTCCCGGTCCATAATTTCGCCCATTAAACATTGAGATTTATTTATTTCTTTGCTCATAATTCCATGGTTCGCGGCCTTATTATAAATAGCAGTAATATATCTAGTCATTTAAACCAGCTACACTATTAATATTAAAAACTAGAAATAATGAAAATGATTTGTTATACTAGTATTATGTTTGCACTTTTTATAATACAATTTAAAATACACACAGAATCTAAATTTGTACAGTCATTGGAGACCAAAAATAGTTATTTTTGTATCAAGGCACTGAAATTCTATTTTTACCTCTCGCTGAGAGGGGTATTGGAATCATGCTAAAAATCGCATAAGTATCCAGATTTTAGTGAATAAGCACGTTTTATGTATGTATATATATGTGTGTGTGTGCGTGCGTGTATGTGGATGTATGGATGTTGGAACCACGGTTTCTAAATACTATAAGACTTAAAAAATATTTAAATGCATTTTTCTCAATCTGACATTTCTGAGAAGAGCTGATTAGATTTTAGTAACAATTGGACAACCGGAAGTAACAGTTTCTTTAAAAAAATCTTCTAAATATTGTGTTGTGGCCAGCACAAGACCTCTCGCCATTTCCATATTAGGCTATATAAGTATTGTATTGCACTTTGTATTTCTGATGGATATATGTATGCATATTACCTATAATTTCAAATATTTAATTAATAAAACAATAAGAAAGATTAAATGTACTTCCCAGAAAAAGCTAACAAAATGTCACTAAAACTGTTGATTTTTGACACCGAAATCTGTCATTTACAAATTATGTTATAAACATTTGAATTTTCCAACTGGTTTCCTTAGTGTAGTTTCGCCTATTCGACTTGTTATATCCCGATATTCTATATATTATAGCATCTTTAACTCTAAATTTATAGAAGATATAATAAAAAATTTAGATGTATCAGATGTAGAATTTTGTTCTTCAAAATTAGTAATATCAAAAATTTTCAAAAAATAATATTTGGAAGAATTTCTTTTAAAAACTACTACTTCCGGATGTTCAATTGTTACCAAAACCTTTTCAGCTCTTCCCAGGAATGTCAGATTGAGGAATTCATAGTTAAACAGGTCTTATATCTTATAGTTCTTGAGGAATCGTCCGTCCAACATCCAGCCATACACACACACACACACACATACACACATCCACACACACATCATTGTAAAAATGTTAAAATCGGATTCTAGTGACCTTGAAACATGCTTATTCATTAAAATCTGGATACGCGAATTTTAGCATGATTCCAATACCTCTCTTAGCGAGAGGTAAAGATATAAAAATCTCTATCCGATACGTAGAAAATAATAAGTTGTAAATGAATCTTGCAGTTGGTTTTAAATTTTTCTGATAAATGTCAAATCATATTATAATTTTGTCAGAACAAAACAACGATAACTAGATTTGTTCATGTCTACTTATTTTTCAATACAAATATATTACTAATATGTTATTATTTGACATTTGTGGATAAAGTATAGTAGTTTAATGGCTATTACTCATTCGAATGATTTACATCACTCTCATGAGTAATAGCATACATGACATGCTCATTGAATAATATACTATTATATAAAATGTTACATAATCTGTAATAAATGCTTTAATTATTATGCTAATAAAAACAAATTAATAAATATAAATCTTCTATGAGATTTAAACAATCAATTAAGTTTTTGTCTTGTTCATGCCATCTAATCCACTTTATCTTGTATCTGTATTTCTAGAGCATATTAACAGAGTGTAGTGTGAGTTTTTGCGTCAAATAAGTTGAGTTTTTATTCCAGAATGTTCACTTAAAGGCAGTTATCTTCCTAAAAATGACGAAGAATCCTAACAAACATATGTACACGTATGTTGATGGCAACGTTGATCAAGTGACTGATGACTTGAAATGTCAAAGAACTCTGCATGAACTGTATAATTACATCAAGAAAATAGTCTTAATGTTCGCCTTACATCTTCATCCAATTCCTTCATTAAAAATATATAATTGACATAAAATAAAACTCGGATAATTTTAAAAATTGGTTACCCATATGATTCTCAGAATAAAATAAAACAAAAGAAATAAAACTGAAACAAGCCAACTTGACGGCATGTTCGTGCGAACGACAAAGATAAACTCTGTCTTTGTAAAAGAGAGAAAGAGATGGAGTGTTTCTTTTGATTTGCCGACCTTTTCATTCCTTCTGATTAGCATCTGAGTAGTGTTTTATTCCATTCGCTTTGTTTGAGATCGTAGTCACCTATGGTTCCGATGCGAAAAAGCCAATAATTTAACATGTGATTAACGTAAGGATGCAATAATTAAAAACAAAGAGAGAATGTTGGTACGCGTCTCGTTATGCAGATGGCTCTGTTGTCATAGCCCACTACGCATGAGATAAGACGGTATTTGAGGAATGTTTACGCTAATTTTTGATATTTTATGTGAGCGGAAATTAAATTTACAGACAAAACATCTTTTACATTTTATCTTTAGGGATGTGTACTGTTTTTATCATTCGATAGCGGGCATTAAAATTCTGGATATAAATTAACACTTAATCGGAATTTAGACTATTTTCAACGTATAGGAATAAATTAGAAAATGGAACAATAAACGACTTTTATGAATTGCCTCCTTAAAACTGTTCACTTTAAAAATTTAACATAAGGTGCTTCGAAATGAGACAAATGCTTCTATAGGTTATTTAGGGTGTATTTAATAAAGCATTATCATCTTATTGATTTGATTACTTAAAATTTTATACTCACCATCGAAGTTAATATTAATTATTCAGGCACCAAAATATCAGACTCAAATTATTCATAATGCATAATCGGTACTAAAAAAATGGAGTTTGGTAGTGGAGCACTAAATCAGTAGGTACAAAATTAATTTTACGCACGGGCGTATCATAATTTGACAATTATACACGAATTTCTTTGACATAAACGTTATTTTATAGCCCGCGGGCCTCATTATAGTCCGCCGGGCTATAATGAAACGTCAAACCAAATTATAACCTACAATATAAACAATTTAAACAGGCAACATGAAAAGTTTTTATTACAAATCGAAAAATTTTATATTCTTTAATGAAAAATGAAAATTAATTTTGTGATATTTATATAGAAAGCACGGAGATACACGAAATAAAACTCAAATGACAGAATTAATAAACAAACAATAAACTGTTGTTTTCCGCTTTCATAGCAACACTTGATACCGGATATTCGAGGACAAATTCTTTTCGCTGCAATTTTTCTAACACACATAATTTGAAAATTTTCGTCCGTGCATAAAGTTTTGTATGTACCACGAGCGTAACTTGCTTTCATGGCCTTTGACGTGTTTTATCCCTCGGCTTACGCCTCGGGCTCAAAATCCCGTCGCAGGCCATAAAAGCCTCCTTACGGTCTTAATACATAAATAACTATTACTACCAAAAATATTATTTGGAACCCAATATTTGAGCATTATAATATACAAACTTTATCCTCGAAAATTTTTACAATTTTCGTTTGCAAATTTTCTAAATATACGAGTACCTTAACCTTACCAGCCGCAAAATTTGAGCCGTTATACTGGTTTTCATATTTTTCTTTATAAAAAAAAATAAGTATTTGTGATCGTACCTGAAGTTTATAAACATAGAAATAGCCTTAACTATCAAGGAGAATTTTAAACATACGAAGAAAGAAATTTCTTCTTATAAAAAAATAAACACTTATTTTTTGTTTCTTCCTACAATAACCCATTTCCCTAATTTCTTTGTTGAAAATAAACTATAAACATTTTTTGTTTCTTCCTACAATAACCCATTTCCCTAATTTATTTGTTGAAAATAAACTATAAACTAATAAGACCACTAGATGGCAATGTAGTATTGAGTAGTAAACAAAGAA
Source organism: Ophonus ardosiacus (assembly GCA_943142095.1). NCBI lineage: Eukaryota > Metazoa > Arthropoda > Insecta > Coleoptera > Carabidae > Ophonus > Ophonus ardosiacus. The sequence continues at coordinate 79,540,351 of OW964823.1, forward strand.
AAACTTTACATAGTACGTTAACTATATAAAAATTCAAAACGTATATATATAAACATGCGAAGCTTTTTTCATTTTTCTGGTATAATTCGGATTTATGTAGTTTTGCTTCGCCATCTAGCGGTTTTTCGTTATACTAATGTCAAATGCTGACGTTATTCTTCGGCGCCATTTTTATTACAGAAATCGTTGTATTAGTTACTACTTTCAATTCAATGGGGTCTTCCACTCTTACTGTTTTATTACTTTACATGAAAGTTCGTTTAATTTTGAAGCAATTCCTAATGGAGGATTAACAAGGACATATTTTCGTTGAGACTCAGCTGCTATAATACAAACAAATCGCTGTCATGATGACAGTTGAAACAAGATGGTGCCAGATATGAAAAATGAACTGAGTGTAAAGTCTTTGCAACAGTGACTCCCGCTATAATTATAAAGAATACATGACAAATGTGAAGTTCTTCAAGATTCCAAAGCCATCCGACAACACTGAATTATGTAGAACTCAAATAACAAAACACAATTGACAGAAGACAGAACTCTAAAAATAGCGATGGTTTGTTTGTATTATAATTTTCCATCACAACTTTTTCATCAACTCTCTCTCTCTTGTGTGTGACGTCAAAAGTATAATCCTCCATTCGTACCATTAAAAAGTTATAATTGGTTTTGATTTTAGTGACATGCTATCTTTATCGCACCAGTTTGTATAGTAGGCTGCTCGAGAAAGATAGCAATGGTGTGACGTCACAGTGACACATAAATTCAAATATTGAGTAATAATTAAGCATAAAATGCACATTTTGTTATTATTTGTTATGGTGGACCTCCCAATTCAAAACTTAAAAATTATTTTGGTTCTCATTAAATTTAGAGTTGTAGCTCTATTTTCTATGTTGATTTGTTTTTTCATATTTTCACAGGAATAGAACTGGTGTAGAAATTATTAAAATCATCTATCTGTTTTTTTGTACTCATACTCGAATAATTATTTTGTTAGTTTAGTTATTTGATAAATGCAGAATGCCAAAGAATTTCTCTGAAGACACTAATTTACAATGCACTGGTAATGATGTACACGCAATTAATTTTATCATTCAAATTTCATTAAAACGAGAGAAAAATGTTTCATTTCGTAGACGACTGAGCTCTTAATTAGCCTTGTTTAAATGAGCGATAATTACATGTACGATTTTGGGTTGATAAAATATTTAGAACATGCATATTTAATTACAGCATTTACATGAGAAGCCGCCCAATTAATAAATCTACCTTAATTATTACGATATGATTTATAAATAAATTGTTTTTTTTTTCTAAATTTTGAGGGAGTTCAGATATTTATACTCTTTCAAGTGGTATTGGTATTAATAAATAGTATGTACTTACACAAAAAAAATCTGTTGTGGCCAGCGGCCAGCACAAGACCTCTCGCCATTTCTATATTAGGCTATATAAGTATTGTATTGCACTTCGCTATCGAACCGTCGTTTTATAACAAAAAATTACAGAATTTTACCCAAATATTTTTTTTTGTATTTAACATGTTTTTCATTGTATGAGGAAGTTCCTAAATGTCAGAGATTCTTCCAGTTGATTAAAAAGATTAGTGGTATTTCTGATGGATATGTACATTTTACCTATAATTTTAAATATTTAATTAATAAAACAATAAGAAAGATTAAATGTACTTCCCAGAAAAAGCTATCAGATTGTCACTAAAACTGTTGATTTTATAGTGTCTTTATCTCTAAATCTATACAAGATATAATAAAAAATTTAAGTATATTAGATGGAGAATTTTATGTTCTTCAATATTTGTAATAACAAAAATTTCCAAAAAATTATATTTAGAAGAATTTTTCTAAGAAGCTACTACTTCCGGTTGTCCAATTGTTACCAAAACATTTTCAGCTCTTCCCAGGAATGTCAGATTGAGGAATTCATAGTTAAACAGGTCTTAAGTCTTATAGTTTTTGAGGAATCGTCCCTCCAACGTCCACACATACACACATACATACACGCAAACACACATCCACACATCAACACACACACACACACACACACACACACACACACACACACACACATCGTAAAAATGTTAAAATCGTGTTTGTAGGGACCTTAAAACGTGCTTATCCACTAAAATCTGGATATGCGAATTTTAGCATCATTCCAATACCTCTCTTAGCGAGAGGTAAAAATTACACAAAGAAATAGGTATTTTTGATTAATTCCACCCCATTCCACAAAATTATTATGGTGCCCATTTAAATTAAGAACTTTGAAAATATGAAATAATTTGGACAATCTGATAATTTTATATAACTGATAATTTTCATATTTTCTTCATTTACATAAGAACATACACCTAATTTTAACTAAATGACTGGTATATATTAAAATATATATTTTTACCTCCCGCTACCCTAGGTAAGGGAGGTATAGGGATCGTGCTAAAAATAGCATATAGAGATTTTATATAATAAGCACGTTTTGATGTCCCCAGAATCCGATTTTAACATTTTTACAATGATGTCTGTAGGTATGTATGTGTGTGTGTCTGTGTGTGTGTCTGTGTGTGTCTGTGTGTCTGTGTGTGTGTGTGGATCTTGTGGACACGATTACTCAAATACTATCAATCAGAAAAATTTGAAATTTTGTATACCCATTCTATACTAATATGGGAAGTGCTCATTAGTTTTTAGTGTATATCGGATAACCGGAAGTATCATTTATACAAGCTTTAAACAGTTTTTCTTGTAAAAAATTAATTGAATATAATTTTTTAGCAACTTTTACTAATTAAAATGGAATATAATGGTTTAATCTTCAATTCTACGAAAATAACATGTAGTAAATAACTCTAAATAACTTAAAATATGAATATATAATATAATTTATTTCCATGTATCACCTAGCCTTTGCGTCAAACAAAATCATAATTTTAATGACAGGTTTGACATATTTAAACAAATGTCACTGACAGGCAGCAATTATATTAAAATTAATAATGGAACCGTGTTAATGAGAATATAATAGTAAAATATTTTATTAAGGTTTGTAAAAATAATATAATTTCCATCATACATAAATGTTAGATGTACGAGATGATCTGATTTAAATTTGCTAATTGGTATTTTTGCAGCATTATAAAATAAAATAAATTTACAACTACACATTTACGAAATGGATTATGTACGGCGAAGAATTTACAAAGATTGCGTTTTAGAGCACCTAGAAGATGATGCTGATTTTTATAAAAATGTACGTGTGTGACGATTTTTCCTTAAAATCTATTAAAATATGATCCAAAACTTCTGAAATTTGGTATTTAAAACTCATATATAATTTGAAACAACATATTAGATTTTAACCATATATGATAAATCGGATGTAGTACTTAATTTGGAGCTCTAACAAATTTTTGAGGAAAAACAATAAAACAATCCAAAATTTCGTATTACAGACTTTTCTATTTATTGAACAACAAATTAGATTTTATTTACAAACGATTAACCGGAAATGATACTTTACTTAAAGCTCACTGCTATTTTAAACATGGAATTGGCGGGAGGTCATGTGTTGGCCACATCAGATTTTTTTAAATGATAATATTAAAAGAATAACAATAAATTTTAAAATAAATATAATTTGGAAAATGCATTGTGACTTTTATTTAGCTAATATTTCCTCTCGTGAAAAGCATTTCCGGGAAAAATCCACGTCGTATAAATAAATAGAAGCTGAAGGCAAATAATGTTTCCTTCTTTTGATTGGTAGAGTCAACTTTTAATATGCCTGAATTTTTTGTGCAAACACCATGTTTGCGCTTGTCGTATAGGATTTTACAGTTGTCTTAGAAAATATATAAGAAAAAGGGTCTATATTTCCAGATTTTTCTTGTGTATATTCTACCTCTTGTATGCTATTCCATTGAGATTGCTTAGCTCTGATCTTGTCAACAGCGAGCGGCAAACACTTCATCATGGAAGACAAACACAAAACACTCATTGATGAGAAAGGCACAAATATTCAAAATTTAGTAAAATGTGTTAAAATATTACAATTTAATTTACATTGTTTTTACCTCTCGCTAAGAGAGGTATTGGATTTATGCTAAAATTCGCATATCCAGATTTTATTGAATAAGCACGATTTTAGGTTCCTAGAATCCGATTACAACATTTTTAAAATGATGTGTGTGTGTGTGTGTGTGTGTGTGTGTGTGTGTGTGTGTGTGGATGTGTCGATGTGTGTATGTATGTGTGTCTGGATGTTGGAGGGACGATTCCTCAAAAACTATAAGACTTAAAAAATATTTAACTGCAGTTTCCTCAATCTGGTATTCCTGGGAAGAGCTGAAAAGGTTTTGGTAACAATTGGACAACCGGAAGCAGTAGTTTCTTAGAAAATCTAAATATAATTTTTTGGAAATTTTTGTTATTACAAATATTGAAGAACAAAATTCTCCATCTAATACACTTAAAATTTTTATTATATATTGTATAGATTTACAGATAAAGACACTATAATATATACAATATTCTAATCGCAGAGGCTAAGGCACTAAGGAAATGACTTGACAAATTCAAATGTTTATAACTTAGTTTGTAAATGACATATGTCAGTGTCAAAAATCAACAGTTTTAGTGACATTCTGATAGTTTTTTCTGGGAAGTATATTTAATCTTTCTTATTATTTTATGAAATATTTAAAATTATTGGTACTTGCATATATCCATCAGAAATACCGCAAATCTGGAAGAATCTCCGACATATAGGAACTTCTTCATACAATGAAAAATAGATATAACTAGAAATATATGTGCGCAGAAGACCTGTTAAATATAATAAAAATCAATATTTTGGTAAAGTTCTGTAATTTTTTGTTAAAAAGGACGGTTCGATAGCGAACTGCAATACAATACTTTATAGCCTAATATGGAAATGGCGAGAGGTCTTGTGCTGGCCACAACAGATTTTTTACTTATGACATATCTAATTAAATATCTAAAGAGAGATAAACAATTAATAAATGTAAAACAATGGGTCTTTTTATTCAGCACTTTAAAAGCATTGAATTTCAATATAGCGTTCCTATTTTCACCGGTTAGTTAAACAGAAATCTATCGGATCCATCAGGTTTGAGTGTCGATGGATTTGATAATACTGATGATCAAAATTTAGGGATTTTTGTCAGTTGGTGACGTTTGAAAGTTCATTTGACAACCCTAACCTTATTTTTGTAACACCATATGATATTTTCTATTTCATGCTAACTTTACTACTCTATTTCTTCTTATTTTTACCTGTCGCTAAGAGAGGTATTGGATTCATGCTAAAATTCCCATATCCAGATTTTATTGAATAAGCACGATTTAAGGTCCCTAGAATCCGATTATAACATTTTTAAAATGATGTCTGTGTGTGTGTGTGTGTGAATGTATGTATGTGTGTGTGTGTGTGTATGTGTATGTATGTCTGGATGTTGTAGTCACGATTCCTCAAAAACTATAAGACTTAAAAAATATTTAACTGCAGTTTCCTTAATCTGACATTCCTGGGAAGAGCTGAAAAGGTTTTGGTTATAATTGAACAACCGGAAGTAGTAGTTTCTTAGAAAAATTCTTCTAAATATAATTTTTGGGAGTTTTTTTATTAAATATTGAAGAACATACAATTCTCCATCTAATACACTTAAAAATTTTATTATATCTTGTATAGATTTAGAGATAAAGACACTATAATTTATAGAGTAAACTAATCGCAGAGGCCAAGGCACTAAGGAAACCAGTTGACAAATTCCAATGTTTATAACATGACACATGTCATTGTCAAATATCAACAGTTTTAGTGACATTCTGATAGCTTTTTCTGGGAAGTATATTTAAAAATAAAAATAAAATATATCATCACGGCATATTACCCATTTCTGGGTGTGCCAATCTGCTTTATCGCAGATATCGGTAATGATGATGACATATTTGTACCGTGCGGGCGCTTACCAGGCGTCACCTCACGGGCACTCATTGCTGGCGTGGAGAGTGCACCACAGGGGTCACTTTTGTGCCATTTAAAATTCGAAATATTTGGCGTCGGTCGGGATCGAACCCGGTACCCCCAGCTTCGCGACCAGACACTCAGGCACGAGGCCACGGGACCCCATGGAAGTATATTTAATTTTTCTTATTGTTTTATTAATTAAATATTTGCAATTATAGGTAAAATTGTGGTAAAATGCATATATCCATCAGAAATACCGCCAAACTGGTTAATGAATTGGAACAATCTCTGACATTTAGAAACTTCCTCATACAATGAAAAATAGATATAATTAGAATTATATGTGTGCAGAAGACATGTTAAATACAGTAAAAAACAATATTTGGGTAAAGTTCTGTAATATTTTGTTATAAAATGACGGTTCGAAAGCGAAGTGCAATACAATACTTATATAGCCTAATATGGAAATGGCGAGAGGTCTTGTGCTGGCCACAACAGATTTTTTAGTGTTAAATTCAAAATTATATAAAAATAAAATTCTGAACAATCGTTTGTGTTCGTTTATTTAACGAGATTTCACATTTGATATTTTTTCAATTCTTAGTCTATTACTGCACTCGAATGAGCTATTAACGAACTCCTTTGGGTGCTGTAATAGCTTTGTTACAGATGCAAAATAGAAAAAATTAATTATAAACTTGCTGCATCTTCTTGTTCCACACATTGTGTATCCATCTATACAACACATTTTTAGAAGAACATGTAGTTTCTTATAAGTCCAAAACAAATAGATCATATATACTTGGCATCAGCCTCATAAAATTGAGTGTGAACTACTTCATAAACTTAATTCCCTGTTTTATTTGTTATAAAAAACGGCGATGCCGCTTCGTCAAAACACCACCCGGACTACAAATAGTTGGAAAAGAAAACAAAAGGACGGCGTTCGGAAAATACATATTCCACAGTTCCAATTTCCTTTTTATAGGAAAAGTATTTTCCGAAGCGTTTCTCGTTGCCGGCCATTCGATAAGTCATTGTCAGTTCAGAAACACAAAAAATATACGGTCACACGCTGGGCCTCAAGACAAAGGTGGCGCTGGTGTGCTGGTGGCGCCTCCATCGGGGATTACTCGCGAGCTTTCTCGGCTCCTTCCTAAATGTCTCATTCACGATCTTTCTTCTTTACTACTAGCTATTTCCCGCGCAAATTCGACTTATTAACCAAGCAAAAAACAGACAAGAACTAAATGAATTTTATATAGGTTTTTAATTTTGTATTTAACCAAGCACTGAGTCATCACATTGATTTGATCTCCAAATATTTGTTCTTCAGCATTAGACACCAAAATTTCAGTCCCAAATTATCTTAATAGGGCCATAAACCAATTATTTAAAATATTTTTAAATGAAAGTTCGTTTAATTTTAAAGCAATTTGTGGTAACAAAAGTCATAATTGTTTTTTGAATAACTGCATTTGAGTTTTAAAGAAACCTATAGCTATCTTTCTCACACCAATTCTGTAGTAAGCTGCGCAAGTAAGATACTAATAGTGTGATGTCATCTGCATCCCTGGAAATAAATTCAAATATCTCGCAAAGTAATTATTAAAAAATTGTTCTTTTTATCTTAATCGTTATTTATTGAGTAGTACTTTAAGGATAAAGGGTACATTTTATTATTTTTTGTTATGGTTTATGGGCCTATTGCTAGATAAAATACCTAACTTTTGTATCGGAAAATTCAGACATTTTTTGCAAGCTAATTTTATGAATAGGTATACATATTTTAACATAACCTTATCTAATGCGAAAACAGTTACGTCCGCAAAATTCGGGCCGTTATGCATGCTTTTGAAAGAAGTATAAAATATAATCTCAGGAGGTATAGGGATCGTGCTATACATTTAGAAATTTGAAATTTAGATTTGGAATATAACTGTATTTTATATTTCCAAATGTAAATTTAAAATTCGGCCAATCACAAAAGAGAATTATTAAACATGGCGGCAAGGTGTAACTTTGCTTCATCCGTCAGCTGTCTTTTCTGTTTGTGAGTTGTTGCCATTTTGAAGATGGATTCACAGGAACAAATTGATATTTTGTTTTTTGTTAATAAGCAGTATTCGCGAGCATCGTAATTTGTATGAAAAAGCAAATAAATTGTACAAAAATAAAAACGTTTGCGTTGCGTAATTTCAATGCAACAAGGGATAGCAATACATACCTATATACACACTCATACGAGTATATGTGAAGATTTGTTCATGATCTTGTTATTTCACTTTCAGAAACAAACTATGATACTGCCCGTTGACAAATCAACGTGTTCATAGGCCTAACCTCGGCCTAACAAGCCATACGTTTTTTAAGTTTGTGTTTGTTTTATATCTTTATTATACAAACCAACAACAGTAAAAAACATTGCCGATATTAATAAAAAATCATCTTGATCATTAGCGTCTATCAAATTCATAGCTATAAAAATAAAATTGTAACCTAAAATCTGAACTGATAATTGGTGAAACGTCAAATGACAAGTCACGTGATAGCTTCTGATTAGTCAGATGCAGAATTTCAAAATCGAGTATAAACCTGAGAGAAAATTATAAATTTTAAATAAAACTTTCTAATTTTAAATTTATAAATTAAATTCATTGTAAACCAGCCCTAAATAACCACTAAAATAAATAATTACAGCTCCTCAAAGCAAACATTTGCCCCGGAAAAAATGTGAACTAAATTTGTAGCGGTAAATCTATATCCAATGAGGACAACAGAATTGTTATTGTGAATGTACACACACTGTCAAAATCATTTACGGTGAATGGACTGCGCGATTTTTGAATTATTAAGTCAGTTTTGTGAAAACAGTCTTTGTCAATGTTACTTTGACCAGTGTTTTTAAAGAAAAACGGTATGTAGGTATATTCAAATCTCTTTCATCTTTCAACTGCTTTTCATAGGTTATAAATCTATCCTGTTTACCACTTGCGTTCTAATATCTATCCCGGTAGTTGTAACCTAATGAACAACTGTTTACCGATATATACCGGTAACAGTTCATCGGTAGAATTTACGTAAATGCCTATTATAATAGACCACGTTAGTGTAACGGTCAATTTGTGTCAATAAATTCAAACTAAAACCCTAACTCGTCTTTGCCGATTTATACTCCCATGTTATTCATACTTTAAAAATACAAATCTCTAATGTATTGTCTATCTACTTATGTCATATAAACAACTAAAACACCCAAACTTATTGAATAATCTGTAATTAAAGCAACAAGTGCAAATTCATTAAAACATAGATCGTAGCTGTTTTCGATTCTATTTAATCCTGACAATTTAAATCGTCAGCAAAGAAATTATTTATTGCGGACAATTTAATAACCCTTTCAGACATCGCAAATAACAAAAATGAAAAACTTATAACCATCTTATATTATAACTTTAAAGACAAACACCATCAAATCCAAAACTAACCTACAAATTCAGTTGACCTGACTGCACCAAGTTACGGCATATGTTACTATTTGCAATCCTACTTTCTTTAAAATGAAATTATACTTAACTTATTATTTTGTTTATACTTTTAGTGTACAGAAAGCAAAGAGTATTGTTAACAGTTAGTAAGAAAGTCAAAATTGTACTTAAGAAACACAGAATAGTTTTAATAATATGAATTGAAAATGCGCTTCCATAAGAACTACATACATCATACATTCTGATTTGATTTAGGGTTTCGCGCCAAACGAAAATCTTAACCTCACTAATGTGGTCTATTAATATTTGATTGAAAAATCTATCTGAAAAGTTCAGAAAGTAGTTGATAAATTTTATAATCCAATCTACATTCTTTCTATTATCCTTCACCTTTTGAAATTCATTGTCAAGTATTTCCAAGCTAAGCTCTGATCACTTTAAATATTCAGAGAGGCTAAGCGAGATGGACAACGAGAAGGAGACAACTAACGTCCAGTATGATCGTTTGACAAAAAGCGGTCTTTGCAACTTGGTGATTGATAAGTGACAGTCGAGACGACCAGCAAAAACCACAGCCAGCCGCTATCTGAATGTTCCGCACTGCGTTCGCACGCACTTGCTCGCACAATCCTGCTGAATGTTACAGCACCAGGGCAAACACCACACGAATCAACTGCATATGCAAGATTGTTGCGTTTTTTCAACAGGAATATTTTGGTTTAAATAAATACCAACCAACTGTCTTGGTAATGTTTGTATAATGAAATAACGTGGAATATAATTGCCAATTGCTTGGAGGAGGAAACTGATATTTGTGTTATTAAAAATTCTTTGTTTGTTTCATAAAGAAATATAATATTTGGAGGGTTTTCCTTTGGTTTTTCCACTAGTAATTAAGCGATGAGTCATTGAATCTACCAAATTTTTGGTCACCGATGGCATTATATTCTGCCATTTTACTTGTAATTAATTTTAAATACTTTTTTGCTTTATATTCTTATTTATTTTAAGAATTTTCCGCACTTTCTCATTCTGGTTAACCCGGCAGCGGGCAGGTGGGGTGTGGTACACCCCAGTCACTTTATAATTGTCGCCATTTTTGCAATAACGGCCGTACACAATCATCTAGCCATCTACCTTTCGCAAATATATTGGTCTGTCAATACGCAACAGGATTCAGTCTCAAACTAAATTGCGGAAAGAGTATCATCAAATTAAAGTGACGTGGGGTGTATTAAACCCCACCTGTCCATAAACGTAACATAAATTCTGTGAAGTGTACATATACGAATATACTTATTTTGAAATTTCAAGGTACATTTTATATATCTTTTATATATTACTGAATTTTATTTAGTTTTCCTAAGTGTAGTATATCATATTTTGAAAAAATCAGGCGTATTTGTTGGCCAGGTGGAAAGAAATAGATACTGAAGAGAAAGTCAATAAATAAAATTTGTGATGATAACAATGAATAACCACCGCTTAAAAAATTAAATTCAAAGCAAGGTCGCTGCATAGAATCTCTTAGGGTGAGAGATAGAAAAAGAAAATACCTCGGCAAGTCACGCCAAACATATTTATATATGTAGAGCACGCGAAAATTTACTGTGAAAAGTGCAGCACATTTGAATCTTCATAACTTCTCTGTACCTAAAAGCAACTTAGTAAATGTCTTTTTAGATCATAGGTTCACTTTTCAAGTTTAAGAATGTTATTTATTTTTGTTTGTAATATTTATATATTTCTTTTTTTTATAATATAATGCCAAATAATATTTTCAGTGAGTGTTTATAAGTTCTATTTTTTTTTTACATAAATAATTAAATAATTTTATTGTTTCTTATTTACATTGAACCAGTAACTTCTAAAACACCAACAAATATAATAATAACTAAAAAAAAAATTACCGGATGTTTCATAAAATTAAAATTGAATTGGGGTTTGTCACACCCCACCTGCCCAAATTTGTAATTTCTTTTCACCTGCCCGCTGCCGGGTTAAAGTCCGGAGAATGTGAGGGCTGATTAAGCATATTTTTAATATTATACAGTACGCATTCTCTTATAGACGCGAATTATTTGTCGAATTTTTCTGATGCATGAAATTAAAATTGTCTGTTAAGGCCTTATTTTTCGGCACTTTGTTTTATATTTGCTTTTAAAATATCGAGGTAATCTTTGTTAACCATTGTTGCAATAATTACTAATTTTCGTACTGCCGCTGAGTAAATATAGCCCCTAAACATAATGCTGTCTTTGGAGACTTTTTTGTATGACTGTATGTATTTACAATGATCTATTGTCCGCTTTTTGACTCCAGGATTCGAAACTTTTACACTTAAAAGGGAATAAGTACAGTGTGTGTTCAAAAAAATCCTAACTCGGAGTAGGCTATGAACAAAAAAAAAAAAAAAAACAATTTGAAATGATTTAATTATATGTCAATTTGGCACGAGATATTGTGAAAAATGTTATCTAAAGAAGTCAAAGCTTTTCTTCTTCAATCCTTATTTTAGAACGGTGAATGGCAATATTCTATACCTTTCTTTATTATCTCTTCTCCTTAAAATTAAATTTCACGATCAATTTTGACAACTTGACTTTTGAGATATACGTTTCTGTGTTCATAGCCTACTCCGAATTAACTTTTTTCTGAAATACTGTACATAGCTTTCTACCTCTCGCTAAGAGAGGCACTTTTTGGATTCTTGCTAAAAATGGCATATCCAGATTTTAGTGAATAAGAACGTTTTACAATCCGATTAACGTTTTTACGATGATGTCCGTGTGCGTGTGTGGATGTGTGTATAATATTTAAGACCTGTTTAACTACGTATTCCTCAAGCTGACATTAATGGGAAGAGCTGAAAAGGTTTTGATAACTGAATAACCGGAAGTAGCAGTTTCTTAAGAAAATCTTCTAAATATTATTTTTCGACAATTTTTGTTATTACAAATATTGAAGAACATAAAATTCTCCATCTAATATACTTAAAAATTTTATTATATCTTCTATAGATTTAAAGTTAAAGAAAATGAAATATATACATATATAGAACAATCTGTTGCAATAAATCGCACAGTCCAGTCTATACCAGGGACACCAGTTGTCAAATTCAAATATTTGTAATTGACAGATAAATGCCAATGTCAAAAATCAACAGTTTTAATGACACACTGAAAGCTTTTTCTGGAAAGTACATTTTATTTTTCTTTTTGAATTATTAATTAAATATTTTAAATTGTAAGTCTGTAGATATGTATATTAATAGTAATAGTACATAATATATCCTTAAGAAATACCGCAAATTCCGTCAGTGAATTGGAACCATCTTGAACATTTTAGAAGAGTAGGACAAGATTCCTTGTAGAATGAAAAAATAGATTTAATTAGTATTATTTGTGTTTACAAGAAAATATTAAATTCGATATTTTGTAACAAAATGAAATAGCGGGAGGCATTGTTCTGGTCACAACAGATTTTTACACTTGTATAATAAACTATTTTGTTCTTCTTAGAAAAATTTCAATATTTCTCGCCATATGTTCTCACTTATAAAACACCAAACTATGATTATTTTAAAATTAAGACCAAATTAATTTTTATTGCAAGTTGATATTTGTAATGACATATTTTCTCTGTAAGTTGTATTCTGCGAATTTAACATTACATAACATGTTGATGGTGAATGCAAAATAATCCCATGAGAGTAAAGGAACGCACATCATTCTACTGTTAGCTCAAAGCGTACATATTGCAAAGCGAGATGCAGAGGTAGCAGATGATTATCATTCCACTACTTCTACAAAACTCTGCCTAATTAATCACAGAAAGACAAACAGAAATCACTCAAAGACATTCACTGATGAGTGCAATAATTGAAAACAAAGTATTTTATCGCTGAGCGACGTTTTACTAGAATAATTTTTCGAGAAATAATCAAACTAACGTCAGTGGTGCAGTGTTAAAAAATTAAGTACCGGAACGCTAACCAACCCCCTCCCCCAACCCCAAAATTTTTATATTTTCAAATTAATGTTATAAATGTCTACAGCGCGCCGAAGCAAACAATGACCCTCAAGGGGCGTAACTTGAGGTCGCTACACACACTCGAATGTTTCTATGAAATAATAAAAAGTAATTTGGCGGCAAATGAAATAAAATTGCGTAGTCCAGTTATCATAAATGATTTTGACAGTGTGACATTCACAATCAGAATAACATTTTTTGTTTGAAATCGTCATTAAAGTGCACAAAAATGATAATTAAAAGTTTAGAAATCGGCACTAAAGTAATCCATTATACGACGATTTCATGCAATGGGGTATGTGACTAAATTTTGATTTTTACATATATGATACTAGACCAAAAAATAAAATACCCGCATTTTTTTTAAATTGATTAATTATTCGTAGTTTACGAGGAAATAATCATTAAAACTTTGGAGAACGAATCTGTGACGTCAGTAGGGTAGAATGATAGAAGAAGACAGTTAGACTGAGCAGCTGTCACTTTCGCCATTCCATAACCTATCACAACATATCTATCTCAGTCTAATTGGCTTCTTCTACCATCCTACCCTACTGACGTCACAAATCCCTTCTCCAAAACATGATATTGCTAATAACAATATTATTATAAACTAATATTTAGCTTTTATTATTATAATGAGAAGCTATAGAGGTTTGTTTTTATATATTATGACATATATTGAAATTCGATTATGGTCACATACCCCATTGCAGGGTTGCCAACCTTATGATAACTGCTGTACATAATAACAAATTCGTACATAAAATGACAAATACAAGAAAAATTCAAATTTTGAGTGTTCTTTACAATAACTTCAATGTTCGAGGTTAGCAACATTGACTGTCAGACTGACAGATTATTTTTATCCTAACCTATGGGGTCCCGTGGCCGCGTGCCTGAGTGTCTGGTCGCGAACGTGGGGGAACCGGGTTCGATCCCGACTGACGCCAAATATTTCCAATTTTAAACGGCACAAAAGTGACCCCTGTGGTGCACTCTCCACGCCAGCTATGAGTGCCCGTGAGGTGACGCCTGGTAAGCGCCCACACGCTACAATATATCGTCATCATTACCGATGTCTACATGTGTTGTAGATACTGGCACACCCAGAAATGGGTAATATGCCGTGAGGATATATTTATTTATTTTTTTATTTAACCTATAAAATAAATATTCCTTTCATTTTCACAATTTTTCGATTTCAAATAAAATTTAATATGCACCTCGGCCCTGAAGTTCCTTTTTAAGTTTTAAGGGCCTCGGCAAATAAATTCCACATTCGTGATAAAAAAATAGAACTTCAGTGCTTTGTTACATAAATATAGCTATTTTTTTGGTGACCTCATTCCGTGTGGTACAAATGGAATATGTAGAGTATATGTATTAGTATGTATTCGTGGTAAATCAGAACAAACATACAATAAGTTGGCAATCAAAAGTTGTATTATAAGGTCGGTTTGGTATCGGAACCACACATCACACATCAATTGCTCGTAACAATATTTCTCCGGCGTCTTGCAGCTTCTCCGGAGCCGTTGGCCTTTTAAACAAGGCATATCAATGCAAGCGAGTATTTGTATAATCAAGCAACTGCGGATAACTACATATATAAACACAACCAACGGTAGAACGTGGAAGCAGACTCCAATTCAATATGCACTTCTAGATACTAGATAGTACCTACTTCGTGGTATTTTATACTAGATTTCTATGAGAGCAATTTACGCAATAAAAGTTTTTTATAATTATTTACAAGTAGGTATACATAGTTAAATAATTATATTATACATACGAATGAGACAGTGCGACTGAAATGATATATTATGTGTTCGGTATGGTATAATATGAAGTCATAGAGAATGAAAAACAAAAATAAAAGGAGTTTTCAAATTTTTTATATATTTATATATAAAATTATGGGCAGTACATCTTCTCATTTATAAATAAATAAACATTAATAAAAACTTTTTTTCACTAGCCTATAAACATTTCATTATTGACTCATTATTGTTCCATGAAATTGTTTTTCTATACCTAGAGATCAATTATTGACCAAGGTCAATAATAATGTTATCGTTTCATTCCATTATTTTTGACACCAAATATCATATTGCTTCAAGTCAGTTGCCAATATAATGGAATAAATTTCGTAACTAATTCTTATAATTAGGTATATGCTAGTAGTGAAAATAGTATATTATACGCTCAACAGTGGTTTATATACTATTTTGTTCACTACTAGCACATAAATTCTCTTTGAATTTTTTTTTATTGATAATAACAATAATTTTGACATGAATAATAACGTTACTTATTTGTTAATATTCACAAAAACAAAGTAGGCTGCATTTGTTTTTATCTGACGTTTTGCTCATTTCGCTGGTTTGATAACCTCACTTATGGGCCTTGATTTGTATTTGATTTCATTATTTAATAAAAACACTTTGTGCTCTTACAGTCAGCAGCCTTATTAGTTTATTATTATTTTTAAATAAATCTATTGAAATGTATTTACCTACAAATACAAAAAAATAGTGATTTGTTCAATCCTACATCTACAAATATTTCACATTTTCACCAAAACAGCACAGTAGCAGCGTAAGTCAATTTAAAATTATAGTGGCAAATTTAGGTTATATACTTAACACCTTTCTTGAGTTTTATGAATTAAATAATATTTGGATTTGGAGGCTTGAGTTTGATTGAAAAGTGACAGTTTGTGTTATAGACCTTGGTTAATAATAAATTATTATTGACCTAGGTTACCATGGTTACAAGCAAGCGGTAGTGAAAAACAATTTCTCATGTCAAATAAAGGTAAATAATAGTGGGTTCCTAGGCTAGTAGTGAAAAAAATAATATATACACCTCTGTTATGAAGTACATTATTGTCCTTCGTTCCCTCGGGATATAATCTTTCGCTCGATCAATAATGATACTCTTCATAACCTTGATGTATAATATACTATTTTAAAAATAAGTTTTTAAAAGGGAATAATATTTTTCTTAGGCGATCGTTAACTGAGCGATAGTCAAGTAGACGAGAGTTAAATGGGCGACGGTTATTTAGACGAAAGAAACAATAATTTTGCACATTTGGCAACTATAAAATTTGGTAAAATCTTTTGTGGTCGGCACAGTACTTCTCGCCATTTCCGTTTTGTTACATAAGTATCGAATTTAACATTTCTTGTACACACAAATAGGTAATTCTAATTATATCTATTCTGTCTTTCTATAAGGAATCTTGTTCTACTCTCCTAAAATATTCAAGATGGTACCAATTCATTGATGTGATTGGTGATATTTCTTAAAAATATATATTATTACTATTACTATTAATATAGACCCCTACCTACAATTTTAAATATTTAGTTAATAATTTTATAAGAAATATTAAATATACTTCCCAGAAAAAGCTTTCAGTAATGTTAGTAAAATGTTGATATTTTATAGCAACAAATTATTCTATATATTATATTATCTTTATGTCTAACTCTGGAGAAGATGTAATAAAATTTGTAAGTGTACCTATTGGATGGAGAATTTTATGTTCTTCAATATTTGTAATAACAAAAATTTTCAAAAAATAACATTTAGATGAATTTTTTAATAAACTACTAGTTCCGGTTGTCCAATTGTAATTAAAACCTTTTCAGCTCCTCCCATTAATGTCAGATTGCGGAATACGTAGTTACACAGTTCTTAAGTATTATGGTTTTTTGAGGAATCGTCCTTCCAGAGACACGCACACATACACACACACACACACACACACACACACACACAAAGAGAGAGAGAGAGAGAAACAGACATCATCCTAAAAATGTTATGATCTGATCGTAGGGACCTTAAAACGTGCTTATTCGCTGAAATCTGGATATGTGATTTTAGCAAGAATTCAATATTTCTCTTAGCGAGAGGTAAAAATTGTAAAATGTTGCTTCAATTTTTCTCAAACTATAGGTAACTCACAATTTTTTTATAATTCTACACATTTGATTTTATCTATCGCATCGCCTAGTCACCCTATCCAGTTTAGAGCGACGTAGTGTATTGCTAAATTTTATTGCTTCCTTTTCATTTTGTTGCTTAAACGTTAGCTAATTTATCCTCAGACTTTCGCAAATGTTCCTTCTATCGACGCCTATGCCTTAAGCCATAACGGGAACAATAGAACTTCCTCATTTCCATAAATTTCGTAGTAGGTTCGTCGAGTGAAAGGCTAGAGACCGGTACGGTCTGAGTTATCGCTGGGCATCGCTAATTACATGAGTGCGATAACGTCTGCAGTAGATCACGCGCGGACTTCATTACTCCGTCATGGATCAACAGCAATGAACTTGACATAGGAGGAAATCAAGGAAACAGAACTCAAGAACGAAAACACCATACAATAGTTGGATTAGTTTAATCGAATCATACTACACTCGTTTATGTTAAGTTATGTAAAGATATAAAAGTATTATATCACTGAATTCAGAAATAAATTCTGTAACGAATGAGGAAATAATATGCAGTATGTCCCGTTTAGAGGTGCCACCATTGGGATCTCGAGAGAGAAAAATTAAATTTTAGGAGCAAAACAAATATAAAACATAATAACCCTTACATCATTGAAAAGAGAAAAAAATAATAATTTTTTTGAGACTGAAATCAGATATGGGTTTTATTTAAAAAAATATAAGTTTGTGTTATATCTCGAAAATTTACAGATATAAAAATTTATTTCGTACGCCACTGGTTAGTTAATAAAAATATCTATCTTTTGTATTTGAAATGTTTTTCTCAATTACTAATAGTTTAGAAGTTATTTGAAAAAGAAAAAATCAACAATATTCAGTTTTTCATCATTATCTAGTGCCCTATGAGAATTTTTGGAAAAACAAAAGCACATCTGAGATGGCCTCCCAAAGGCGCACAAAAAGTTCCATTTAACCGACATCGTATCTCTTATAGTTCTCGAGATCTCAATGGTGGCACCTCTAAATGGGACACACTGTATATGTTCTCATTTAAAATAAAAAAGTTAGGTCACATATTTTGAGAACCACTGGTCGAAAAACATTTTTTCTTTTCTTTAAATTTATCTTGCGAAATAGAAATTGTTTGCCCTTTTAACCGTCTTTGTAGCTCTTATAATTCTCGAGATAGCAATGATGGCCACTTAAAAATGAACACATGTATTTAATTGTATAAGTAATATTTAACTAATTTTATAAAGGAGTGTCTAAAGAGTTTATGATACGTTTTTTCTTATAATATTACGAATACGAAGAAATATTTTGTGAAAAATTTATGGACTTCGCCGGGATTTGAACCTAGGACCTTCTATTACAGGTACGATGCTCTCCCAACAAAGAAGCTAGAAAAGATTCAGAAATTAGTGTCGAGAAGCGGAATGCTTCGAAGACACTGATGGCTGTTATAACCACTGAAATATATATTAACTGGAATGCGCGTACGTACCGTGACCGTGAAGGCATATTGAAAGCTGGCTCTGCTGGTGTAGTCGGCAAGCATCGGGATAGTTCGTGACTAGACGAAAATTATTTCGTGTGGCACAGGTTTAAATAAATGAAGCATAACATGAAAATAAAGCGATCAGCTATGATACGAATTATTCGGGTAGGTTCGGTTTAACACGAACGTGCGCGAACAGGACCAGCCATTATTGTTCATTGGGGCTTCAGTGTAGCGTACGCTGATAGGTAGAGTATGCGAGTTCCAGTTAGTATATATTTCAGTGGTTATAACTGAGCAAAACCAAATAGGTATAGTACAAGTGAATGTTAAAATTAAATTAGATTTTTTTGCAAAGAGAAATTTATTTTTGTTTTATTATTATTATTATTATTATTATTATTATTATTATTATTATTATTTGCATGTTTCATTAATGAAAATAAATAATAATTTTCTATGTCGTATTTAGCTCTTTTTTTAAATATGCGCAGTTAGAAGTTAGAACTTTGATTCCATGAAGGCTCTAAAAAAATGAAGTATGGTTCTAAATGCCTATTTTTCTAATATTTTTTCGGTAACTAAGCATACCCTTGTAATATTTCT
This sequence comes from Ophonus ardosiacus, assembly GCA_943142095.1. Classification (NCBI taxonomy): domain Eukaryota; kingdom Metazoa; phylum Arthropoda; class Insecta; order Coleoptera; family Carabidae; genus Ophonus; species Ophonus ardosiacus. The sequence goes on from OW964823.1 coordinate 79,559,949, forward strand.
TCAAAATTTTTATAATATAATCAAGTGCATTATTAGAGTTAAAAAATGGTAATTCGATAAATGGTTAGTACCACAAGCCTTGTTTTGTAAACGCTGTTTTCAAAAAAGCCAAATTTCAATATTTAATTTCACCCTTTTGTTTAAAGAACAATTTTTTCAAAATATTTATTTGAATAAAAACTATGTTCTGCTTTAAAATAATATTTTGAAAAAAATGTTTTTTTTAATATTGAAATTTGGCATTTTTAAAACCGCGTTTTCAAAACAAGGCTTGTGATGCCAGCCAACACGTTTAATAACAGCGAGCTAAAATTCTAATCAGTATCTTAGTCATTTTTCTTTGTTGGATTCACAACCTTATTATTCTAGACCCGCAATTTGTTAAAAAATTGTTTTATTACTTTGCTACTGGATAAAATTATTATGAAAATACCTCAATAACATTTCGAAAAAATGTGGCCAGCACATTACCTTCCTTCAATTCTATGTATTTTGTACAAATCCCATACCAAAAGATCCTTGGAAAAGATTCTATATATCCAGTAAAATTGTAACACGAACATATACTATTTTCTACAAATTCCATACCGAAAGTTCCTTGGAAAAGATTCTGTAAAGCTGGCTGATTTATCTCTTCATAATACTTTAATTCTATATCTATTGAATATGAAGGAAAATGTATAATCAAACCGTATAGACATTAAGATATTCTTTCATATTGATAATCACATAAAATGTTAAAAAATGATATTTAAGTTCGTGTTTTTAAGAAAAACTGTTAAGAACTTCAAATAAGGGAACTTTCGGTTGACCATTTATAACCCAAATCTAATCAGCTCTTATGGATGCAAAGAAGAAGAATAAGAAAGAATTATAATTTTTAGAATTGTATTATTGGAGTTATCGTCGGAGAAAAATTTATCACACACACAAACGCACACACACACACACACACACACACACACACACACACACACACACACACACACATCTATCTTAAACATGGCATCTAGTAAACATTATTTTCGGTAATATAACAATTTTTAGATAAAACACACTCCCACGTTTTGTAACGGAAAAAAGTAAGTCAGTAGTAATTTATTTGTTGATCCATTTGGACATAGCCATAGACTCTTAAGAAACAGGAAAGCATTCCGTCTAGTCTTCATTCAAATAATAGATCTAGTTTTTGTTGGGAGTTCGTGACTTTCAAAATGTATTTGAATACGGGTCGAAGAATAGGCACTACCTACTGCACGACTTCTTTCTATAATTATCAGTCTCTTCATTATACAATATAACTAGAGTTCTGTACCTTTGCTGCACGTAATTACTTCATCGGTACTTTTAATGTTATGTATACTCGTAGTTGTGCGATTTTATCGTCATGTTCATTATGATTTCTATATGTTTAATGTAGATATATTTTATTTACACCATGTAGTTTAAATTTATCGGTAATTATCTGTTTTCAATTTAATTGTATTGATGAAAAAAAATATCTCTTTATAAATACGTATTTAGTTCCGTAACCAGAATGTAGGGCATTAGGACATTATTCAATATACAGACCCGCGAAATGTCAGTTGTCAACTGCGCCCTATAAATGCCATGCATTCATATGATTCATACATACAAACTATTGTTTTATTTGACTATTAGTATTTTCTTTATAAAACGTTACCATTATTAATTTGAAATTTGAACTGTATAACTAGAGAATTGTGTTTATCTTTAAAACATAGGCTGCGGGATTTATAAAATAGATTGTTGTATATATTTATCTATAAGATGTTATACAAAAAGTATGAATACATATCTGTAGAAAATTTAATAATCTTTAATTTTAAAAATAACATAAATCGCGAAAAATTACATTTAAAGATATTTTTCAAAGAAAAACTATTTACATCAAAATCTAATGCCTTCTAACCAGGGAACACACGCATCGTCCTAATGTTCATTCATCAACATGTTCAATTCTCACTTCGTTCAGTTTCATAACGTTCAAATCTACAAAACGTTCATCCATGAAGTTGGCGCGTATCAAAACGTTTATTTCTCGCGCGCTTCCAAAATTAAACAGTACATCACTGTCTACCTAAATTCGGTTGTGCGTTTAGGTTATGTTTGTTTAAGATTATTTTTATAAAAGTTACACGCCCAGATATGTACAGGGCGATCTATATGCATTAGGAATTTGTATAAGACAAGAAATGTACAAGACAATATTTGTACGTTATGAAAATGTACAAGGCAAGGTATGTACAGGGCGATCTAAGATCTAAGTACATTATGAATTTGTATACCTACCCATTTGTACCAGGGTATCGAACCCGAACCGAAACCAAACCGTAACATTTTAGGGAACCCAAACCGAGAACCGAACCTCAGATACATTTTTAATTGAACCTGTGTTGAAACCGAACCGAGTATTAAAATTCAGGTTCGGGGTTCAACTCCGGTTCAGGTTAATTTTTAGTTCGAAAAGTAACTACAGCCGATAATCGACGTCTTAGGCGTCTGCGTTGCTGTCTGGGCTGACTTTTCGTGAAAATTGTGTTCGTTTCTTGTTGCGTTTTGCGTAAATTCCGGCTCTCATTTTCCATTATTTCGAACCGCAACCGCGAACAAAACCGCAAATTTTATTAATGCTTAAACCAGAACTGCACCCGAACCCATCTTTTATAAAACAAATTCACCTGAACCTAAACCTAACCTAGTTTTTGGCGGGTTCGATGCCCTGATTTGTACTGAGTAAAACATTTTATTTGCAATTTATTCTTTAGAATGTACTGTTTAAATTTGGAAGCGCGCGAGAAATAAAAGTTTTTTTACGCGCCAACTTCATGGATGAACGTTTTGTAGATTTGAACGTTATAAAACTGAACGAAGTGAGAATTGAACATGTTGATGAATGAACATTAGGACTTTGCATACCTAGCCTTCTAACCATATTAAAGCAAGGTAGAAATACAAGGTTTCAGAAGTTTCTGAATGATAGTATTTGGGAGGTAGAAACATTTTTTCTTGACAATTAAAGCTTGAAAATTTTAAGCTTAGCTTGGCTTAAAATAGATATGAAAGCAAAGTCTGAAAGCTTTTAAAATTTTAAGCTCGACTTGACTTTCAAGCTTGTCTAGTTTTCCATGCTTTGTAAATGCTCCTATGTGAACTCATCCGGGGTCCCGTGACCACGTGCCTGAGTGTCTGGTCGCGAATCTGGGGAACCCGGTTCGATCCCGACCGACACCAAATATTTTGAATTTTAAATGCCACAAAGTGACCCCTGTAATATGCTCTCCACGCCAGCTATGAGTGCCCGTGAGGTGACACCTGGCAAGCGCCCGCACGGTACAAATATGTCATTATCATTACCGATATCTGCGATAAAGCAGATTGTGGCACACTCAGAAATGGGTAATATGCCGTGATGATATATTTATTTATTTGTGAATTTATTTATCCATGGGCGTTCGATAGTTCTTATTTTATTTGTAGATGTAAAGGAATATATTAGGGAAGTAAGACAGAGTGATAGACTTGAGTTTGTGGTGGCGCCCACGATCTGTTCGTAGGAGGCTGTGATAGCTCTCGCGTTCTCTCGGACCAATCGCGTTCGATATGCAAAGTGGGCGTGATCCGTTGCTGACGCTCCTACACGCACACATGCATACGTATACGTGTCATCTTCACATATCGACTGCAATACCAATACCTAACCTACACAGTACACAGAAAGTATAACATACATAAATAATAAGTCTACATGATGGCAACCAAATTGTTATAAGTACCAGTGGCGTAGCTAGGATTTTCAAAAGGGGGGTGGGGGATATGATGCCACAAAAATTTACGGCGTAACTAGGAATTCTGTTTTTTTTTTTTGGGGGGGACAATATACAATAAGTGTGCAATACTGCAATAAAACAAACGTTGATATTATTGAACAAATACGTAAAGTTTAAATTTATTATTTTTATTTTAATTACTGGTTATGTTTAAGGCTGCTTTGACGTTTCAATCTTTTGAATTTTAAAAGTTACTAGTTCACCAACGAACCTATCGGAAGAGATATTGTGCTAAGGGTAGAACTTATGATAGGATCCGATACAAATAGATGGCAGAACAGGTCGTTTCATAACTTGTAACTATAATAATTTTAATAAAATTATTATATAGATTATGGAAGGAATTTCAAGCAATCGTTTATTATAAAATCTATTTCATCAATTAGGGTTTAAACCCAAAACTCTCCCCCCCCCCCCCCCCCCCGTTGGCTACGCCACTGATAAGTACAGAGTGCCCAGTTTATAAGTTCCCGCCTTAAAGTTTAAAAATAGGCAACCCGTGTTACATTTCATAAGTGACATGGTTTTTAAAATTTTGTTTTGCTCTTAAACCTACTGTGATTATTCTATTTAAAGTACTAATATTTACCAAGTGATTTATAAAATGTATTCTGTTTTGCCTATTTTTAAACTTTAAGGCGGGAACTTATAAAATGGGCATCCTGTATATTCATTACTATGATTGTCATATTTAGAAAATTTTGTTTCGAGTTTTGGGAATATTGGCTCAAGTTGCTCAAACAAATAGGTGTTTTGCTATCAGCCACCGTAAGTTTTTAAAATTGCAACCGCTGAGATTTCTTAGCACAAAAAAAATAATGAATGAAAACACTTGTGATCTTAGGTTACACTTCATTTCACTTAAGAAAATAGTAGATGGCGCTTGAGAGCCGACCGTTTTACATGTATTAAATAAATAATTTAAATTCGTGAAACCAAACTTTGTGAATAATAAATATTTTTATCTGTAAAAATGTTCAAGACCTGAGTATTAAAAACTGCACAAAACATGGTTAAATGGCACTCTCTGCAGATTTTAATGGTGTAATTTTTTATAACCATTAACAAAGATTATTATTATTATTATTATTATTATTATTATTATTATTATTATTATTATTATTTTATTTGATAAGTGTCAACTGGCAACTAGATTTGCATTTTGACCAATGCTATTTCTTACGTAAAATGAAGTATAGGTTAGGCCCCAAATTAGGATATTATCGAATGGGGCAATAACCATTGCAAACAAATGGTAAACTTATAAATAATTACAAGGTAGCATTCTTTTAAACCAAGAATTTTAATAAAATAAAAATGATGATATATTATTTAATATGAAAAGTGAGACATTGGTGTATAACATGGAAAATCAATGAAACGATTATTCTAGCTCTTCATAAATATAAATAAATATATCATCACGGCATATTACCCATAAAAAGTGAAAACTAATTATAAAATTATAGTTTTTATGAGATTTTATTCTAGGTAGCCATGGAGTTATGACAAAAAAAATAAATAAATGCATTATTCTTAACTATCAATGATAACTAAATTAATAAAATATCTTTTAGAACTCATATTAATAATTGGAATAATACTACCTTTTTACCTCCCGCTACCCTAGGTAAGGGAGGTATAGGGATCGTGCTAAAAATCACATATAGAGATTTTAGTGAATAAGCACGTTTTGATGTCCCCAGAACCCGATTTTAACATTTTTTCTTGAAAAAAAATAGATTGAATATAATTACTCAGCAACTTTTACTAATAATAATGAAATATAATGGTACAATCTCCAATTCTACTATAATAGCTTTAGTAAATAACTCTAAATAACTTTAAATATAAATTTATAATATAATTTATTTTCATATATCATTTTGCCTATGCCTCAAACAAAAACAATATTTCAATAACAATTTTGACATATTTAAACAAATGTCACTGTTCACTGTCAGGAAGTAATTACATTATAATTAATAATGAAACCGAGTTAAGGAGAATGTAGCAATAATATATGTATTTGAATCTAATAAAATTAAGGTTTGTAAAAATAATATATTTTCAATCATACATAAATATTAGCAGTACTATTGATTTGCTTCATTGTCTTCTAGAATAAGAATTTGAAAAGATGTCAAGATGTGAGTACTATTTTGATTTTTGTTAAGTGTTTTTCTTAGTTTTGTCAATATTTGTAAAATTTATTTTGTGTATGATATATTTGTTAAATGTAAAATAAAAATTGTTATGAGTGAATGTAAAAGTATTTGAACATAATGATTGCTTTATTTATACTGCATGGTTAAATACCCAGCGGGAGGTTATGGGCAGGCCACATCAGATTTTTAGTTTAAGTTCTGTATTTTTTATTTTTAAAACCCACCGTTTCGGCACCCTAAACTGGTGCCTTCTTCAGAGGAAATTGACCCAAAAAATAAACAAAGAGAGAGAGACGGTAGAATACCCCATTATAATGAACATTTCAAATAATAGGTATAGAATTATATGACGTATGAGTATGTAATTTTTTAGAAACTTATTTAAGATGTGCGCTATACTATTCTGTTATTTACTTTAAAAAAAGTGATCTATTTCTTCTTGCATAATAAGCGTAGGTAATGAGTCTTGTTGAGAAGCAATAATATGTTATGAAATTATACGATATTATAAACAAATGCAAATGTTGTGCATTACACATTTATGAGCAGTTAGATTAGCATGAGGTTATGCAAGTTATGCGAAACGAGTCGACCCGGCATGCATAATACCTTATTAGTGATTTGCACTGCAACTCAACGGCCGGAAAGAGTAATAATCATTGCAGACGGAAATAATGCCATCAGATATGCAAGTGTTTTTACCTTACATCTGCCTACTGTGAATCTGCTTAATTAAATTATAATTCTGCTAATTATATTAAGATGTTTATGAGTGTAGCAAAACGATGCATACGAAAACTTAAATTATATGGCTTATCGAATTAGCCATTTATTAACACTTTGTAATCATTTGCATAATAATGCCTACCATTATTATATGGGAGATGATTCTTCAAAATACTATTATTTAATTCCAAACAAAACACAGCTTATTTATGTCAGAAGGTAATATTTTTCTAAATTTTTCTTGTAACATAGACCATAACCAGTACAATACCAGAAGGAAAAATTAATTTAAAATTCCATTAGTAGATTAAATTGTTCCAAAAATCTCCACGTCTTGTGGGAATTAATATTTATAATAAACTACCACTGGAAACTAAAAACTCTAATACCTTAAATAATTTCAAAGCAAAACTTAAAAATGCTTCTCGATAGCTGTTTTTATAATATAAACTAATATTTTTAGTATTGTGATAATGTTTCGTAATTTACTTAATTGTTTATTTATTTATTTATTTATTTGTTTATTTATTTATTTCATTAAGTACATTACAGGCAAGGCCCAAATAGTACAGCTAACAAGTATATAATGCTCATTTCGCTAAACAAATGCGACATGAATTCAAAAATTACAGCAACATAACTAAAGATAACAAATTTAAATTTAATTTTAACATATCTAATACAAAAACACCAAAAATTTCGTCCAATGTAAATACATAGATTACATAAATTTGAAATATGAATGATTAATTTATCTTATTATTCTTAACAACGTATTCAAAGTAATATTAAATATATTAAAGGTTGAGGATACTTCATTTAAGTTTCTGGACAACCTGTTAATTAAGGAATGCTGACCGTGCGACTAAAATTGATATTTAATATATGCTGCGATCTTGATCTAAATTGAGGTATTTTAAAATGGAATAAGCTTACAAGTTCAGGGGCATCTATAAGGCCGTTAATTACTTTAAAAGCAAATATAATTTCTGCTTTTTTTCTTCTTTCAGCTAAAGTTTTGAAATTCAACATTCTTAATCTCTCAATGTACGGATAGTTTTCTTTTTGTAAATTTAGTTTGTAAAAAATGAAATTTATTATCTTTTTCTGAATATTTTCAATTCTTTTAATACTGTTTTGATAGTTTGGAGACCAAATAATACTGCAGTATTCTAAATTACTACGAATTAAAGAATTATATAATAATATTACTGAATTATGATTTTTGAAGTCTTTGCAATGGCGAAGAATAAATCCACAAAGTTTGAGAGATTTTTTAACTATAAAATCAATATGTAATTTAAAGTTAAGATCAGCATCAATGAGGATACCTAAATCTTTAATGACGTGTACTTTTTCAAGTTCAATATTATTTAATTTATATTGTATTAGTTAATTGTGACCCTACCTGAAATTTATAAGTAAAGAAATGGGCTTAAGAATCATGAAGAATTTTTTAAATAAACGACGAAAGAAATTATGAAAAATTCAATGACACCGCAGGGATTTGAACCCCGGCCTTCTCGTATCTAGCGAGACGCTCTAACCAACTGAGCCACATAGACATTGAATCTTCCACAATTTCTTTTTACAAATGTCGTAGCCCATTTCGTTCTTTATAAACTTCAAGTAGGGTCATAATTAATTAATTTCAACGTTTCTGTGACGGTCAGTGGCGTAAATATGCCAATGCAGCCAATGCGGTGCATTGGGGCCCACGTCACAAAAGGGTCCATTTGCTGAATCTAATATATATGTATATATTAAATATGTCATTAAATTTAATTATACATACACACATACATACATTCATAAAATCACGCGTATCCCACTTAGTGGGTTAGCAAAAACCCGAAAACAAAATTAACAATAGGGAAAGGGATAAAAAAAAATCATCTTTCGCCACACATTCCTGTACAAACATACTTCGTTTACAACGTCCACATAAAACTTCAGCTGTCTCTCCATTCTCATAAAACATTCTTACTAACCATACATCTTCACACCACAACATTAAAAATTAAATTAACATTAAATTTAATTATGTATATCTGATATTAATATAATATTACGAAATATTTAAATTTTATACTCTACCCAATAATTCAATTCAACAGCAATATAGTTTTAATTTATTACAATACGCAATTCTAACAGTTTTAACTTGAATGAAAACAGCATTATAAAACGGGAAAAAGATCCAAGAAATGTATTCAAATGATCTAGCTGAATCTCTCACAATGCAGTTGCTGCTATATATTAAATATTTAAAGAGATAAATTGAAAAACAATAGAATTCGTGAGTTGGCTGAACTAGTAATGACTATTAATTTTTTTTTTTTTGTATTTAACAATACCTGTGTAACAATATCGTTCGTTTTCCAAATTAAAAATTATTAAATAGTATCTGCGAAATACTATGAACCAACAACGTTTCCCTTCATTAGCAGGAAATTATATTTTTTTCCTAGCCAATACAAGAAACTTTTTTTTACCTTCCGTCACCTTTAGGTAAGGAAGGTATTGTCTTTGGTCAAAAAATTCGGTGGTGAGTTCTTAATGAATAAGCACGTTTTAGGGTCCCCACAATACGAATTTACTATTTTTAAGATGATGTCTGTATGTATGTGTGTGTGTGTGTGTGTCCGTGTGTGCGTGTGTGTGTATGTGTGTCCGTGTGTGACAAATTTTTCTCCAACGATAACTCCAATACTAAAATTCTAAAAATTATAATTCTTTCGTATTCCTCTTCTATACATCCATATGAAGAGTTGATTAGATTTTGGTTATAATTGATCCACCAGAAGTACCCTTATTTGAAGTTTTTAACAGTGTTTCATAAAAAAACGCAGTTAAATATTATTTTTTGACATTTTATTATTATATATATTAAAGAAAATACTCTTCTCTACACAGTTTGATTATACATTTTCCTTCATATTCAATAGATGTAAATTTAAAGCATTATAAAGAAATTAATTTTCAAAAATTAGTCAGCTTTGTTATTTATCATGGAAACAGCTGACATAATTATTCAAAAAAATTTAATTGACAGATGTCAGTTGCAAGTGCAAAACCAAATATGGAAAAAAGTGTAGGATCTAAAATTGAAGGCCAAAGAAAAGATGGAAGGACATTACTTAGTGTAGTTTATGTTATAATTTTATTGGATTTATAGAACCTTTTCAAATGAACATTTGGTAAGGGATTTGTAAAAAAATAATATGTGTTCGTGTTCGATTTTACATGATATTATATAGAATCTGTTCCAAGGACCTTTTGGTATGGGATTTGTACAAAATACATCGAATTGACGGAAGGTCTTGTGCTGGTCACAACAGATTTTTTATTTAGGGGGGGGGGGGTACTCATTTACGACATTATTTTATTAACATTGTTTATTATTTCTTTCATAAATTGTTATTCTGGTTAATTTTGTAAAGTAAATGTAAGATTTTTATGCAGTCACTCTATTTTTGTCTCACCCCACATCCATATTCAAATAAATAAGTACCTATAGATTTTTAAATGGTATTCTAATTTAATTTTAACAACGAAGCACAACCGGAAAAACAGTTTTTTTGTAATAAAAAATACAAATATGATACGCAACAAAGCAACAGTGAATGCCGGTCAAGATACATGTCACGTAAACGTATAAATATTGAAATCCAATAGTGCCAACATATAATTTGAAATAAATTAAAAATGCGTTAAAATACTATGTTCGATTTTCAATTGTAAATTTAATTAAAATGTATAAAGTATAGTATTTAGTTTCTTCGTTTTTCTAAACATAAACATCACTCGGTCATTACTACAGTTTTTTTTTTTTCATATTGTAATGTTTCTATGACGTAATTTATCTGCATATTTTTTTTACTATACTTGTAAAATTTAGTAAGATACTTTTAAATTACTCATTTAACGTCCATAAGTTTTATGAATATATCATCTGTATACTTCTTAACTATAGGAATTTTGAAAATTTATTGAATACCTATTTAATGTATGGGAGTTAAAATATAAGCAATAATACACCTTTCTTCACAAAATATTTTTAATTACAAAATGTACATTTCGACTGCAAAGCAATCATCAGCAGTTGTACTACAATAAAAACATAATATTTATAAATATGTCAAAATTATTTTAAATTATGTCAAAGTCACAACATTTATATCATATTTGATAATTTAATTATAAAAATAAAAATAAGTAATAAAATAGTTAAATTAGAGTTAATATTAATATGGGGAATGATGTTTAACAATTGGGTTTACAAATTTTGGTAGTGTATTCTGTACCTAGTGGTGACAAATCAGTGTTTAATAAATGTTGTTTTTGTTTTTTAATTTAAATAGTTTCCAACATGTTAAGATTTTTGTGGTAATTAACTTTTAAACATTTAACATTATCAGAAGAAAAGTTATGACCTGTTTTATGATGGTGTAGGGCTATGGCTGAAATAAAAATGTTTTTACTTTTAAGATTTAATAGGCCAATTCTGAACAAATCTGTAAGGGTTGGTTTATGATGAATTTAATTTACGAATTTACAATTTATAATTTAGATTTTAAAATATAAACTCACGTAAAACGTATACGATGGTTTATGAACGATTTACAAATTTAGAAATTTGAAATTTAGATTTGGAATATAACTATATTTTATATTTTCAAATGTAAATTTCAAATTCGACCAATCACAAGAGAGAACCATTAAACATGGCGGTAACGTATAACTTTGCTTCATCTGTCAACTTTCTTTTTTGTTTGTGAATTGTTGACATTTTGAACCTGGAATCACATGAACAAATTGATATTTTGTTTTTTGTTGATAATCAGTATTCGCGAACATCGTAATTTGTATGACAAAGCAAATAAATTTGCGTAGTTTCAATTTCAACGCAACGAGGGGTGGCAAGGAATTAAATATATGTACACTCATATGAGTATATTTCAAGAATTGTTCATGATCTTATTTCACTTCCAGAAACAAACTATGATACTGCCCGTTAACAAATCAATGTGTTCATAGGCCTAACCACGGCCTAACAGACCGACCAACTACGGTTTTTAAGTTTGTGTTTGTTTTATTTCTGTACTATATAAATCAACAATAGTAAAAAAATAAACATTCCCGTTATTATTAAAGAATAATCTTGTTCATTAGCGTCTAACAAATTCAGGGCTAAAATATATTTGTAACCTAAAATCTTAAGTGACAACTGGGGAAAAGTCAAATAACAAGCAGTGACAAGTCACGTGACGGATGCTGATTGGTCAGATCCAGAATTTTAAAATCGAACATAAACCAGAGAGAAAATTGTAAATTTTAAATCAAAATTTCTAAATGTAAATTTATAAATTAAATTCATCATAAACCAGCCCTAAGTCTTACAGATCTGTAAATCTGTAAAGAAACTGACAAAAACACATCTAGTTTTGTTGATTACTATAAAATTATACATAAGAATGGCTGGTTTCATTGCGATTTTGTTCATTATTTACAAATTTACAGATCTGTAAGACTTACAGTTTTGTTCAGAATCGGGCCATAAATCTAGTACTAATTTTTCGTTTAGTTTGACCGATATATAATTTATCACATCGGTTACATTATATTGAATAAATTCCAGAACAGTCAGATTTGTTTCTATAGAAAATGTTATGGGAGTTATTTTTTATTGGTTCCTTCCTCTCTCTATTTATGACCGACACTGTATATGTTCCTATTTAAAGACAAAAATTCAAAATAGCTAAGTAATAAATAGAATGGAAACTTGTCGTATTATGGCAGTCTTCTGCTACTCTACATTTCATTAACAGTTCGTTAATTAGGTACATTCCCTCTGCCTGGTTTCATTGAGTAGAGCAGCTCTTGAATCGATCTCCAATTCTCGCTGCGTACTAGCTACTATTGAATCTGTGCACATTTTACGACATCTTTAATTGCAAAACCTGGAGAATAAAAGCAACAATTGTGCTCCAGCACAACATTAACGATTAATTAACAGTTGGAAAAAGCGGCAGCACCAGTGTAGGCAAAACCCCAGTTCTCAACATCATAGAATTCTCTAATTAGCACCAGTGGCGTGCGGTATGGGAAAGCTGCAGGGGGCGCGCTTGATTGCGGCAGACGTGTCACACATAAACATGCCGGGGCGGGGAGAAAAACTAGAGAAGGGCTGCTTCTTGTAAACCACATGTAATTAAACGTGTGTTAAGACGGTGATTTCTTTTAAGTGAAAGCTTCATCTTTTTTACTAAAAGGTTTGTTCAACGCAGCGCTCTTAATTACTGTATTACACGTTCATGATTTACTCCATGTTTGTTATTTAAAACATACGTGAACAAGGTAATAATATTGTTGTATCTTAAAAAATTTGAGGCCAAAAATAATCCAGCTTATCAAGTGAATATTTCGTCAACATATAACTTTGATTATAATAAATTTTTAATTAATAATATATTTGGAGAACCTGCAGTTAAGGATTAATTTCTCGGCTGTCGTGTAGATTAGGTGGTAACAATGGGGTCCTCCACCATAATGACAAATTAGAAAATTGTGTAGGTAATAGAAACTATCAAAGTTTAAAAAAGTTAATTGAAACAAATTAAATTTTAGAATTAGAAATTAGAATCTTTTCCAGGGAACTTTTTTATAGCATTTATCCATTTTTATCTCAATACTTTTATTTCTAAAAATTCGCACAGTTGCTCAAACACTCTAAAAACATTCTCTTTACAATCAAATAATATTACTGCCAAGTTTATATCTGTACCCATTTTTGAATTATTGCCCCAAAAGTAAAAGATAAAAACTTCAAAATTTAAAGCTTTGTTCAAGACTGCCCATTTTTGGGTATTAACCCAAAAATGGGTCGAGATATGAATTCGGCGACATCACCGTTCGATTCTACGGACAAAAATACGTAAGTATGGCAATTTTCATAATTTTTGTCGAACCGGTTCATTTTTTATGAATAAAAACTTGAAAACCCCTGAAAATGGCTAAAATCTAAAAAATCGTAATCGTATACCTTAGATTTTTGCGATTTTTGACCATTTTCAGTTATTTTGCTTTAGAGATTGTATGCGGTGTTCAAAAATTCTGAAAATTGGTGTACTTATGTAATAACCATAAATGGGCAGTTTTGAGCATAACTTTGAATCTAAATATCTCGAGAACGAAAAGAAGTATCGACCTACGGTTTCAAAATTTTGAATTAAATTTTTGAAAATTTTGAAGGTTTTGTCTAAATGTGTGTTTAAAAAAGTTAATTGAAACAAATTAAAATTTAGAATTAGAAATTAGAATCTTTTCCAAGGAACTTTTTTATAGCATTTATCCATTTATATTTCAATACTTTTATTTCTAAAAATTTACACAGTTGTTCAAACACTCTAAAAATGTATACACTTACGTAATATTCTCTTTACAATCAAATCATTTTACTACCAAGTTTATATCTTTACCCATTTTTGAATTATTGCCCCAAAAGTTAGAAACTTCAAAATTTTCAGAAATCTAATTTTTATGTATCTAGATACTTCTCAATGCGCTGATTACAAATTTTGAAAGCGCAGGTCGATATCTCGTTTCGTTCTCGAGATATTTAAATTTAAAGTTTTGTTCAAGACTGCCCATTTTTGGGTATTAACCCAAAAATGGGTCGAGATATGAATTTGGCGACATCACCATTCGATTCTACGGACAAAAATACATAAGTACCTATAGCAATTTTCAAAATTTTTGTCCAACCGGTTCATTTTTATGAATAAAAACTTGAAAACCCCTGAAAATGGCCAAAATATAAAAAATCGTAAGGGGTATACCTTAGATTTTTGCGATTTTTGGCCATTTTCAGTTATTTTGCTTTAGACATTGTATTCGGTGTTCAAAAATTCTGAAAATTGGTGTACTTATGTAATTTTTCCCGTAGAATCGAATGGTGTTGTCGCCAAATTTATATCTCGACCCATTTTTGGGTTAATAACCATAAATGGGCAGTTTTGAGCAAAACTTTCAATCAAAATATTTCGAGAACGAAAAGAAATATCGACCTACGGTTTCAAAATTTTGAATCAGCGTATTGAGAAGGATCTAGATACATAAAAATTAGATTTTTGAAAATTTTGAAGGTTTTGTCTAAATGTGGGGTTTTTAAGGATACGTTGTTTTGGTTATAATTTCACCTTAGACTCCTTTCTATTATTTAATTATTAGTTTTTAAAACATTCAAGTTTTCAATGTCGTTAACATTTATGGCACATATACTCAGTTCTAAATTCTTAAGCCTTCTGTTATTGCCTTTTTGTAATACTCAAAACAATTTCAAGTACTTAATATAGAAAACAACGAAAGTGTTGAAACGGATCACTTTATGTGACTCCAATTATTAGCGACCTCTATGTTTTAGAATATTAGAAAAAGTATTACAGTTTAACGAATAACAAAGACTTTCTAGAACAGACAGGTTTTTAGATAAAGTTTTATAAGAGAAAAATTAATAATAATAATGGAGAATCCAAAATATAAAAACATATATATATTTTGTACATTTATTACATGAATATAAATTAAATAAAGTGCATTAATTTGCAAAGTATACAATGTATCTTTTCTCTCCCCATTTTGCGATGTAATTTATTGGTGCGGATGTGCTTCATCTGTAAAGCGAAATAAAAAGATACATATTTTAAAATGCGAGTCACGATCTTCATTAAGAGAGTTCAGTAAATATTATAATCAGTTATTGTTAAACAACACGAAAGAGAATCATTTCGCGTGACTCTTTCAGTTTTGCATACCGTTTATCTTGCATCGCTCATGAATATTCAATATTTTTAATATTATATGCTTAAACTTTCTTTGTTTCCACATATGCAGAGAATAAGTTATAGTCAATCATAAAAGTAATTAAAATATTACTTATAGCACTATTCCAATATACAAATGAAGGCTTTTTTATATAGCGAAAATGAGTTAGTAGATTTGGATTTTGCGTGTCTTTTTAAATAGTGTAATTAAAAATCACCTACCTATAAACTTCAGATAAAATCACATTCGAAAATTGGTCATTTATATAACTAGCCCTAAAATTGTACGATAGCGACTAACAAAATTTGAAAAAGTTATTAATTATGTAGTTCCATAAGTGTGGTTCACGTATTCGCATCTCCTGAGGAAGACTCATATGGAGCTCGAAACCGGTCGACCCGAGAATTTAGTAAATAAAATTTTGTGACTGTAATCCAGAAATTTTTATTACCTCAACAATATTTGCGTTTATATTATTTCTTCACTTCTCAATTACACGTCTACTTTATTCCTAATTCTTATTATTTTAAAGCATTTTCAAGTAAATAAATCTAGAAAATAAATAACAACTACAGTTAATCAAATATTATTTGTTTGAATTTATAATGCTATCGACATTTTGAAATCCGAAATTCATTTTCAAGTATCAGAATATGAAAATTATTTTGAATTCGTCCGTATAATTGATCTTTTCGGGATTTATTTTAACATCCCATTTTTATGTTTCACGAATAACAGTAGCAGGCAATGAATAAAAAATTAAAATGAATTTGTTTTTATTGGTTATGTTGTTACGTATTTTATTAACGCTCATTCAGAGCTACGAAAATAAGAAATATAAATACTCGGAAAATTATAAATAAGATTTTATGGTTGGTGTTCACAGCTTCGAAAATAAAACATGAATTAACATCCTATCAGTTAATATATTCATAATTAACAAGTAATAATAACTTCATAACTTTTAAAGCACTGTACGCAATCATATATGCGGAAAGACAGCTTTTTAAAATTATATTTAAATTGAATCTTTTTCCCCAACGTTTTTTTTCCCTATTAATTATTAACTATAAATTAATTCTAAACATATTAATTTAAAAATTATTAGAAAATATAAAACTTTTCATTCATAATTTCCATAAATAAAGTTCGCGGTGGAATACTTGTGACGTAGACTATTAATAATAATATAGTTCGACCAAGTCTGTATAACTCATACAAGCTTGTAGTAATACCACGATAAAGCGAAAATGTTGAATTATGTTTTAATTGTATCATACAAATATTTACAGTATAATTCTAGAAGTAAAATAACAGATACAAAAGTATTATTTAACAGTACGTATATTTTATAATTATTTACTTGAATACCAGATATTTTCAAGATGCTTAATTCTTATATAGACTTCATAATTTTGTCACCAGGTGGCTACACACTCCAGGGAATGTACATGTCATTTTTAGTGATATAATCTATGTTTTACATGTTAAAATCATATTTTATTTTTCTTTTCTATATCAGCAGATTTAAAACAAGTTAATGAAACTAATGAATTTGTGTGAAAATGAATAATTTCTTTTGAAATAGTGCTTCTCTCAAACATGTAAATCGTTTCAGATAAAAATGGTAGTATTGTGTACAGAGTGTACAACCGAGAGTGTGCCGCTAGGGCAAGAAAGACTGTGATTGGTATTAATAAAACACATCACCACGGGAAAATTTGAAATAAGATTTTTTTTTTGAAAAATATGCAGTTGCCAGACATAAAATATGTATTAAAGTGAATAACTTGAACAATTCTTTCAGAAAAAAAAATAAATTGTAAAATGCACAACTACCCTATTGACAGCTCAAATGATAGTTTTTATGTATGTGCTTATTTTTATGTAAAATATTTAACATTTGCAAATCTTTGTGTTTAAGTCATGTTTAATTTTATTTCCAAGAGTTGTGAACACTTTCATGAGAATCTACTGTTTATATCGTTATTTTTATTATTATGTATAATTTTGTTTTTATTTTTGGAGTTGTTAAAGAGGCTTTATGTTTTTAAAATTAGCATTGTCATTTGTTTCTATTTTTAATGTCAAAATTATATTATTTTCTAATTTGTTTTTATTATTACAGGTAAGAAAATACTGTGTACTGCAGCTTTTTATCAACGGTCTCTCATCCCCTCCATGCTTCAGTTAATAAAGCTTCTACGTTTTTAAAAAGGTAAGTAGTGACATTTCTTTTAAAACCGCTATGATTTGTTTCAATTAGAAAATATAATATGGCATTTCGAATTATATTCTGTGTAAAATGTATTGAACAAAATTTAGGTTCAATAGTTACAATTTAAAGTTATTGTTTGTTTTGGGCCGGTTTATATATGTTTAGCTAAAAGTATTTGCTGACAGACAGGAATTTATATTTAACCAAATATGAGGGCGTTTATCCATTACTTTTTAAACTGTTAACTAGGCAACTGTTAGCTACAATTTAATTTTTTATAGAAGTCCAATCAAGCGCATTTACAAATTGTAGTAGTAGCAGTAGTGTTGTTTGCTTAGCAATCAAAATTCATGTGAAATATAAGTTACCAACACTGACAGAAAATCACGCTATACGCATCTGATTTAAGAGTTATTGCAGCTTCAACGCAAAAATAACATGCACTTTAAAGTAACATGACAGCCCGAGTGCGCATGCGTACTAATAAGATTCACGTTATATGAATAAGGACACACGTTATGTGCAATGGAATAGCGAGCGTTTAACGTCATACACGTTCTGTATCTTTGAGGTTATGTTTCGGTGAAAAGTGTGGATGTAACTTCGTTTGTGTTGCTTTTAGCGTTAACGTTAGCGTGAAAACACTGATTAAATGCGATAAGCATTGGGGAGTTATTGCAACATCTAAGATGAAAGAACGTAAACGTTAACCTTATGTAGAAAACACTTTATTTTAGAAATAGAGGTCTTTAAATTTCAATGTTTACCGCATTTAATTAGTGTATTCACGCTAACGTTAACGCTAAAAGCAACACAACGAGATTACATCCAACTTTTCACCGAAACATAATCTCAAAAGATACAGAACGTGTGACGTTAAACGCTCGCTATTCCATTGCACATAACGTGTCTCCTTATTCATTTAACGTGAACCTTATAAGTGCGCATGCGCACTCCGGCTGCCACGTGACTAAAGTGCACGTTATTTTGCGTTGAACCTGCAATAACTCTCTAAATTGAACTTATGTTACAGCGAAACTGTTGTCAACAACGAACATCGTTTTATGAATTTGAGAAAGACAAGCACATTTTGTGTCGATTTGTATAAAAAAAAAAAACTCTTTGACTACCAAAACGTTAGACTGCAAATGATAAACACAAAACACAATTAGTGCTTAACTATCAGTCAATTTGATTTAACCGTCCCTCAATATACTATGCAGAAATAATGTATTTTCCCATAGAGTGCCCACATATTTTACTATAGATTCCTTGTCGAATCATGTTAAATTAAATTAAATATTCATTATCCTAACCTCAATATCCAATGAAACATAACCACACAAAACAATGAGTAACGAGTAACCACAACACAAGTGGAAAGCAAGAGTTTGTGGCGCATCTGTCTAATATAGCATGTAACGAGTGCCCTTTGCTTTGCTGAGTATGGGAACCGAACGAACCTGGCAAATGCTAATTGCATCTCATTGTGAACGAACCCTCTCAGGATACCGCAAACCGCAGCAGGAAATGTCAGAGACTATGAGGATTGTGAATATTTAACGGAAATCTATAGGTTACCAAATAATATTCACGAAAAATGGAAGTCAATAAACTGTGAACTATAAGTGCGGTAGAATTTAATTAGATTTAAATTTGCCAAAAGACTATATTGTCTAAGAATACGACTTAGAGTCAGTGTTCCTACCTCTTTGCACTATTGGTAAGGGTGGTACCTATAGAGTTCTTGCTAATAATTGCAATTTTGATAAATAAGTACTTAGATACGATTTAGGGTCTCTGGAATCCGATTTTTATATGTGTAAAGGTGACTGTGCAGATCTTGTGGTGAACGCGATATAACAAAAAATTCCAAATTTCACAATTGAAAGAAACCATTAGATTTTCAAATCATTTGAGACCCTAAATATACCTTTAACCTTTCAGAACACGCACTAAATTTTGGTATACAAACACATGTACAAGAGTAAAAATATCTGTTGTGGCCAGCACAAGACCTTCCGTCAATTCGATGTATTTTGTACAAATCCCATACCAAAAGGTCCTTGGAACAGATTCTATATAATACCATGTAAAATCGACAAGAACTCATACTATTTTTTACTAATTCCATACTAAAAGTTCATTTGAAAAGGTTCTATAAAACCAATAAAATTATAACATAAACTACACTAAGTAAAATGCACTTGACTCCTTTCTTCTCCAGCTTTCCTTTCTATTTTATTAGGAGTCGCTGTTTCCTCTTCTCTTCCACTCATTCCTGTCCAACGCATCTTCTTCACACAGTCCTTCCTTTCTCAAGTCTTCTGCGATACAGTCCTTCCGTCTTCTCTTTGGCCTTTCTCTGCATGTCACTTGCGATTAACACTATGACATACCAATTTTAGATCCTATACTTTCCATATTTGGTTTTGCACTTGCACTTTTGAATATAACAGCTGTTTCCATGATAAATAGCAAAGCTGACTAATTTTTGAAAATTAATTTCTTTATAATGCTTTATATCTACATCTACTGATTATGAAGGAAATGTATAACCGTATAGTGAAGAGTATTTTCTTTAATATATGTAATAACAAAATGTCAAAAAATAATATTTAACTGCGTTTTTTTAAGAAAAACTGTTAAAAACTTGAAATAAGAGTTCTTCCGGTGGATCAATTATAACCAAAATGTAATCAATTCTTCATATGGATGTACAGAAGAAGAATAGGAAAGAAATATAATTTTTAGAATTATAGTATTGGAGTTATCGTCGGAGAAAAAATTGTCACACACGGACACACATACACACACACGCACACACGGACACACACACACACACATACATTCAGACATCATCTTAAAAATAGTAAATGCGTATTGTAGGGACCCTAAAACGTGTTTATTCATTAAAAACTCACCACCGATTTTTTTGACCAAAGACAATACCTTCCTTACCTAAAGGTGACGGAAGGTAAAAAAAAACTGATGTGGCCGGCACAATACCTCCCGCTATTTAATTTTTATAAATTTAAATACATACCTACCTATTTACTAATGCTGTCAGTTACATACTTTTGATATATAAACTGTGTAACAAAGGAATTGTGTTTATCAAAGGTTCTGGGATTTATAAAAAAGATTATATTTTAAATTTACCTGTAAAATATATAGAAAAAGTATTAATGTATACCTGTAGAAAATTCAATAATCTTTAATTTTTATAATGACATAAAATGCGAAAAACGGCATTTAATGGTTTCTTTCGATATTAGAATAGGGTCGAAATACAAGAATTTTCTGAATATTTGAGTTAGAGCGTTAAAAAAATACATACACACATACACACACACACTTACACACACACACACACATATACAGACTTCTTTGTGAAAATGTTAAAATTGGATTCTAGGGACCTTCAAACATGATCATTTACTAAAATCTCGATATGCGATTTTTATCACGATCCCTATACCTCCCTCACCAAGGGTAGCAGTTGTGTTTGGGATTTTGAGTAACGTATGCGACAAAAGTTCTGAGAAAAACTTTACGGCACAAATTTTTATTACTAAATAAATTTTAATCTAGTTGTCACTGGACATAATAAATACATAATAGTTGTTTTATAATATACCATATTAAAGTTGCCAGAAAATTCCACTCTATTATTATATTCATTTACCGTAACGTCCCCATTTGCTATTAAAATTTTATATTTAAATATTTCAATTATCTAATCTAAAACGTTATATTACCATATCAAGATAAAACGATTATATTAACTATTGAAATAAATTTCTGTAATTCCATGAGATCTGATATGGCCCGTATAAAGTCACATGTAAATGCCAGTTCTCACAATAAAAAGGGGGTGAGTATACACCATTAACACATAAACCACCAGTTGACCCCTATACTCAACATATGTCTAAATAAAACAGTCAACGTAGCTAACTAGCCCAAGTTGACACGGGCAATCAGATTGTCAAAGATATGATGCCTTTTAATTTATCAATTAATCATAATTGGGACGAACGAGAAACGGGGAGAAAGAAAGGTTAAATATTGACTGACTTTATCCAAACTAAATTAAATTGATGACGTAAGTCCAAGCCGTCCAGTTTTATCCAATATTGTACGATGTGCGGTCTGTGATATTTAAAGTATCCGAATCGACGTTTGATCAAAAAGTAATGAGAATATTTGAATTCCCGCGTTATTCGTTTGCGAATGAGCTCCTTTTTCATGGTCTGTGAAGTGTATGTCAGGTTTCATTCATATTGCATGCTTAGTTTGTTTTCAGTATGAAACATAACATAATTGCTAAAGTATTGCAAATCATGGAAAAATGTTTTTACATTCCGTCACCTTTAGGTAAGGAAGGTATTGTCGTTGGTCCAAAAATTCGATGCTGAGTTTTTAATGAATAAGCACGTTTCGGGGTCTATAGAATACGATTTTACTAGTTTTATGATGATGTCTATGGGGTCCCGTGGCCGCGTGCCTGAGTGTCTGGTCGCGAACCTGGGGGAACCGGGTTCGATCCCGACAGACGCCAAACATTTCCAATTTTAAATGGCACAAAAGTGAGCCCTGTGGTGCACTCTCCACACCAGCTATGAGTGCCTGTGATGTGACGCCTGGTAAGCGCCCACACGGTAAAATATATCATTACCGATATCTACATGTGTTGTAGATACTGGCACACCCAGAAATGGGTAATATGCCGTGATGATATATTATTATTATTATTATTATTATTATTATTATTATTATTATTATGTCTGTATGTGTGTGTGTCCGTGTGTGTGTGATAAATTTTTCTCCGACGATAACTCCAAAAGTACAATTCTAAAAATTATGATTCTTTCGTATTCCTCTTCTTTACATCCATATGAAGAGCTGATTAGATTTTGGTTAAAATTGGTCAACTGGAAGTAACCTTATTTGAAATTCTTAACAGTTTTTCTTGAAAAAAACGCAGTTAAATATCATTTTTCGACATTTTATATGATTTACAATACGAAAGAGTATCTTATTCTCTATACGGTTTGATTATATATTTTCCTTCATAGGTATTCAATAGATATGGAGTTACAGAATTTTAAAAAGAGATTAACTTTCAAAAATCAGTCAGCTTTGCTAAAATAATGAAAACAGCTGATATATTAAAAAAAAAATTAATTAACTGATGTCAGTGTCAAGTGCAAAACCAAAGAATGGAAAGTATAGGATGAGGAAGTGGTAAGAGTGTCCCTCGCAAGTGACTTGCAGTTGCAGCGTCGCGCCGGAAGATTGAAACTTTTAATGCCGGGAGTACGAGGAAGGCCAAAGAGAAGATGAAAGAACTGTCTAGCAGAAGATTTGAGAAAAGAAGAACTGTGTGAAGAAGATGCGTTGGACAAGAAACAGTAGAAGAGAAGAGTAAGAAACAGCGACCCCTAATAAAATAGGAAAAAGCTGAAGAAGGAGGAAGAATCAAGTCAATTTACATAATGTATATTCGTGTTATAATTTTATTGGATTTATACAATCTTTTCAAAGGAACTTTCGGGATGGAATTTGTAAAACATAGTGTGTTCGTGTTACAATTTTACAGGATATATAGAATCTTTTTCAAGGAACTTTTGGTATGGGATTTGTACAAAATACATCGAATTGACGGAAGGTTTGTGCAGGCTATAACAGATTTTTTAAAGTTGAAATATGAAATTGAAACAAAATCATAAATAAAAAAATAAATGTAATTACCTGTCAGAGAAAATTCCAAATTATAAAATAGAATAATAACTTGTAACTTTTCTTCGTTAAATAATTCTTCATTTTCAATAACAATGACCCAAAAAATAGCATTTTTTTTATGTATCATTCAAAAAATTAAAACAAATAGTAAATAGGTACCTAAGTTAAAAAATAATAAATAGTTTCCTAAAAAAATATGGCTCTGGTGTTCATTATGATGAAACATTTATTAAAATTAAGATATGACTTCTTAGAAAAAGTTCGTAATTAAATATTTCAGATAATTTCGTATAATACTCTTACTTATTTTTAAAACAATCATTCTATTAAAAGATTAATAGAATTTCTAATAAAATTAGAGCGATAATTAACAATTATTAGATAACAAGTAATTTTCCTAATTTCTTGATATGTGTTTCTAATAATTCAATTAATTAATCGATTTTATAATTAAATTTTATTGACTGTAATTTATTTACCAGTAATTGAAAATTATATGTCACTTAAACATTTGACTTTTTATTTGAAATGTAATTACTTATTAATATGTTCATAAATTTAATTATAATATTTTTTCAATTATTTATCCTTTAGTATACATAGGTAATCATAATAAATATTTATTACACAAATTATTAAAAATTACATTTATTGCATGTAGGCTTTTTTCTGCCTATTATTAATTTCAGATTTACACATCAGATAAACATTACAAATTTACTATTTCCTGTGCGTTAAAAATATTCAATTAAAATTTCATTTTAATAATAATTATATGTCTACTTGAGAAAATATGAATTAAAATAATACAAACAAATTTTGTATGAAAATAATTAACAAAAACATATTATTTAACACAGTTGAACCAATTAGATAATTATATTTTAATTAATGAAATTCAAATCAAAAACCAAAATAGGTCCCTAATTAAAAAAAGAATAAAACTACATATGTATTTAGATGTTATTTCATTTGTCATAATACATTGATTAATTGTGAAATTATTTTAATTTACTTTCTAGATTTTCTGTGCTAATGTAACGGTTTGAAATGAAATGAACACAAGTTTGAATAATTTACGTTAAACTGATTTATTAATTTAAACTTTCTATTACGTATGATTGGCAAATCTGCAATATTTAATAATATGGTAGCGAACTACAAGTGTAAACATGTTATTGAGATAATTTTATTAACCTCAAATATTTAGAAAATTTTAACGACTACGTTAAGTGATTCATAGATCGAAACGATCGAAACTCATTACCATGAAAATCGCAAATTGTTATTTCACAGTCAATTATTATTATTATTATTATTATTATTATTATTATTATTATTATTATTATTATGATAATTGGGATAATACTACCTTTTTGGTTTAAGTTCTGTATTTATTTATTTATTTATTTATTTATTTATTTATTTATTTATTATTAAAACCCAACGTTTCGGCACCATAAACTGGTGCCTCCTTCAGGGGAAATTGACATAAAAATGTGAAAAAACAAAAACAACAAGTAACCAAGGTAACAAGAAAAGTACGTAAATGTTACCTTTTAATGTATACAATTTTCTAGACAATACATGCATGCCTGGCAATAACTTGGACGGCGAACATGCATCTTCTCAGGAAAGCTCTCCTTTTGCCAGAGGAAAAACCGTCCCAAAAACTGGCAGAGAAATGATCTGTATAATTAAGTAGTACTTTACAAAACAGTAAAATGTCACTTGCCAAATTTATTTCTATTTATTGAAAATTATAACAAGATGGTAATTTTTTAACATACCCTTTTGAAACCGGGCATTGGTTGTAAAATTAAAAAAAAATTACCAATCGCGAATATTGACATATGCTTGCTAAAAATTAATAAATTATCTTAACAGAATTACAAAGATTGAAATTTAGAAACTTGTTCAAAAATATCACAAATAAATTTTAATATGTAAGAAGATATTTAATTGTTATGTGTTATTAATACTTATTGGCTAAAATTTTTAAATAGGTGCTAAAAATAATTATTAATTCACTCCGCATGGGCTATAGATAAGAGCGGTAATTATTTTTACATTTTATTGTGAATTTTTCACTTATTAATTTGTCATACATTTTAAATTGTATATTGTTAATAAAAATTTATTATATTTATAAAGATTTTCCATAAACTACAATAACATACTGCAATACACTATTGCTAAGTTTTAGAAGTGACTACATACCTTCAAATCCTATATACACTTCGGAAGTAACTTCGCATTGTGCATACCTGACACTAATATTTCCAATTTTAAATGGCACAAAAGTGACCCCTGTGGTACACTTTCCACACCAGCTATGAGTGCCCGTGAGGTGACGCCTGTTAAGTAATGAGTAATATGCCGTGATAATATATTTATTTATTTTGTTCTGTATAGCTCACTATCCATTATCTATTAATGAAATAGTTGGGAATAAGGCTTAATCGTACGGAGATTTTTTTGTATCACTGTATATACGACTAGCATTATATCGAATTCATTCTTGAATTCAGGCGGCACCTCCTTCTAGACCTTAGTTGCTATTCAAAGTGCCTATGTAGATCTTTCCAGAAACATTCTTCCATATTGAGAGACTCGTATTCTTCACAATATGTTTTTATTTGTTTTATTAATCTTTTAATTTTATTTAATGTACCGAGTATAACTAATTTTTAATAATTAATCTGTCAACACTTGGATAATTTATAATCTATAAAAGTATAAAGTGAAGATTCGGCATTAATATATGCAGATATTTTAAATTACGTTTGCACTCGGAGTTCATTGGAAACATTTCACATTTCATTATGGCCAATAATGAAACTGGCGGCATACTACAATCGTTATTCATATGTCCTCGAATTTTTATTACTGTATAAGAGTTAATTACAAGGGAATGATTGTTCTTGCTTCATTACAATTTAACTATTCTTGTGTTTCATTAAAAACTTAAAAATTGATATTGTACAGGGTGTGGCACAAATTATACAAAAATGGAAACTTATTTTTACGCAATGTCCGATATCGCATTTATACCAGGTGTCTATTTAGTAGCATTTGTAAATAAAAATGTTCAGATTCAAAAATTTGTAAAATTAATCAAAATTTATTTTTACTTTACAAAAAAAGCAAAATAAAATTCGCAATTTACAGCATATTTCAGAGTGCCATTGAATTACTGATGTTTTATTTGTTTATATTTAACATTAAACTCTAACACATTATTATTTACTATAATTAATTTTGAATGTTATAATAATATGCCATTCTTGAATCATTTTATACTGTCTTTTTGTGTTTAATTACACTTTTAATAATTATATAAAATAATTTGACAAGAGTAGTATTATGAGATCTGTCAAATAAAAAATTGAACATCAGTAATTCGATGTCATTCTGAAATATGCTGTAAATTGCAAATTTTAATTTGCGTTTTTTTTTTTTCGTATAATAAAAAGAAAATGTACTTAATTTAGTCTCAAATTGTGTAATTTTTTATTTACAACTTTTCTCTAAAGTTAATAGGTCAATAACTACAGCAAAAAAAATTACATTGTAAATAAATAAATAAATAAATATATCATCACGGCATATTACCCATTTCTGGGTGTGCCAATCTGCTTTATCGCAGATATCGGTAATGATGATGACATATTTGTACCGTTCGGGCGCTTACCAGGCGTCACCTCACGGGCACTCATTGCTGGCGTGGAGAGTGCACCACAGGGGTCACTTTTGTGCCATTTAAAATTCGAAATATTTGGCGTCGGTCGGGATCGAACCCGGAACCCCCAGGTTCGCGACCAGACACTCAGGCACGAGGCCACGGGACCCCATAAAATAAACATAAACATAAAAATAACATTGTACTCCCTATATAACACGGATTCCAAGTAAATACCCGGTATATGTATGGGATTTGTTTAATGAAACACGTCTCTATTAAAGAATAACATTTATTCTAGTACAATAATAAAATAATATTAAATAAAAATCGTCTTCGTCACGTCATGTCAGTCTTTCTTTCACTATAAAACAATAATAATGTGTCGTAGTTAATGTCATGGTATCTTGATTTCCATTCGTACAAATATATATATATATATATATATATATATATATATATATATATATATATTATATATATATATATATAATTACATCTATTGATTTGAACATTTTATAAAGAACTAATTTATTATGAACTTAAATTCTAATCTTGAAGATTCAGAAAAACAAAACACTTCAAATATTTGGTTCTGAATATAAAAGAATTATGTAGTTTAAAAATTCTATAGAATGAAAAAAATCTGTTGTGGCCAGCACAAGACCTTCCGTCAATTCGATGTATTTTGTACAAATCCCATACCAAAAGGACCGTGGAACAGTTTCTATATAATATCATGTAAAATCGAACACGAACACATACTATTTTTTACAAATTCCATACCAAAAGTTCATTTGAAAAGGTTCTATAAATCCAATAAAATTATGACATAAACATTCACTAAGTACTTGATACATTTCTTTCTGCTTCAGCTTTCCCCTATTTTATTAGGGGTCGCTGTTTCCCCTTCTCTTCCACTCATTCCTGTCCAACGCTCTTCTTCACACAGTCCTTCCTTTCTCAAGTCTTCTGCGATACAGTCCTTCCATCTTCTCTTTAGCCTTTCACTGCATGTCACTTGCGAGGAACACTATGACATACTAATTTGATCCCATACTTTCCATATTTGGTTTTGCATTTGCAACAGACATCTGTCAATTAGAATTTTTTGAATGAGCTGCTGTTTCCATGATAAATAGCAAAGCTGACTAATTTTTGAAAATTAATTTCTTTATAATGCTTTAACTCTACATCTATTGAATATTATATAATCAAACCAAATAGAGAAGAGTATTTTCTTTAATAAAAATAATAACAAAATGTCAAAAAATAATATTTAACTGCGTTTTTTTAAGAAAAATTGTTAAACACTTCAAATAAGGGTACTTCCGGTGGATCAATTATAACCAAAATTTAATTAACTCTTCATAGGAATGTACAGAAGAGGAATACGAAAGAATTATAATTTTTAGAATTGTAGTATTGAAGTTATCGTCGGAGAAAAATTTGTCACACACGGACACACATACACACACACGGACACACACACAGACACACACACACACATACATACAGACATCATCTTAAAAATAGTAAATTCATATTGTACGGACCCTAAAACGTGCTTATTCATTAAAAACTCACCACCAAATTTTTTGACCAAAGACAATACCTTCCTTACCTAAAGGTGACGGAAGGTAATTAGTTTTATTGGAATTGTACTCGAATTATTTGGAAAAAGGAAGAAATATTATGAGGCGTCAATGTACTGTATCATATTGAATTTATGTATTTATAAATAGATTCATTTTTAATATCAATAACTAAAGAATGCAGTACTTGTCAAGATTCCATTTACCATACACAAACTTGTAAAAACAAAATATTTATGAAAACACTTTCATAATCTATGGAAATTAATCATAGTATATTAAATGCTCTATATTTAGTATTTCTCTTTACAGGTTCAAGTTTTTCCAATGAATTATAGATCTGACATTTGATTGATTAGAGCCTACGTATTTTGAATTAAATTAAAAACCACGTTTTTCCAGAAAAATTTTTAAACATAATTAATTAAAATCGTTCTAAAACTGAATGCTAATAGAACACTACATCTTTTCAATATGTAAAAGTTTTTACTAAATGTATTTTTGCATGCATTAATACCTAAAATGTCTATTATTTAATATTCATTATACTTGTAACAATTTTTCTCGCTTCTTTTATGGATACAAACCTGTAGGTATAATGTTTTATAGAAAGATGTCTATCATAACATATTTGAAATTATAATAGGTACTTACTACTTGAATCTTGAAAAATTAATAATAAATATAAATAGGTAAAATATGTTTTATATTTATTAAGTATGTGTTATCTGTATATGAATGACACTCACTATGATTCAGATTTGATACCGATTAATTTTATAACCGATTTATTGGTTTATGATTTATATTTTTAATTAATATGAATAGTCGTAGAAAAAATAATGTATGCGACACATGTTTAATGACTATTAATACACTCATATGATTTACGATACTCGCTATGGTTTGTATTGTAAACTTCATGCTCATGTATTAATAGCTATCATTATAAACTCGTTGCATATTAATGGTCACACTGCATCGATCAACATCCATCGATCCACGCGCATCGGCTACTATCAACCATTTTTACCTCTAGCTCAGGGCCGCATTTATATCTTTAGAGGCCCGAGGCGCAGTGACCTGTTGAGGCCCCTATTTTTATATACTTTAAAATATATCCGGTGAAAAACACCTGTCTATTTTAAATTAAAGGATAAGTTGTTAATGGTTATTAAATCAAAATAAATTATGGAGTATTAATAATAGTAAATAATTTTATTATTATTAGTTATTAGTATCACATAAACAAAAACAAAAATAGTTCGAAAACTGTAAATAAAAATATTATCTACCTATATAGTACACATCTACATAACATTTAACGGTTACTATGGTTATCCTACAGTGATATTATCAAAATAAAAATAGAAAAGAGGCATTCTGATTGGCTTAACACTGGTTTCCTCCAGAGGTTATTTTAAGGATTTTTTTCCACTGCACATAAAGGAAATAAATCGTTGTTGGTAGGCTGGGGGAGGGTTAGGGAAAATATGCGCCGCAGGCGATTTTTTTGAAAATTTTCAAGGTCAAACGAGTTTTAATTCAAAGTACGATAATATAGAGTTCTTTACAAAGAAGCAAATTTAACAAATTCATAAAAAATAAAATAAATATTTTGACGAAAACGCGTATATGCGCTCCAAAAGCGTATAGCTGGGCTGTCTTACTAGGCTATTCGGCTTTTTTCTGAGGCCCCCCGGAAGACGAGGCCCCCAGCTAGCGCCTCATGCGCCTCTGCTTAAATGCGACCCTGCTCTAGCTAATAGAAGTATTGGAACCATGCTAAAAATTGCATTAGTGGACAAGCACGTTTTAAGGTCCCTAGAATCCGATTATAACATTTTTACGATGACGCCCGTAAGTGTATGTATGTGTGTGTGTGTGTGTGTGTGTGTGTGTGTGTGTGTGTGGGTGTGGGTGTGGGTGTGGGTGTGGGTGTGTGTCTGTGTGTGGGTGTGTGTGTGTGTGTGTGTGTGTGTGTGTGTGTATATGTGTGTGTGTGTGTGTGTATGTGTGTGTGTGTGTGTGTGTGTGTGTGTGTGTGTGTGTGTGTGTGTGTGTGTGTGTGGATATTGGAGCCACGGTTTCTCAAATAGTGTACGACTTTTAAAATATTTAACTGCAGATTCCTCAATCTGACATTCATGGGAAGAGCTGATTAGATTTTGGTAACAATTGGACAACCGGAAGTAATAGTTTCTTTAAAAAAATCTTCTAAATATATTTTTAAATTTCTGTTATTACTAATATTAAAGAATGTAAAATCTATCCGATACATTTAAAATTTTTATTATATCTTATATGGACATATAATAGATATTTACACACCAAGTGAGCTAAGGTAATGTTTATTCATGAGAAGAAAAAAAAATAATTCACATGTGAAAAAAAGTGTTACTTATAGTTGTTGCTATGGAGTTGATAATGACAGTTTAAAACGTCAAAATTGAATAAATATATAAAATAATAAGGTGTAAATTTATCTCGCAGCCCATGGAAAACAAGTGGAAAATTTTAAATGTTTGTAATTGACAGATAAATGTGTGTCACAAAGCCAAATACATTACTGAAGACTTTTCCTGGGAAGTATATTTAATATTTCTTATTTTATTATTAGGTAATTTAAAATCTCATCAATGAATTGGAAGAATCTCAAACAGAAGAATAAGAGTGAATAGAATGAATTAAAAAATATGTAAAGAAGATGTGTTTTTTGCGAGGTTTTTTGTGTGTATCAGAAATGTCAAATATGTATAATACTTACATAGCCTAATATGGAAATGGCGAGAGCTCTTGTGATGGCCACAACAGATTTTTTCTTGTGAGCGGTCACTAGGGTTGCCAACTTTTCAAAATTACAGAAAAGGACATTTTTTTCGGCAATATTTTCCGAATTATATGTAGTTTTTAAAATTTACGAGAAGAAATGCGCCGCAGGCGATTTTTTTGAAATTTTCAAGGTCAAACGTATTTTAATGCAAAGTTAGATAAAATAGAGTTTTTTACAATAAAACGAATTTAACAAATTCTTAAAAAATTAAAATCAATATTTTATAACTAAAACAAGTAAAAAAAGTTAAAATCAATATTTTATAACTAAAACAAGTAAAACACAATAAGATATCTAACCTTAATATGTTAGCAGCTAATGTCTAATTTTACATTTTAATTTTTTAAACTGACAAAGTATTTTTTTAGCGTTAATAAACTATAATAAAATATAAACGAGTAATGTCTGATCCGGATAGTCTTTCGATGAGCATGAGAGTAAAAAATTGAAGAGTCAACACTAGTTAACCACAGATATTTTTAACTCTGAAGACTGTAAACTAAATGTTAGTAGATAAATTAGTACTAATACATCAATAATTCAAAAATTCTATCGTTAGTTCATTACATTACATAAAATGTGAAATAATTATTTAATTTTCATATTTAAAATGATAAGAAAAATATTATTAGTAACAAAATTTACTATAAAAGGACAAATCGCGTCCTTTCCTGGCTTAGAAAAGGACAAGGACAAAATATGCTCAAAAAAGGACAGTCCTTTCCAAAAAAGGTCAGTTGGCAACCCTAGCGGTCACACTTATGCATTGAGTGGTAAAAAATGTAATGTCAATTTTAAAATTACCACGGCTTTTCAATATATGTTGGTGGTAGTTTTACATACGTCGTTTGTTTTGGTGCTATTAACATCCATAACTTGTCAATATTATTGACATTACTGTACACCTCTCTGCCTTGATCATAGATATCTTCATAGGAGCGAACTAAATTTACTAAGTGGTCAGTCTCGTTGATAGTCCACTGTTCTGTCATTTTGGTAAGAAAAACAACTCAACAGGTTAGAATGTTAAATGCTGCAATCTGTCAGAATCCATTTATTCACTTTGAAAGACCACTGCGCATGTCTGTTACCATCGAGCAGCTTCGCTAATTTTTATGTATCTAAATACTTCTCAATGCGCTGATTCCAAATATATAAATAAAAATGCATACACTTACGTAACATTCTCTTTACAATCAAATGATATTACTACCAAGTTTATATCTCTACCCATTTTTGAATTATTGCCCCAAAAGTCAATATATCCCACATTTAGATAAAAACTTCAAAATTTTGAAAAATCTAATTTTATTGTATCAAAATACTTCTCAATGTGCTGATTCCAAATTTTTAACCGCAAGTAGATATCTCGTTTCGTTCTCGTGATATTTAGATTTAAAGTTTTGCTCAAAACTGCCCATTTTTGGGTATTAACCCAAAAATGGGTCGAGATATGAATTTGGCGACAACACTATTCGATTCTACGGGCAAAATTACATAAGTACACCAATTTTCAGAATTTTTGAACACCGCATACAATCTCTAAAACAAAATAACTGAAAATGGCCAAAAATCGCAAAAATCTAAGGTATACCCCTTAGATTTTGACCATTTTCAGAGGTTTTCAAACTTTTATTTATAAAAAATGAACCGGTTGGACAAAAATTATGAAAATTGGTATACTTATGTATTTTTGTCCGTAGAATTGAATGATGATGTCGCCAAATTCATATCTCGACCCATTTTTGGGTTAATACCCAAAAATGGGCAGTTTTGAGCAAAACTTTAAATCTAAATATCACGAGAACGAAACGAGATATCTACTTGCGGTTTCAAAATTTGGAATCAGCACATTGAGAAGTATATACATAAAAATTAGATTTTTGAAAATTTTGAAGTTTTTATCTAAATGTGGGGTATATTGACTTTTGGGGCAATAATTCAAAAATGGGTAGAGATATAAACTTGGTAGTAATATTATTTGATTGTAAAGAGAATGTTACGTATGTATAAAAAAATGGATAAATGCTATAAAAAAGTTCATTGGAAAAGATTCTATAAATCCAATCAAATTATAACATGAACACGCACTATGTAAATTGCACTTGACAATTTCTTCTTTCTTCTTCATCTTTCTCAAATTTTATTTGGGATCACTATTTCTTACTCTTCTTTTTCCTTCGTTCCTGTTCAACGCATCTTCTTCACACAGTCTGATCCTATACTTGCCATATTTGATTTTGCACTTGGCACTGACATCTGTCAATTAGAATAAAAATAGTTATTTATGCAACAAGAGTAGAAAGTATAGTCTTATTTCACGAATAGAAAAGTTTGACCGAACGGAGTCGCGTCAAATCGTATCAGTGAAATAAGACATTTTTGAGTTGCATACATTTTTTTTTACGTCATTCATAAGAATGTAAGTGCCGTAACGTTTCATTTTTTCACGCGTTTGCATCAAAAAACAAGTGCGCTTTTTTCACACTTTTATTGTGTTAAAAAAAGATATACTTTATGAATCCATTTTAATGAAAAAAGTATACCTATTTAACAGAATTATTAGATTTCTTAAAAATTGAAACCTTTATTAATAATGTCGAACCTGCTACACTAACATTATGTAAAAAGCAATGGGGTCATTTCGAAAAAAATAATTGTCGTTTTTTTTAAAAAAATCATGAAATACATCTCATTTAATAAATATAGTAATAGAAAATAATTTGAAATATGCGACTTTTCATTCATAAATTTGCTAATAAACTTTCGCGCTTTTAAACACGGACTAAATTTATGACGTCACAAATTCATACTCACACAAAGACAATTCTGTCTCACACACACAGTAATCCAACCGAAAAGTGTGACAGCTGACAGCAAAATATACAAGAGAGAAGATTATTATTACTTTCTATTTCTTTAAAAGTACTATTGCAGTATAAGGTATGTAAATAAACGATTTATTTAAATAAATACCAAACCAAATAATCATAGTTCTAAATTAAACCGTTAGAGCTCGACTGTCGTCCCCGTGAATATGTGTCGTCAGCCGTTGAAATATTTGAAATTAAACGCAACTTTTAAAAAATTATTTCTCTGATTCTAAAGACTTGTAAGATGTAAAACATACACATACATGTTTAATTTGATCTATTTTTTCAAGAAAAAAATAAATCAGAAAATGTGAAATGACCCCATTGTAATGATATCCAGTTCACATTGTGTAACTAATAATTATTTAAAATGAATATATTCCGACATTGATTTTTATGGGCTGGAAATCAATATTCAATGGCTAGTCATAATCAATAATTAATGAAATCGCAACCACATTAGTTTGAGTGGACGTCACAGTTTTTCCCCTGTCCCCTCTAACTTCGACCGCGATGCTAAACCTGGAATCAAGTAAGCTGCGACCTTTGAATTCTGTCACGTAATCACTACATTTGGAATCTGTTTTATTTGTTCTTCGTTTGTTTCTCACGTTTATTAATTAGCAAACATTTTTTCGTACAGAAAATGATCTTTTTCTAAAGAAAAGTGTATTTTAAGAAAAACGATGCATTCCTGAATGTGCCAAAAAGAAAATGGTAGCTTTTTTAAGGTAAATATATGTTCTTAACCTTTCGAGTGCCTGATCTATTTTTGTAACACTTCGTGGACAATGGGGTCTATGCCAATATATAGTGAATAACGAAACGAACCTCATTTTTTTTTTATCATTGTTGGATATTATGAATTATGAAAGTTTTAATTTTTCCAACTTTTGTTGGCAAAGATGTAACACTTATTAAATTTGTAGGTTAAAAACAATGGTTGTTGCAATGAAACAATTGAAAAACATAATTCAAGATAATAATTTGGTCATTTTCATTTCTAATTTCCTAATTTAATTCTCAAAATTATATAAAGTGTTGCGTATTTTTACCTTTCGTCACCTTTAGGTAAGGAAGGTATTGTCTTTGGTCAAAAAAAATCGGTGGTGAGTTTTTAATTAATAAGCACATTTTAGGGTTCCTAGAATACGATTTTACTAGTTTTACGATGATGTCTGTATGAGTGTGTGTGTGTTCGTGCGTGTGTGACAAATATTTCTCCGATGGTAACTCCAATACTACAATTTTAAAAATTATGATTCTTTCGTATTCCTCTTCTTTACATCCATATGAAGGTATGGGCATAATTGATCATAATAAACTTTATCGTTACTTTAACATTTTAAATTAAAATTAAAGTTATGTTCGTTTTCATAATACAACTTTAGCACTTAGCATTACGTTAAAATAAAGATAAGGTCTTAAAGTAATTTTATTTAAACTCTTTAAGTGAGCCTGGTTATGAAAACGGCCCTTAACACCTTAACAGTTTTTCTCGAAAAAATGCAGTTAAATATCATTTTTTGAAATTTTTATATTTTCTTTATATTCAATAGATATAGAATAGAGGTAAAGAATTATAAAGAGATTAACTTTCAAAAATCAGCCAGCTCTGTTGTAATCATGGAAACAGCTGATATATTCAAATAAATCTAATTGACAGATGTCTGTGTCAAATGCAATTTACATAGTGTATGTTCGTGTTTTAATTTTATTTGATTTATATAAACTTTTCCAATGAACTCTCGGAATGGAATTTCTAAAAAATTGTGTATGTTCGTGTTACAATTTTATTGGATATATAAAATCTTTTTCAATTATCTTTTGGTATGGGATTTGTATAAAATACCTAGAATTGACGGAAGGTAATGTGCTGGCCACATCAGATTTTTTCAATTATCATAATTTTATATGAATGTCGTAGTAAGCAAATGGTGTATGTAAAACGAAATTTGAAAAATGTTTCAGTGCATAAGTTTTCTTTAAAGTGCCTATATAATTTGTTGAGAATAAATTAAATATTTTATAATATTGAACAATATTTATTTAATCAGTTATAACTATTAGATTTTTTTTGAAAAAATTAAAAACGAAGTAGAATCTTTTCGAATATTGTAAGAAACAGCAGTAAAACTTCATATTTTCTTCATGTCTTGCTATCAACAAAAGAAGGCTCGTATCAAAGTCATATGGGAAAAACAAGTGATATAGCATGTCAACTTTTCATCCCAGCCACATTTCAATTGTCATGTACACAAACAGCAACGTTGTATTCAATAAGTTATCATGTCATACCAGATACCACTGATGCCAGCGCACTTCGGAATGCGAAGCGAGGCAATGAAACTGTCAACGGTTCTAATTCCCTCCGTTATCGGCTGCATATTCATGTTATATCATTCAAATCATTAATTTAAAGTGAGGTTACGTTCTCTGTCCAAGTGTACAAGAACTAGCGCTGCTGGATTGCGGTACATAAGCAAACTAAGTGTGAAGAACGCATGCGTACAGCAACTAAGATGGAATACGAAACGTTTCCTCTACGACTTCGGGGAAAAGCCTGGTACTGTTACTTTGGTACGGGTATGAGGTGAATGTTCATTTGAAATTTAAATGGCTTCTGTATTTGTATCTGATCTAATGCTTCTGCGGAACGATAATACAGCGTTTTGTTTGACTCACTGTTGCGTAAACTGCCGTGTTTCATGTTTTTACTTCTACTTACTAATGCTAAATTGTCTACTAGAAACATAAACCATAATCTCTATTCTTACTGGAAAGGATAAGGATATACGTACTCACGACTCTTCAAACGGTATCTCATTAATAGCATTCGACATAACACAAGACAAGGCAAAATTATCTCATATTAAAAAAATCTGTTGTGGCCAGCACAAGACCTTCCGTCAATTCGTTGTATTTTGTACATATCCCATACCAAAAGTTCCTTGAAAAAGATTCTGTATATCCCGTAAAATTGTAACACGAACACACTATTTTTTACAAATTCTATACCGAAAGTTCCTTTCCCTATTTTATTAGGGGTCGCTGTTTCTTACTCTTCTCTTTTACTCATTCCTGTCCAACGCATCTTCTTCACACAATTCTTCCTCTCTCAAGTCTTCTGCTACACAGTCCTTCCATCTTCTCTTTGGCCTTTCTCGTACTACCGGTATTGAAAATTCCAATCTTGAGGCGAGGCTGCAACTGCAAGTCACTTGCGAGGGACACTCTGTCCCATTCACATATAACTTTCTGACGTCTACTTTCAACTTTGGTTTTGCATTTGACACTGACATCTATCAATTATTTTTTTTTGAATATTTCTGATATTTCCATAATTTTAATGTCTCTATAACTGGATATCTATTGAATATGAAGGAAAATGTATAATCAAACCGTATAGAGAATAAGATTTTCTTTCATATTGATAATCACAAAATGTCGAAAAATGATATTTAACTGCGTTTTTTCAAGAAAAACTGTTAAAAACTTCAAATAAGGGTACTTTCGGTGGATCAATTATAACTAAAATCTAATCAGCTCTTCATATGGATGTAAAGAAGAGGAATACGAAAGAATTATAATTTTTAGAATTGTAGTATTGGAGTTATCGTCGGAGAAAAATTTGTCACTCACGGACACACACACGGACACACACCCGGACACACACACACACACACACACACACACACACACATACCGACATCATCTTAAAAATAGTAAATTCGTATTCTAGTGACCCTAAAACGTGCTTATCCATTACAAACTCACCAACGAATTTTTGACCAAAGACAATACCTTCCTTACCTAAAGGTGACGGAAGGTAAAAATCTGTTGAAGCGAGCACAAAACCTTCCGTCAATTCGATGTATTTTATAGAAATCCCATACCAAAAGTTCCTTGACAAGATTCTATAAATCCAATAAAATTATAACACGAACGTACATTATGTAAATTGCACTTGACTCTTCCTTTTTCTTCAGCTTTTCCCTACTTTATTAGGGGTCGGTGTTTCTTACACTTCTCTTCTACTAATTCCTGTCCAACGCATCTTCTTCACACAGTCTTCTCTCAAATCTTCTGCTACACAGTCTTTTCATCTTCTCTTTGGCCTTCCTCCTACTCCCGGCATTGAAAGTTCCAATCTTGCGGCGACGCTGCAACTGCAAGTCACTTGCAAGGGACACTCTGTCACTTATACCACTTCCTGATCATATACTTTTCATCTTTGGTTTTGCACTTGACACTGACATCTGTCAAGTAGAATTTTTTTGAATAATCAGATGTTTCCATTATTTTAGCAAAGCTAACTGATTTTTGAAAGTTAATCGCTTTTCAAAATTCTATAACTCCATATCTGTTGAATATGAAGGAAAATATATAATCAAACCGTATAAAGATTAAGGTATTCTTTCGTATTAAAAATCACATAAAATGTCGAAAAATTATATTTAACTGCGTTTTTTGAAGAAAAACTGTTAAGAACTTCAAATAAGGGAACTTCCAGTTGAACAATTATAACCAAAATCTAATCAGCTCTTCAAAAGGCTGTAAAGAAGAGGAATAGGGAAGAATCATAATTTTTGGAATGGGGTATTCCACACAATTTTTTTTATTATTTTAAATAAAACTTCATTTAGTTTTGAAGCAATTCATAGTATTAAAAAATCTTAATTGTTCCTAGATTAACAGTATTTTATTTTCGAGAAATCAGTGTAACGTCACATTTCCCCTATACTTGTCTTTCTCACACACCCTGCTCTGAGTACGCTACGAGAGAAAGATAACAATTGTATGACGTCAATTTTCCCTTTTAGCGAATGTGAAATATCTCGTAAAGTAATTATTTAAAAAATGTTTTCATTGTTTTAACTATTATTTATTGAGCCATACTTTAAGTTAAATTGAAATTTTTCTTATTTTTTTGTTATGGTGGAATACCCCATTGTAGTTTTGGAGATATAGTCGGAGAAAAATTTGTCACACACACACACACACACACACTCTCTCTCTCTCTCTCTCACACACACACACACACACACATACAGACATCATCGTAAAACTAGTAAAATCGTATTCTATGGACCCCAAAACAAGCTTATTCATTAAAAAGTCAGCATCGAATTTTTTGACCAAAGACAATACTTTCCTTACCTAAAGGTGACGGAAGGTAAAATTCTGTTGTGGCCAACACAATACGTGTCGCCATTTTCATATTAGGCTATATATGTAAGTATTATATTTAATAATTCCGGTACACATAAAAAATTCTAATTAATATTGTTATAATATGGCAAAGTCTCCGTCAACATCTGAAATTGCTATAAAAAAGGGAGATTCATTTATAAGCCAAAGTATGTACAGTAGCAGTGTCAACTAAACACGCGCTTGCTATACATATATTTCATTATATATCCTTCAGAAATACCGCCAATTTCGTCAATGAATTGGAATAATCTCGAACATTTAGAAGATTAGGAGGAAACTTGTTCATATAATGAATTGAAAAATAAAGAATAGATGTAATTAGATATTTAATGTGTGTGTTATATGAAAATGTGGAGAGGTATTGTGCTGGCCACAACAGAGTTTTTATTAACGTGTACGCTTCCCAAATAAAGGTGAGAAAGGTATACTATACTACATTAGACACCACTAAAATTATGCTTCGGATGAAATTGGATATACATATAAAAATAGAAGTATATCTCAGTATTAGTATATGATTGATTTATTTTCTCATAAACATTTTAAACATTTGCTCAGAAATAGAACATCTGAATTAGAGTATCCTTGAAATTAATGGGGTCCTATACCATTTTTCTTTTATTTTTTTTCCTGTAAGAACAGGATAAAATAAGAATTTTAGTGCAAACGCGACTTAAAAATTTTACGTAATAAGCGAGATATGAATTTTTAAAGTTTAAGAATTTGTGCGTGACGTAGCAGGGACTAACAAGTGATCGACAAACAATGGGACAAACTGTTAGTTATAGAGGGAACAATTTTTTCATGTTTGCATAGTTGAAATGTTTGTAAATAAAAACTTATACGTTATATTCATGAAGAAATTATTATTAAGTATAAATAACGTAAATAATATCCTTTTTTTCCTAATAAATTATAGAACATTGAAACAGTTTGACAATATTATTACACAAAGCATGACGACGGATGGCGCCAGTGTTGGCCTGTTTTGAAGTTTCAATATTAATTTAACTAATATTATTATTAATTGAATTAATATTACAAATTGATTTAATTATAAATATATTATTATTGTTAATGTTACTAGATGTTATAATTAAACAAATTCATCAAACACAAACTTGTTAAATGTTTTGTTAGGTTATGGAACAACATGTCATTTCAAATTCTTTTAAAGGTGACCGCTAAAGACGCGCGATTCTCCTTTTTAAAATCAGGCCACCAATCAAATTCTTAGTACCTAACGCGTCATACCCAATTAGTAATCATCTTCAATCGCTTATAGTTTGTGACCTAGTCAATATTTAAAGAAAATTTTTTCACTAATACTCATTAATTTATGTATATTTTCGTCTTCTTATTTAAGATAGTTAAAATATGACTATGGTATAGGACCCTATTAAGCTAAACTCGTAGAGCTGTAATCGCGAATCATTTTCGCTGTTCTCGCTGAAGTGAACTCCTTGCAATGTAATCTTACATCTCGCATCGCATAGCTATCGGCGATATGAAATTTGAATTTTTGTGTGGCATTGTGTAACCAATGGAGCGAGGTGCGTTTGAAATGTTGTCGGTGCGAGTGCCTGTCAGCCAATCGCATTGCGGGGGTGTGGCCATGTTTATTTGTTTGTGCATATGCCATCCACGTAGGCCGCGACTAACACTACAAGTCGCGGTGGTCGCGGTGGCATTGCATTGCACACAAGACAACTGAACATCGGCCAAAGCCAGCGATGATTATCTTACAAAGTGTGGAACTCATTGCATAACCAGGGGCAAAATTATACTACCCTGCACCTACCATAATAGTTGCCACATTTGTGCATTATTTTTTGTCCCAAAATAGGTGTTGTGTCACATTTATAAAAAAAAAACTACGTAGGTACTCTTGAAAAATAAAAATAATATAATGGTGAGGATTCTACATTTTACTAATTATGTTTCTTGTTATAATTATAACTAATCTAATGAATACTTAATTATTTTATCTTAATTTCACACTTTTAGAGCGTTGTAACAGAAATTACAAAACAGCATTTCGATATTCATTTGTCATTTCGCGTTATTTATTTTCTTATTTTCATTCATTATTATACATTTTTGTGAAAAAAGCTTCGAATTTTGAAAAGATGTCAGTGGCTGATAGCAAACAAACATTATGTGTGCTGAAGACCGCACGTCCGAAGTGAAAACTTCTATTTTATTGTAATATTTTATACCGTGAGTATTTTTTAACGTGAAACATTGGGTTTGTCGTATCCATGGGAACAACTTGACATTTGATTGACAGCAATGTATTTGCCTGTCCCATTTATAATGAAACATAGGAACGAATTTGCATTTGACAAGACGTCATTAGAGGTTAATAAATAATTGTAACTGCTTTCTAAATTAAATTTAGGTAAGTATAGAAAAAATATTGTGTGCACCTTGTGCACTAGTGATTTTCTGACTTGGCTAAATTTCTTACAATATTTAAATATCATACTTCTGCTAAATTCATTCCTTATGTTTTATTTTAAATGAGACAGACAAATACATTGCTGTCAATCAAATGTCACATTGACAAGATGTCATTAGAGGTTAATTTTGTTTAAATAATAATATATGTTTTCTAAAAATTAAATTTAGTTGTAGAAAAAATATTGTGTGTACCTTATGCCCGAAATATGTTTAGTGCGCTTTAGTGGTTTTCTAACTAGGCTAAATTTCTTACAATATTTAAATATAATACTTCTGTCAAATTCGTTCCCTATGTTTCATATTAAATGGGACACGCAAATACATTGCTGCCAATCAAATGTCGTAACCATGGATATGACACTCCCAATGTTTCACGTTAAAAAATACTCACGGTACAAGTAAGGACAGCTCATAAATATCATAACAACTATCTTATGTTTCATGTGTACCTACTTGATATTTTAATTAATAAAAAAATAGCTTGCCTTGATTTTG
The DNA here is from genome assembly GCA_943142095.1 of Ophonus ardosiacus. Lineage (NCBI taxonomy): Eukaryota > Metazoa > Arthropoda > Insecta > Coleoptera > Carabidae > Ophonus > Ophonus ardosiacus. The sequence goes on from OW964823.1 coordinate 79,602,641, forward strand.
GTTTTATATTATTTTAAACATAATATAAATTAGATAAAATGTAAAATATTAATAATAACCTTTCTTCACAAAATATTTTTATTACAAATGTACATTTCAACTGCAAAGATAAAATGTATTAACGGATTTCTCGGCGGTGATTGTAAGGAATTATATTGTAGTTATCAAATAAAGTAGTTGATTTTATTTAAATTTCCAATACCTATTTCGTTACACATTTTGAAAATTGTGTTTTACTTACAAATAGTTTTAACTGGTGTGATCACTTGACAAATTGATAAATTCAGAAACATTCAATATTGTTATTATTATTTGTTTGTGCTCTGCACTTATATACATATTATTGAAAGAATTTTGACTATATAAAAAAAACGTAAAATTTACTCTGTGAGCGTCACATGTTGGCCGAAAAGTGTAAGAATATTCTAGAATTATTTTTCTAGGGTTATGTACGAGTTATCGCAGCACAAATAAGAAGAGAAAAGTGAACAGCGCGGCAAAGAAAAGCGGTAAATTTGAACAAGGTTATGGATTTCTGTTAGTACTTTTCAAGTAAATAGGAATAAATAGCACATAAGTTTTTTGTGTCAGTTTTGTAGTTACCTAACGGTGTTGTTACTGTTAATAGGGCACATTTCTAAAAAGAGTATTTTCTTGTAGTTTTGAAATTAGTTTCGTCGTAATGAAATGATGAGTTTCTTGAGCATGTGCTGCTAGAGCACAAACATTTTTTGAATTTATTCTTTTCTCTCCTTGTTTGTGCTGGGACAATCGACCGAAAATAACCACCACACGGGATTTTATAAATTAAATTTGACTGATTGTTTAGGTACATCTGTTTTATCTTTAATTTTTGTATATAGATTGTTGACAGTTTTTTTTTTTTTTGAGAAAATTAGATGTTTGTCATCTTTAAACAAATTTATCAAGTCATTCGTTAAAGTAGGTATGTTTGGAAAAGAAATATATTGTATTAAATACACCTCAGGTAAGAATGTTATTTTTCCCTCGGTGCTTTAATAGCCCTCTAGCTATGTTTTAGGGCTTCGAATTGCACTCGATAAATATTAGGTATTTGTCTCCCTTAATGAATAATATATTAGCATTTTTTTTAATCGAACATAGAAAATTATAGATTTACTGTCAGTTTCCAGATATTGGGCTTCCAAATTATCAAGAGATGGCGCTGACGTCAAACGTCAAAATTCAAACGATCAAACGAATGGTACATTTTTCGCTGGCTTCCATAAGAGTACAATTAGTGTGAGACTAATTTTCGTAGTTTTTAATTTAATTTCGGATTTACTATAGTGTTTTATTTTTGTTAATTTCGGTAGAATTGAGTTTGATATTTCTTGTAGTAACAATTTAGTGATAGTTTTAATAATATTTTACTTAATAGGGTTAATTTTAGTAAGTATTTGTAGGTTAAGAGTATTTTAGTCATATTTTAATTAACAGTATATTAGTTTTTTTAATAAAAAAAAAAACATTTGATTTCCTTTATTTAGATTGTATTTCATTGCCGTAGTTGTACATATATTAATTTCTATCTACATAGCTTTACTTTTATTTAATTGTTTTTCTTTCATAATGAACAATTTTCTTTGCTTAGATTTAGATACTATTTGTAGATTTGGGAATTGTAGTGTATCATCTAGAAATATGGTGGAAGGCCAGCAAGTAATAAATAGTGGCCACATAATATTATGTGGTAAATATTTTCTGAGAAAACTCCATCGTAACTTTAACCTATAAATTGCATATCTCCTAATTTGTTCATTAATTTTTTAAAAATCAAAAACTTACCTGTTATATTAGCAGTAATTCAGATCCTACTAAGAATAAAACAATAATAGCCGAAGATAAAAGCGTATTAAAATTCGTATACAAGTAAATACAATCCCTGAATAAAACAACCTTCTTTGTACATGTACATTTCACTCAGTTCAGAAATCTGCCACCAGTGGCGCATTGTAATTTTGGAAGCCCAATAGCGACATTACAACGGTACACTCACTTATTATAGTAGAAATGTTTATTTTGAAAGTTAAAATTACATAATTATTATTTCTATATTTAATATTAGCAACAATGTAAAAATATTCTGATTAAAATGTTTATAAATCTATCTTTATAAGTACTCCATTTGTAGTAATTACCGTTCCCTTACTGCAATTACTAAGTCTTACTGTCTACAAACAGCCACAAAAACCTAAATCAGATACCAGACTTGACACATTCTAAAAATACGTGGAATATCCACATGGACGGCATAGCAGCGCATTGAGGTCCAGTTTTTCCTTCCGAGGCATCCTGGCCCTGGTGTACTGACCCAAGACGCCGTGACAAGTAGCGACGCCAACGGTGGCGGCAAAAACCAGCCGCAGCGGAGATGGAGAGAGTTTGTTATGCATGCACAGTGCGACCAGAACGAAAAAACTTATTTGGGATGTAGATATAAGGGGATTTATATCTCTGAGGCTAAAAAAGATTTTACAAGTAAAATGATGCTTATGTTTTTATTACGGAGGATGAAATGGAAAATTAACATAAAATTGTTTTGGACAAATGGTACTAGAATAGAAAGAAGAAAATTTTATGATTAACAGGGTAACAAACTTTACTAGTTGTTGGGAAGGTCATTTCAAGTGAAAAATGTCATACGAGTGTCGCCTGTTGCGTTGAGTTACTGGGCCGAATGGGGTCATTTAAAAAAAAAAATAATTGTCGAATCATGAAATCCATATCATGTAATAAATATAAGTAATAAAATAGTTATTTACATTCGAGTGCGTGTAAGTTGTATTTTACAGCGCGACAGCTTTGTTTAAGGCACGAGCCGTTAAGGCAAGTGCCTTATTAGCTGGAGCGCTGTATAATACTTCACGCACGAGAATTGTATCAAATTTTTTGGCCGACGATAATGAAAATCACTTTTTTTAATTAGATAGGTTGTACTTCTGAAAAGGGTTAGTTTAAAATACTGGGGTTAAGTCAATTTCCAAATTTGATTTTACTTACCTTCATTAGAGTACTTCTTCCAGCGAAAATTTATTTGTAATAATAGACGTTGTTTATGACTGATAATATATTTATTTGCTCATGTTTTCTTCGTAATAAATAATAGGAAGGTGTCAATATTTGACATTTCAGCAATGTTCGCCTCGCGTATTTGACAGGTATATCGATCGGTGACTATGTCGGTAACGGCGGATTTTTACATTAATGACATATGTCGCTGCCGTTATTTTGGTTTATATAAATTAATTTTAAATATAGCAAATGTTAAAGTAAAAAAATAACTTAAGTAGGTAGGAATTTTTTATCTGAACTTTATTAAAGTAATGATGATTTCTTTTCTAAATGCCCATAAACGTCCAGTGTATTTTGATTATTTTACCGCATAGTTAGACAAGTTACAACACAGTAAGCGTAAAATGTAGGTTACACTTGCTGTGTATACAATTGTAAAGTTCCCATTACACTTCAGGAGGGCAAAAAATAATTTGAAATATGCTACTTTTCATTCATAAATTTACTAATAAACTTTCGCGCTTTTAAACACGGGCTAAATTTGTGACGACACAAATTCATACTCACACAAAGACAATTCTCTCTCACACACACACGCTTCACAACATGAAACAGTAACCTAACCTAAAAATGTGACAGCTGACAGCAAAATATACAAGAGAGAAGATTATTATCACTTTCTATTTCTTTAAAAGTACTAGTGCAGTATAAGGTATGTAAATAAACCATTTATTTAAATAAATACCAAACCAAATAATCATAGTTCTAAATTAAACCGGTAGAGCTCGACTGTCGTATCCGTGAATATGTGTCGTCAGCCGTTGAAATATTTGAAATTAAATGCAAATTTTAAAAAATCATATCTCCGATTCTAAAGACTTGTAAGATGTAAAACATACACATACATGTTTAATTTGACCTATTTTTTTAAGAAAAAAATAAATCAGAAAATGTGAAATGACCCCATTCAGCACTCTTCTTCAGTTTCTAGTAACCATGGAAATAGCTTGCATTCTTTTCTTATTAATGTATTATTACATAAGTCTCTCTTCATTTTGTTATTTTTAGATAATATTCATTCGTAAAGAAGAGTGCTGAATTCGGCCCTTTGAGTACAAGAAAATAAAGTTCATATTTAGAATTTTATTTTAAATGTGTCCCAAGTAGTAATTCCCGTCACAAATAATACAATGGGCCCATGAACCATAACAAAAAATAATAAAATGTACACTTTATTCTTAAAGTACAACTCAATAAATAACGATTAAGATAAAAAACTTTTTTTTTAATAATTACTTTCCGAGATATTTAAATTTATTCCCAGTGTCACAGATGACGTCACACTATTGGTATCTTTCTCGCGCAGTCTACTACAGAAACTGGTGTGAGAAAGATAGCTATAAGTTTTTTAAAAAATCAAATGCAGGTATACAAAAAACAATTATGACTTTTTGATACCACTAATTGCTTTAAAATTAAACGAACTTTTATTTAAAATTTTAAAAAATGGTTTATGGGCCCATTCACCATGCTTTCCTTCTTTTCCGTAAAAAAAACTGTAAAAGATGTCAAATTAATTTCCGATGACTTAAAACATGCCAAATATATCAGCTGTTTCCATGATAATAGCAAAGCTGGCTGATTTATGAAAATTAATCTCTTTATAATTCTTTACCTATATATTTATTGAATATGAAGGAAAACGTATAATCAAATCATACAGACAATAAGATAGGTATTCTTTTACATTGAAAATCAAATAAAATGTCAAAAAATAATATTAACTTCGTTTTTCAAAAAAAAAAACTTAAGAATTTCAAAAAAGGGAATTTCCGGTTGACCATTTATAACCAAAATCTAATTTTTGTCACACGCATACACACTCATATAGACATTATCGTAAAACTAGTAAAATCGTATTCTAGGAACTCTAAAACGTGCTTATTCATTAAAAACTGACCACCGAATTTTTTGACCAAAGACCAAAAGGTGACGGAAGGTAATAACTAGATTAATCAAGTTCTACCTAACAACGTTCGCAACATAATTTCAAATGACAGATACCAAACTGTTTAATTATAATAATATAAAATGTTGTTTTCCCCAACCTACCTAATTTTCTTATTCTGAATTCATAATTCGAGCCTGACCATCCTATTATTTTATTTCGCGTTTACAACGACAATTTGGGACACTGTTTAGAGAGACTTTTTAATTGTGAAGTTAGTAGCTTAGCAAAAGAATTAAAAATATATTATTTGTATTTAAATTTCCTTTAATTATTTTACTCTCTTTTGAATTTCAGACCTTTCGATTTGTTCAATAATCAAAACAAAAAATAATTCAACAGGTAAACGTCAAATTGTATCCTCAAACATAATAGGCTCAAATGTAATGGCAAACTGACAAGTATCATAATTTAAAAAATGCAAGTATTTAGTAATATTGAAAAGCTAATTAAAAATACCTTCCAGCAAGACCAGAAGTAAAATTAACAATAAAGGAAATAGCTATTTGCACCTATTTTTTAAATACTTGCATAACAGCGGTAACTAATCATATTTGTATTTAAAATTGCCGTAAATATTGCAATGTCATACAAATAACAGTGGTACTAACTAATCATATTTGTATTTAAAATTGCCATAAATATTGTAGTGTCATACAAATAAGAGTAATTTATCACAAAATCTTTACTTTTATAAAATATAGATGTTATTGACGAGAAATTATGTGTTGGCCACATAAAATTGTATAAAAGTAAATAAATATATAAATAAATATATAAATATATCATCACAGCATATTACCCATTTCTGGGTGTGCCAGTATATACAATACATGTAGACATCGGTAATGATGACGATATATATTTTACCGTGTGGGCGCTTGCCAGGCGTCACCTCACGGGCACTCGTAGCTAGTGTGGAGAGTGCACCACAGGGGTCACTTTTGTGCCAATTAAAATTGGAAATATTTGGCGTATGTCGGGATCGAACCCGGTGTCACCGGGTTCGGGTTATATACTGTTATTGTATAAAAGTATATAACAAAATCTGTTGTGGCAAGCACAAGATCTCTCGCCATTTCCATATTAGGCTATATAAGTATTGTATTGCACTTCGCTTTTGAACCGTCGTTTTATAACAAAAAATTACAGAACTTTACCCAAATATTGTTTTTTATTGTATTTAACTTGTTTTCTGCACACATATAATTCTAATTATATCTATTTTTCATTGTACGATGAAGTCCTAAATGTCAGAGATTCTTCCAATTCATTACCAAGATTGGCGGTATTTCTGATGGATATATGCATTTTACCACAATTTTACCTATAATTTCAAATATTTAATTAATTAAACAATAAGAAAGATTAAATATACTTCTCAGAAAGAGCTACCAGAATGTCACTAAAACTGTTGATTTTTGACACTGACATGTGTCATTTACAAACTATGTTATAAACATTGGTTTCCTTAGTGCCTCAGCCTCTGCGATTAGTTACTCTATAAATTATAGTGTCTTTATCTCTAAATCTATACAAGATATAATAAAAAGTGTATTAGGGGGAGAATTTTATGTTCGTCAATATTTAATAAAAAAAACTCCCAAAAAATTATATTTAGAAGAATTTTTCTAAGAAACTACTACTTCCGGTTGTTCAATTGTTACCAAAACCTTTTCAGCTCTTCCCAGGAATGTCAGTTAAATATTTTTTAAGTCTTATTGTTTTTGAGGAATCGTCCCTCCAACATCCATACATATATACATACACACACACACACACACACAAACACGCACACGCACACGCGCGCGCTCACGCACACGCACACGTACACACACATACACACACACACACATACACACACACACACATCATCGTAAAAATGTTTTAATTGAATTATAGGGACCTTAAAACGTGCTTTTCCACTAAAATATGGATATGCGAATTTTAGCATGATTCCAATACCTCTCTTAGCGAGAGGTAAAAATGTATATTGTTTTCAAAAATTCATCTAGTTCTGATTTTCATAAAATTGAATATATCATACACCTGGTCCAGAAATTGGCGCGAATAATTTCCATTATGTTGTGCGGCGATCTCCCATGAGATATTGGCTTCTCGTATGCACCATTTTATATTAATTACACGTAATTACAAAGTAAACTGTTTGAGATAATGCTGGGCTGTATAAATCACATAATACAGTGTTTATGCATTCTCGTTTCACCTCCAATTAAACTTGTTATATTATAATTAAATCTCGTCCGCAAGACAACGAACGTTCGCTCCACTCAGATCTCTGATGAAGGTTCGGCTTTTTATTTAATTTGGATTTATGACTATATTTACAGTTACTTACATCCATTACGGCTAGTTAATATGGAGTGAATGGGTGATTTTATCAGTTATTATATTGTTTTAATTTGAAATATTCTAATTAGAATAATACAATCTTTTAGTTTAAGTTCTGTATATATTTCAATTTAAACCAACGTTTCGAACACATACACTGCTGACCTCTATAGGGAAAACAACATAAATGGCATAAATAAATAGTTACAGAACAATAGCAACAAGTAACCAAGGTAATACAAAAAATACACACGGGTGTAATACGAAAACCGGCCTACTAATTTTAGCCAAAAATGGTTCAAATAAAAGATGTGTAGATAAATAATCAATAATCACATTTTCTTTTGCACCGTAACCGAAGAAATTGAATTTAAAATTTTATAAAAGGTACTTCTCGTGTTAGTCATGGTATTGAAATAAAATCTCAAACAAATTTTATCACATTTTATACCTAAAAACTCACAAAGTCTTAGTGATGCATTTCATAAACTAAGTAAAGCTGATATTGGACTTAATGATTTTGTTGCAAACACATAACCGACATAACCTCAAAAGTGTAATGTGTACTACAGAGTACAAAGACATCTTTGTCTATTTTTCACGAGTTTTTCAATAAAAATTTAGATTAATGGCATATTTTTTATTATCTTATTCAGCTAAGTCCAAATTTACTTCAAAACTAAAATAACTAAGTCCATTAATTTTAAAATTTTGAAATTCACAACAGTTTAAAAAAAATTGTTATTGCGTATTCTCACTTCAACCCCTGTATCTAGCAATATAATTGAACAAATGTGAAATATACAGATTACTGGATTTTACACAGATGTCCTAACTATTAAATTATTTTCTCAACATTTTACATTTTGAACTTAATGACTTCTGCCTTAACGGCGACGATATATGTAAATGATTTTTTGCCCTCCTGAAGTGTAATGGGAACTTTACAATTGTATACACAGCAAGTGTAACCTACATTTTACGCTTACTGGGTTGTAACTTGTTTAACTATGCGGTAAAATAATCAAAATACACTGGAGGTTTATGGGCATTTAGAAAAGAAATCATCTTTACTATAATAAAGTTCATGTAAAAAAGTACTACCTACTTAAGTTATTTTTTTACTTTAACATATCCTATATTTAAAATTAATTTATATAAACCAAAATCACGGCAGCGACATCTGTCATTATTGTAAAAATCCGCCGTTACCGACATAGTCACCGATCGATATGTCTGTCAAATACGCGAGGCGAACATTTCTGAAATGTCAAATATCGACACCTACCTATTATTTATTACGAAGAAAACATGAGCAAATAAATATATTATCAGTCATAAACAACGTCTATTATTACAGATAAATTGAAGAAGTACTCTAATGAAGGTAAGTAAAATCGAATTTGGAAATTGACTTAACCCCAGTATTTTTAACTAACCCTTTTCAGAAGTACAACCTATCTTATTAAAAAATCTGATGTGGCCAACACATGTCCTCCCGCCAATTCCATGTTTAAAATAGCATTGAGCTTTAAGTAAAGTTTCACTTCTGATTGATCGTTTGTAAACAAAATCTACTTTGTTGTTCCAATAAATAGAAAAGTTTGTAATACAAAATTTTAGATTATATTTTATTATGTTTTTCCTGAAAAATCTGTTAGAGCTTCAAATTAATTACTACATTCGGTTTATCATATATAGTCAAAATCTAATATGTTGTTTTAAATTATATAAGAGTATTAAATACCAACTTTGCGAACTTTTGGATCATTAATATATTTCAAGGAAAAATCGTCACACATACATTATTGTCAAAATCATCACCAACTTCCTTATGCTCTAAAACGCAATCTGTGTAAATTCTTCGCCGTACATTATTCATTTCGTAAATGTGTAGTTGCGAATTATTATTTGACACTTTGAAATCACGTTCTTATATTGAGAGCTGTTTGATATATAATGCTGTAAACATCAAACTTGAATCGAATTATCCTGTATATTTAATATTTATGTATGAAGGAAAATATATTATTTTTACAAACCTTAATTTCATTGGAATCATATTTAAACTACTAAATTCTTCTTAACACGGTTTTATTATTAATTTTAATGAATATTGCTGCGTGACAGTGACATTTGTTTAAATATGTCAAATTTGTTATTGAAGTATTGTTTTTGTTTGACGCAGAGGCAAAGTGATGTACAAAAATAAATTATTTTATAATATAATATAAAGTTATTTAAAGTTATTTACTAAATGCTATTATTGTAGAATTGAAGATTGTGCCATTATATTCAATTTGTATTGGTAAAAGTTGCTAAAAAATTATATTCAATGAATTTTTTACAAGAAAAACTGTTAAAAGCTTGTATAAATGATACTTCCGGTTATCCGATATACACTCAAAACTAATGAGCTCTTCCCACATTAGCTTTGAATGGATATACAAAATTTCAAATTTTTCTGATTGATAGTATTTGAGTAATCGTGTCCACATGATCCACACACACACACACACAGACACACAGACACACAGACACACACACATACATACCTACAGACATCATTGTAAAAATGTTAAAATCGGATTCTGGGGACATCAAAACGTGCTTATTCACTAAAATCTCTATATCCGATTTTTAGCACGATCCCTATACCTCCCTTACCTAGGGTAGCGGGAGGTAAAAAAGTGATTTTCATTATCGTCGGCCAAAAAATTTGATACAATTCTCGTGCGTGAAGTATTTTACACGCACTCAAATGTAAATAACTATTGTAATTTAATTATAACTCTACGTTATTCACTAGGTATGTACAATATCAATACAATTACAAGAATTATTTATTGTACAAATAAGTCAGCAAGTTCATTACATTTTGATACACTATAAATTAATGTATCTTGGAAATAATTTCATATTAATGACATGCTGAAATTTCCATGACATGAATATATGTAAGCTTAATATTATTCCTCGATACATACCAACATTTCGTTAATATTCCATGCGAACTTAAACACTTAATTTGAACTTGCTCGCTGAATAATAATGATTTAAGCAGAATTAGGCATTACATGGAAATTTACATGATTTTCAATAACACGAGGTGAACGCACCAAATATGATATCTGACATCTGGTCAGCAATAATGATAAATATGGTCTGTTTAAAACGTGTAATTTTCACCTTGTTCAATTAACGACATAAAAATTGAAAACAGACAGTACTTATCTGATATTATTAGCATTTTATTTTCGGTGCAACTCAAGGACTCATTAACAATTTCTTTTTGTTTTAAGAAATATTATTGTACACTGCAAATGAAACAAGTGTAATATTTTTTATAACAGATAGATATTAACCTAATTCTGGAAAACATTGACATTTTTTTCACAACCTAATTTTTACCTCCCGCTACCCTTGGTAAGGGAGGTATAGGGATCGTGCTAAAAATCTCATATCGAGATTTTAGTAAATGGCCACGTTTTAAGATCCCTAGAATCCATTTTAAACATTTTCACGATGATCTCTGTATGTGTGTATGTGTGTGTATGTGTGTGTGTGTGTGTGTGTGTGTGTGTGTATGTGTGTATGTATGTGTAGGGATTTTGTCTTCGCTCTAACTCAAATCCTATCATTCAGAAAGTTCTGAAACCTTGTATTTCTATCCTATTCTAATATGAAAAGAAGCCATTAGATTTTGGTGTAAATCGGATAATCGGAAATGGCACTTTACCTGAAGCTCATAATGGTTTTTCTTCAAAACATATCATTAAATGCCATTTTTTCGCATTTTATGTCTTATGAAAATTAATGATTATTGAAATTTCTACAGGAATACATTAATACTTTTTCTGTATATTTTGCAGATAAATTTGAAAATATTTTTTTTTATTTGTCCCGAAGCCTAAGATAAACATAATTCTTTTGTTACACAGTTCATATTTCAAATGAATGTGACTTACAGTAAATGTCACTGTCAAAAAACTAATCACTTCAAATTAATAATAGTGACATTTTAAAAAGAAAATAGTAAATAAATCAATAGTTTTATGCAATGGAACAGTTTGCAGCATTAGTAAATACGTAAGTATGTATTTAAATTAATAAAAATGGATAGGAAAGTGTGGCGAAGGAAGATTGTCGCGTAACTATTATTGTGGTCCGGATGGGGTTATTCGCTACCGAAAATCGGTCACTTTAATATGTTCTTAAGTATGAATGCTATGATGATTGTGGACAAGGCGAAAGAAGAATGTTGTTAAAGAGTGAAGTGAGTCAGCTGAGCTCTTACTCTTATTCCTTTTCTTATTGTTATTATTGTTTCCGGGTATTTGCTAACCCCCTAAGTGGGAACCGCGTGATTTTATGTACGTATGTATGTATGTAAAAATTAAATAGCGGGAGGTTTTGTGTTGGCCACATCAGATTTTTTTTTATTAGTCGCGAAGCCTAAGATAAAAACTATTCCTTCGTTACATAGTTCATTTTTCAAATGAATGTAACTGACAGTAAATGTCACTGTCAGAAAACTTATCACTTCAAATTCATAATAGTGACTTTTGACTGATGTCAATAAAGTTTATTATTAATATTATTATTATTATTATTTTAAAAAGAAAATAGCAAATAAAGCAATAGTTTTCTGCAATGGAACAGTTTGCAGCGTTAGTAAATACGTAGGTAGGTATGTATTTAAATGAATAAAAATTAAATATATAATAATATTCATATTAAATGTACAATTTGTACAGTTCTAGAGGACTAACCCACTTGCCTCTGTGAATCTTTTAAATGTTTAGGTTACATTTTGTAGAGTATTATGAGAAAGAGCACTAACAATATTTGAACATGCCTGTATACTCAGTATTACGAGAAATAACGCTAACATTTCGGTTGTAGGAAAAATATTTTTTATTTCTAAATATCAGAAGCTGTTATTTTAGTCTTGTAGGGGTAAAGTAGTGAAACGTTTGGTAATAGTCAGAGTACCGCATTTAGTCGTATCTCATGCGTCGCCACTTATATAAATCGCGTGCGTTGCGTGCGATATCGTGCGATATCTTCTGCATCGGATATCATGATATCGTGTCGGTGCCGGGTGGTTCCTTATCGCACCTACAGCTACAGGTGTGTGAAGCACTTCTCTATAACTGCCCACACGTTATTGTTCACCACTACACCGAGATTTACGCCAACCAAACGTTGTCTAATAATGGCAATTGTCTGCTTCTAGTTTCTTATACGGTTTAACAGGATAGATGATTTACGTTTTATCTGATTTATATGGGAATTTTAAGTATTGGGTTCCAAAAGATTACTTGAGTACCATAATTAATAAATTAGCACTGTTTTGCTTTTACCATATAGGGTGATACAAAAAAGGCCCTATACGACAATAATTTCAATCTATTTTTTAAAAAAATAGCACTCTAAAATTTAATTTAATTTACTACAGGGTGATTCTTGACCTATACGCATAAATGTGAGGAATGATAGTTTGTGATGGATAATGACAGATAATGAAAAAAAAATTTAGTAAAAGTTGTTTATTTACGGAGATAACGAATAAAGTTTGAAATTATTTTAGTAGCAATAAACTAATAAAAAATCTGTTGTGGCCAGCACAAAACCTTCCGTCAATTCGATGTATTTTGTATATATCCCATACCAAAAGTTCCTTGAAAAATATTCTGTATATCCTGTAAAATTGTAACACGAACACACTATTTTTTACAAATTCCATACCGAAAGTTCCTTTCCCTATTTTATTAGGGGTCGCTGTTTCTTACTCTTCTCTTTTAATCATTCCTGTCCAACGCATTTTCTTTGGAGGGACACTCTATCACATTCACTTTCTGACCCTATACTTTCAACTTTGGTTTTGCATTTGACACTGACATCTGTCAATTAAATTTTTCTGACTATATCTGTTGTTTCCATAATTTTAACAAAGCTGACTAATTTTTGAAAGTTAATTTCTCTTAATGTCTCTATAACTCTATATCTATTGAATATGAACGAAACTGTATTATCAAACCGTATAGAGAATAAAATATTCTTTCATATTGATAATCACAAAATGTCGAAAAATAATATTTAACTGCGTTTTTTTAAGAAAAACTGTTAAAAACTTCAAATAAGGGTAATCAACTCTTCATATGGATGTACAGAAGAGGAATACGAAAGAATTATAATTTTTAGATTTGTAGTATTGGAATTATCGTCGGAGAAAAATTTGTCACACACGGACACACATACACACACACACATACACACGGACACACACACACACATACATACAGACATCATCTTAAAAATAGTAAATTCGTATTGTAGGGACCCTAAAACGTGCTTATTCATTAAAACCTCACCACCGAATTTTTTGACCAAAGACAATACCTTCCTTACCTAAAGGTGACGGAAGGTAAAAAATTAATTAACTAGGGTGCTGTGCATTAGTATCATAGCAATTGTTCGAGCCTCGGTTGCAAATGACCACTTTCTCTACCACGCTGCACCACTCATAGAAAAACTTCTCGTCCCGGATGATATCTTTGGGGAAACCTTTGTGCATAAAGGCGAGATGCAGCTACTGAATTTTGTTCTGCTTTTCCGTACGCTAATATCATATCCACAAATTCTGCGTTGGTGAAATATGATGCGCCATAATAAAAACTCAAATACACGAAAGATTACGAAATAATGACAAGACACGATTGAAAACAATTGCTATGACACTAATGCACAGCACCCTAGCTGCTACTAAAATAATTTCAAACTTTATTCATTATCTCCGTAAATAAACAACTTATACTAATTTTTTTTTTCATTATCTGTTATTACCTATCACAAACTATCATTCCTCACATTTATGCGTATAGGTCAAGAATCACCCTGTGTTTTGTAATATGACAGTAATGAAATAAATTTTAAAATAATACAAGCAATAACTTACCTAATATTGTATTTAATCAAATTAATTAAATGTCTGTGATGCCTATTGCCGCAGTTCGATTGTTTCTTTCGTTTGGTGATAATCGTGAGATAAATTAAAAAGTGTAGTGAGTTGGTGGACATACATTTCCGTGGTGCAGAGAGCAGCATCGTGTGTAGCTGTGGGAGGTGAAAATTTCGAACAAAATTTGTGATTTTTTTGAACGCATTCAATGGCGTATTAAGGTATTTTAGCGCCAGAAGCCCTTGAAATTTTTGCTGAATATTTTAAAATAATTTTTTAACGAGTGTAACAAATTATTTAAAAATATTAGTCTTTCGCCCTGAAGGAGCTTCCACAGGAAGCGAAACTTCGGTTTTTAACTAAATAAAATTTTATACATTGACTGCATTTCTGCTTATTTCTTTTATCCTATAACTAAGAATACTTCAGGCTTTTTATATAATAATTTATTTGCCTTATCTTGTGTTGTGATCGCATCAGTTCCTACTTCCTAAAAATATATTTTCTAATAATTCATCTTCAGAATCAGATTCAACTACCAAACGTCGCCGAAAAGTCATTACAAATAGTTAAACAAACGTCAAATGTCATGCGTTAACACTTTGTTAAATCGTTGACCCCTCATTTCATCAAAAGTTAAATATATTTTGGTTAAGAGCCATGGTTACGCTTAACCCGTTATCGTACAACACATTTTTTGACTAACCATCCGTTAATTACTAACCTTTGCCTTAACCCTTAATTGTACAACTGGCCCTAAATCAACTTAGATAATTTAATGAAAACATATTAGTAGGCTGAAAATTACAGATTTTGGCATTTAGTATTTAGGATTTAGGTCTTCTTCACATAAATATAATTCCGAATGGGACATTAGTGATATCCAAAAATGAATTATACAATTCGATTCAATTTGATGCTTGAGAGTAAATGTTAATATTATATTTCATAAAATAGAAGCTAAGAAGCTATTCTTTGACAGTAAATTTGACGTTTTGTAATAATTATAGCAACGAACATGATTTGTTTAATTAGTGCGCGTCAACTTCAAGGCATAGTGTGCTCCTGCAAAACCCTAAAATCTAATTCCTAAAACCCTAATTATTCACTAGATTTAGGGCATATAAATTTAGGATTTAGATATTAGGGTGAAAATTTTTTGGTTAAAAAATTATCCAATTGAATCCCTGTATTGCGAAAGTAACCAATCAAAACAAACTGACACTGATAATTATCCTAAGACAATTATCACTTATGTCACTAAGTTGCTAAGTAACAAACAGTTTTTGACATATAATTAAAGATTAATTGTTTTAATTTAAAAATGTCATTTTCACGCTGTCAATGAAAATGATGATTTAATCAACAAAATTATAGAAGAAAACATCAAAAAATACTGTATTAAATAAAAAACTAAATGTGGAGAACATTTATGGACTTTTGTATGTCTTATCTTCTTTTCTTTGGTCTTAAAGAGATCTCATTCCCATTGCACACTTCACACTGAACATATTCATAGCCATATTCACGTTCATAGCTACTAATGACATCTACTGGGTTATGTTAGACACAAAAATTCTGTCAAATACAAATTTTAGGCAAATTTAATATTAAAACTGCAAAAAAATCGATAAATACTTATAATTTTATCACACTTCCTCAAGCACTTTGTTTTTAGGTAACACCACCTCCGCCTTCGGCGTCGGGCTGTTACCAAGCAGCGCGCTTTCGATAACTGTCATAAAATTATTTCGTAATTATCAATGTCCTCGGGATATTATAGCTGATAAAAGTGCAACATCCGACATAGTCTTAGTACACGTTAGTGACAGAGTAGACCCTAATCGCCTAATCAGTAGAGTGTTGGGATAAAATTAAGTGGCGAAAGATCATTGATACTTGAATATATAATTTTGTGTGCCAACACTCCTTGTGGGAAATGGCGTGATTGTAAATAAATATGTACGTATTTTTTGTTCCATCCTATATCATTTAATTATACAGTATAAAATGTATGTATATTTCCCTGTAAAGTCTTGTTAATTGTACAGAAAACAGAGAGCTGTAGTCTGTAAAAAGCAAAGTATTTAAATTTTGATTGAAGCCAAGAGGCATTTGGCATACGCAGTGTTTTATGCATGCCGCATGCCGCGTATTAAAATTTGGTCGGCGAAAATTTTTTGTCGGTGAATGGCATTCGTCGGCCGAACTGTCTGATTGTTCCGCGGCAAAAAACTGAACTTGAAACAAAAGAAGGTTCGATTCGGTAACGGGTATAAGAATGCGTTGACATGCTTCAGTCTTCTGCCATCAAATTGGCTTGGAAATCAGCAGTGGTAGCGGCCATTTAAATATCTTAGCGGTGTTTTTACTACGATGTCGATGGAATTCTTTAACCAGAAACTCACTATCATTAATATACAACACTCCAACGCAAAATCACAACTATATTTTCAACAAATATGATTCATTGTATACCAATTGTTGATTGCAGTTTAAATCAAAATTAGTTGTTATAATCTTATTGTCAATGCCACTCGCGACTACTTTTTCTAGGGGTCATTTCACATTTTCTGATTTATTTTTTTCTCGAAAAAATAGGTCAAATTGAATAAGATTTACATCTTACAAGTCTTTAGAATCAGAGATATGATTGAGTTTAATTTCAAATATTTCAACGATTGAAGACACATGCCTGTATTCATAAACACTCGTAAAAAATTCAAACGGTTCGTTATAATTTTTATCCAATAAAAACAGTCGACATTGAAAGAAAAATCGAAATTTTATTTGTCAAGTTTGATTCTATTTGTCAAAAATTATAACGAACCGTTTTGAAACTTTACGAGTGTTTTTGAATATGGATAACAGTTTCGCGGATACGACAGTCGAGCTCTACCGGTTTAATTTGGAACTTTGATTGTATGGTTTGGTATTTATTTAAGTAAATGTTTTATTTACATACTAGTACTTGTAAAGAAATATAAAGTAATAATAAACTTCTCTCTTGTATATTTTGCTGTCATCTGTCACAATTTTAGGTTAGATTACTGTTCCATCATGTGGAGCGTAAATGTATACGTGTGTGTGGGAGAGAAATGTGAATATGAAACTAGGACGTCACACATTTAGTCCGTGTTTACGACCGCGAAAATTTATTAGCAAATTTATGAATGAAAGGTCGCATCTTTCAAATTATTTTGTATTACTATATTTATTAAATGAGATGGATTTCATGATTTTATCAAAAAAAATGGACAATTCTATTTTAAATGGCCCGATTTATAATTTAGATTTTAAAATATAAACTCACTTAAAACGCATGGTTTATGAACGATTAAATTTAGAAATTTAAAATTTAAATTTGGAATAAAACTATATTTTATAGTTCCAAATGTAAATTTCAATTTCGACTAATCACAAGAGAGAACTATTAAATATGGCGGTACGAGTATAACTTTGCTTCATCCGTTAGCTGCCTTTTCTATTTGTGAGTTGTTGACATTTTGAAGATGGATTCTCAGGAACAAATTGATATTTTTTTTTTGTTAATAAGTAGTATTCGCGAACGTCGTAATTTGTACGACAAAGCAAATGAATTTTACAAAAATAAAAACGTTTGCGTAAATTCAATGCAACGACGAATATCAAGGAATTAAATACAAGCACACTCATACGAGTACATTTGAAGAATTGTTCAAGATCTTGTTATTTCACTTCAGAAACAAACTATGATACTGCCCGTTGACAAATCAATGTGTTCATCGGCCTAACAGACCATCTACGTTTATTTAAGTTTCTGTTTAATTTCTTTATTATACAAATGAACAATAATAAAAAACATTCCCAATATTATTAAAAAATCATCTTGTCCATTAGCTTTTAACAAATTCATGGCTATGAAAATAAAATTGTGACCTAAAATCTGAACTGATAAACGGAGAAACGCCAAATGTTAGCAGTGACAAGTCACGTGATAGATACTGATGTTCTTTCATATTTTTAATAACATAAAATGTCGAAAAATGATATTTAACTGAGTTTTTTCAATAAAAACTGTTAAGAACTTCAAATAAAGGTACTTCCGGTTGTTCAGTTATAACCAAAATCTAATCAGCTTTTCATATGGATGTAAAGAATTACGAAAGAACCATAATTTTTAGAATTGTAGTATTGGAGTTATCGTCGGAGAAATTTTTTGTCACACACATACATATATACAAACACACACACACACACACAAACACACACACACACAAACACACACACAAACACACACACACACACACACACACACACACACAAACACACACACAACAGCACATACACACACATACAGACATTATAGACCACGTTAGTGTTACGGCATTTGTGGCAGCAAATTCAAAAGAACTTTAAAATGCAAATCTTATCCATTAAACTTTATAAATACAAATCTCTAATGTATTGTCTATCTACTTATGTCGTGTAAATATCTAAAACACCCAAACTTATTGAATAATCTGTAATTAAAGCAACAAGTGGAAATTCATTAAAACGTAAGTCGTAGCTGTTTTCGATTCTATTAATTTAGATCGTCAGCAAAGAAATTATTTATTACGAACAACTTAATAACCCTTTCAGACATCGCAAATAACAAAAATAATATAACCACCTTATATTATAACTTTAAAGACAAACAGCGTCAAATCCAAAACTAACCTACAAATTCAGTTGACCTGACTGCACCAAGTTACGACATATGTTACTATTTGCAATCCTACTTTCTTTAAAATGAAATTATGCTTAACTTATTATTTAGTTTATAATTTTACTGTTCAGAAAGCAAAGAGTATTGTTAACAGTTAGTAAGAAACTCAAAATTGTATTTAAGAAACACAGAATAGCAAATGCGCTTCCATAAGAACTACATACATTCTGATTTGGTTTAGGGTTTCGCGCCAAACGAAAATCTTAACCTCACTAATGTGGTCTATTGTAAAACTAGTAAAATCGTATTCTAGGTATCCTAAAACGTGCTTATTCAAAACTCACCACCGAATCTTTTGACCAACGACAATACCTCCCTAAAGGTGATGGAAGGTAAAAAGAATATATTATAAAAAATGGCTGCAAGAAATCCTAGTAAAAATTAATTTGAGAAAAGAAGGCAACATGTCGTGAAAAATAACAAGAAAAGTTAATGTTTCCTTGAACAATTATTTTCTGTTTCCATTTGAAAGAGCTACATATAACTGTAGAAAACAAGTCTGTTGAAATAATTAATTGTCACATATTATATTCATTGTGGTGAATATATAAATACACTTTGTTTTTTATCGGCTGCTTTTTGCACAATTAATGCAGCCAAGCTCACCGGAAAATCAACTCATCAGCTCATTAATAAAGTTATTAAAAGTATATTATTGTTTATATAGTATAATCAGTAATTCTCTATGCATTCACTTGTGATTTTAATAGCCATTTTTATCGTTTTGGAAAGGCTGAATCCATAATTATATGTAAACAGAATATGATTTATTAAATGTACTGTGAATTATTATAATAATTATGCATTTAGTTTATATTTTATTTATTGCCGGATGTAATGCAATTTTAATATCTTAATTTACTTATAACAATATGATATGCACTGTTATTCTGCGTTCACTTACCGTACCCTTATAGTTATTAACGTCATTAGGCCGAGATGAGGGAAATAACGGCCGCGACTGAGGTTTATAATCAGTCGAGTTCGTTATTTGTATATCGGCCGTGTGGCGTTCAAGGTTTTTCGTAATAAATAAAATTTAAACATTTAGGAATAATAAAATTCTATAAAATTTTTAATTTTTTTTTTTCTGGGAAACCGCTCATAGCAGCTGTAGATACGTGTTTCGCTCTTATTAGAGCTCATCAGTACAGCATAGCATGTTAACAGATGGACACTAACTGGAAATAGTGAATAGAAAATGAACAAATTGTAACAGTACCTGTAAGCAGCCAAATACACATTTGCGATGTTATATTTATCTACAAATGGTGGAACTTATTTCAAAGCTGCTTATAGGTGCTGTTACAAGTTGTTCATTTTCTATTTACTATTTCCAGTTAATGTCCATCTTTTAACATGCTATGCTGTACTGATGAGCTCTAATAAGAGCGAAACACGTGTCTACAGCTGCTATGAGCGGTTTCCCTGTGAAAAAAAAAAATTAAAAATTTTGACAGCTTCACGCTCGTTCTATATCTGTCATACTGAACAACTTTTTTGGTTAATTTATAAATTCTCCTAGATAACAGTCCATCAATATGCTGTTTTTTTTCTGGGAACATTTGATCCTTAATTGTAGGCGACTCTTATAAAAAATAACGGCCTAGGCTGTAAATAATTTAATAAAAAGATTGGCGCTAGAAAAAATGGCCATGAGAATCAATCCTCCACTCCTATGACGTCAAATTAAACTAGTATACAGCACGTCATTCACAGCCAAAAGGAAAACAGTTTGTTTATCACCTACGTTATTTATATAAATAAAAGTAGGCGAAAGTTAATCACATGTTAAGGTGTATGAATTTTGACGTCACATTCTCTCTCTGACCAAGTGACTTTTTAGAAATATTACACAAATTTCGGTAGTTAATTGTGAAATATCTCGAGGATATTTCGTGATATTTTCAAATTTGAGTTAAAGAACAATGAGCCAAATGCAGCATTCTTCTTTAACTAAAGAAGCATATCTAAAAATAATAAAATAAAGAGAGACATACAAACATTTATTTATAAGAAAAAGACGCAAGCTATTTCTATGGTTAAAGATGATCACTAGACTAAAGAACAGGTCAGAAGACGGCCCAAACTTTTTTAAAATATATTGCTTAGAAAGCACAAAAATTCTTGCAGCAGTCCTATTATTATTATTATTATTGTTATTATTATTATTATTGTTATTATTATTATTATTATTAATAATAATAATAATAATAATAATAATAATAATAATAATGATTTTATTTCTGTAGACACAAATACAGATGTATAGAAAAAATCAAACAGAAAAATATGAAATAAAATAAAACATAGTAAGCTACAGAACAAAATAGTAATTTACGTAAGACCTGAAAGTGATACTTTACTGGGTGAGCAAGCATATTCCAGAGCGAGCCGTAGGCGAGCTTTGTAAGCTTGTGAGCCCAGTATAGACACTTTCAGGTCATGTTGGGTACAATATTTTTTTTGCGATCCTGAAAAAAGAATAAAAAAGTATTATTTTATTTTTTACTGCGAGCAAATAAGAAATAAATAAACAACTGATCTCCATGGAAACATTTAGCTTTACTGGTCCCGGGATCGGTAAAGTACTTTCTGATCCCTTATACTTTCCGAGCTAGCTCAGCAAAGAAGGACTTTCCGGTCTAAATAGTGATCAGAAAGAGCTCATTTTCTGAGCGATCGCGAAAAAAATATCATTTACATTATAAAAACTGTGTTGCAGTAGAAACGATATTAATGATTTTTTAAATTTATTAAAATTATTTTCGGTTTTCAATGAATCAGGCAACTTATAGAAAATTTCCAATCCCATTCTGTTTGGAGAATTTTGAGTAACGTTTAATCGAATCGTAGGAACGTAAAAGTAAATTATAAATAAATTTAAAAAAAGCCAAAAATCACACATTGCTTTTTAATTATTTGTATATTTTTTGCCAAAAACTGTAGATTAATTCCGATTTCTCATTCCACAACGATACTATAAAAAGTGGCTTAACTAAAGTAAAGTGTATTTTCTTTAATAAGTATTTGACTTTAAGAAGAGACTGTTGTTATGCATTTATGCACTGATTAACATTCAAGTATCAAGTATATATATGAAAAATAAAAAGTTTGAAATAATTTATTTCGAAAGCGTCCGTACGACGAAAAAGTCCACTTGAATGAGAATATCTTTAATTTTGATTGACAGCTGTCAGAACCCGTATGTTGTTTAATATTAAATAGTGAAATACAATAAACATACATTTGATTTTAAATTCATTACTACATAATGCCTTATATTAATTATTTTTCGCAAAACAAAGCTTAATTTATAGGCTATTTCAGCTGTCAACTGTTTGAAGGTAAGTTATTTGAAAAAAAAATAATATTTAACAATACATTAGTTTCCATAAGAAAAATCTTTTGTGGCCAGTACATTATCTCTAGCCAATTCTGTTTTATTAGATAAGCATCGAATTTAACATTTCTTGTACACACAAATAATTCTAATCATATTCTTTTATTCTGGAAGCCTGAAAGGAATCATCCTACTCTTCTAAAATGTTCAAGATGGTTCATTGTTCCCATTCATTGACGGGATTGGCTACGTAGATTTTATGATTATTATTTTTTTTCTTCTAGATTAAGTCTTCTAAAATAATAATAATAATAATAATAATAATAATAATAATAATAATAATGATTTTAATAATAATAAAAATAATACTAATAAAATAAAAAGAAATGTTAAATCTGTCAGATATGTCAGAAACAAGAAACATAAATTATTGTTTTTTTTTCATGGTACTCTGATATTATTGCCTTAAATCGTATATTTTCTTTTGCTTCTAACTACGGTGTATAAATATAGAAAGTGAGACAACTCTTCAATTTTTTATGCTTTATAAATGTTGGCGATCTGTAGGCCTAGATTGTAACCTTACACGTAGCGCCTCTACAAATGTGCTCTACCACATAACAGTCTGGAACTAATATGACAAATGACAAGTTAAATGTCATTGTATAATCCGGGCCTTCGTACATAACTGTATCAAAATTACAACTAATTTAATCCATATATTATGTGTCTCTGATGATATCTCTTCAATTTTTGCCCCCCGCATCCACCCCCCCCTCCCCCAGGCAATGCATACATAAAAATAATTGAACAATATACTTGGTACGCAATCGATACAGTTTTTCATTCTGAATATTTTTCTTCATAACACTTTTGTTCTAAAATTAATAGGTAAAGAGATCTTGCCAAATCAAAATATTAACATTAAATTTCTATGTTCCAAAAAAAAAGTAGATACCCAGTATAGAAAATGTTATAAATCTTCTAATCTTCTAGAAGTGGACAACGAATCACTGCCATTTCTTGCTCATATTGTTTCGTATTTCCAAATTATGCACAACGAAGTAAGCCTGATATATAATTACTTAATCCCACGAAAATAAAAGAAGTTTTTGGTAATTTATGACCATGTTCTGCATTAATTTTAAAATTTATCGTTTGTACTTGTTTTTGTAATAACATTTAAATCTTATATAAAAATATCGTGAAATATTTTTTTCAAATCTTAATATTAGGAGTAGGTATCCGCAAACTAATAGTCCCCATTGTTGGTTTATTCATGCAATTGCTAAATCGTTTTACGTTATGATTTGATTTCTACTATACTGTAATGCTCTATATTTTCAATCTGATGTATCCATATTCATTTGCAATTTATGTTTTGTGCATAATGGAGTTTGTAATGTATTGCAATGTATATAAATAGTTGTATATATACTCCATGAACTTATAGCAGTAATAATAAGAACAACGGCATCTAGATAGCGCTGTTAATTAATCTGCTAATAGCACTAACGATCTCAACTGCCTCTCTGTTGTCTGACTTCAAATTACCCTTCAACACGCCCAGTACAATCAACTATCCTGCCACTATTTTTCCTGAATAAATAACATCAGGAAAACGAATATTGCTATATGATTCCTTGTAGAAAAAAAATATTGTTAATACGAAATCGAAACTCTGAAAATCCTGAATTAGTAAATTCTTAGTAAGGAAAATTCTTCATCGAAATAATTTTCTATATTAGGTATATAAAATTGTAATGTAAGTTCAGTTTTTTTTTTAAGTATTATTTTTTATTTATTTATGTTACTTATGAATTATTTAAACGTTGCTAGAATATTAAAAGCTTAATATGTATTAGCAAACTAATTTACAATATTGTTATATTTATAAGAGTAAGTTTAAAATATTATCTACTTTCAGAAAATAAGGCTTAAGTGTAGTTTGTGTAATTTTAATCAAAAATAATTGTTTCGTGGTAATAAGAATAACTACGTATAAAAATAATAGGATAA